>CM061141.1:302115665-302658165 GCA_030789695.1 Scilla litardierei
GGTTTTGATCTTTTAGGGGTTATCAACAGTACAAAAGAATAAAGGTAGAAGAGGAGAAGAAAAATAAGGCTCCTCACCTTAGAAAAATAAGGCTCCTCACCTTACTTTTGCAAGACCCGACATCACGTGGGATATGGATTTCACATTCAAATCGTATGCCAATCATTCACAAATTGGAAGAGAAAGACACTTCTCCATGAAGACATGACATTTAATTTCAATAATGCTTTTCTCCATCAGCCAACAACGCTAGAAATATTTGTGTATGGCCGCATTTTAAAAAGCGACAAAAATAACTCGAGTTTAGAGGGGGCTTTAAACAGTCCATAAAAAATATAGAGAAGTTTTAAAAATCACATTAAATGACAACTATCCATTGGCTGTTTAAGATCAGAGAAATTGGAAGCAAATCTTTTTGGGAATTGATGAATAGTTGGGGTAGAAATCCTCTCTCTGCACACACAGTGAAAGACTAGGGTGCACTTGTGAGGATCAACCGTGTGAATCCCATCGACCAAAATCTAAGCTTTGGCAACCCAAAATGGAAAATCTATTCCATTGGATGTACGCCGACACATAACTATGTATGATGTAAATTTCTAAGGTTTCAGATGTGTTTTCATTATTTATCAAGTGGCGACAAATTAGTCTATTTTATGACAATTCTGAAATGGTGATCTTATCGGCACTCTTTGCATGGGTAAAACACATCTAAACATTGATTTTGTTGCAACTTGATGCGTGGGTAAAAATATCCAAATCATTTTAAAATTGAGATTCCAAATTGATTTTTTTTTCAAATGGATGTGATTTAAAACATGTAAACTACATATAAATAAAAATTCAAATAATGTGTTTCTGTTAACAAACTCATTTCAGACTTGTTATAAAATCGATTACTATTATGCATGAATAGACCACATCCAAGTCATTTAAATTATTATTTATAGGAAGTTTAGATCTGGTAGATCACATTAAATAAGTGGATTTCCCATCTAAGTTTTTAATTTTTAAGTTTAATGGGTTGGACCTACATGTTTGATACTCACGAGTGTAGCATGATTGAACTACATGCAATATATATGTAAAAAATGGGTATCATATGATATATGACGCATGCTATATATTATAACATGGCACAATCTTCTCCATAAGAAAATGGGGGGCACATATGGGACAAGAAG
Organism: Scilla litardierei; assembly: GCA_030789695.1. Taxonomy (NCBI): domain Eukaryota; kingdom Viridiplantae; phylum Streptophyta; class Magnoliopsida; order Asparagales; family Asparagaceae; genus Scilla; species Scilla litardierei. The sequence goes on from CM061141.1 coordinate 302,116,850, forward strand.
TACATCTTATGTGTCACGCTCCACCTCCCATTGGTTGGAAGGCAAGACAAGACAAGCCCGCTTATAGTTAAGGTAAAAAAGAGGGAGTGTCATTTTCCTCTCTTTTGAGATAACTACGATTAGCATAAATGTCGATATAAGACAGGTACATAGAATCAAGATTTAGAGGTCTCGGTTTCAGTCTCGGTCTTCTGGAAATTTTAGATTTCGGTCAATTTCGCTCTTTTCGGTAGTTTCAAAGGTTTGTTTTGTTTCGTCCTTATCGGTAGTTTCGGTAGGTTCATTCGAGTATCGGTTTGGGTTTTGGAGATATATTAAATATGTATATTTACACATTTTGATGTAATATATGCATATATAGTTATACAATATTTTATGCATATTAATGCACTGATAATTTATACTAAATATATAATTGTATAAAATTTTTAACTGGAACTTTTCTGGGCCTCCGGTTAGCCTTTATTATTTTATTAATATAAAATAATAACAGTACAAAACTGAGGAGGAATAAATCTGACCTCAATACAAAAAATGAATAAAATAAAGCAAAAAATACAAAAAATACAAAAAAATCTCATTCTACGTCAGTATCATCAGGCTGTGGTTCAAAGTAGTAAGGTGGATAGCAATATTGCATCTGTTTTGGTTTTAAAACTGATATCATCATGGTATCATATACGGTGTACCAGCTCGGCTCGATGAAAGGCAAGTCATGACTGTCATGACTGTTAGACCGCTTATTGACATTTGAACCGTATATGTATGACTAGCATAATCTTGCGTATACATCGGTGTTTCTGTATGGTGTGTAATAATCATCACGACTGCCTTGGTATCTATTGTAATACGATTCATGAATGGAAGGATTATCATAACCTATATAATAATCAAAATATTGATACCCGTGATGATGAGACTATTTACCGTAGCTATCATTCATCCTTTCTTCACTTTGGTGTTACATACACGATCTCTATATCCATCAATGTTATCAAATGGCGCCGCAACGGCCGCCATGGCGGAATGGCGTGGCCCCTTTTGGCCTAATCGCAATTCGCCATCCATTTGGCCTAATCGCAAATGGCACCGCCACGGCCGCCATGGCGGAATGGCATGGCCCCTTTATGGCGGATTTTTGGCTCACCGCTATAGGCCGCTATTCGCCATTGATAACATTGATATCCATGCAAATGAGTTGTATTAATATCATAAGTATGGTCACCACTTGTCTTAGTAGTACAACTGTATTTCGAAGCACCACAATCTTCATCTATAGGATCTTGTTTATTAGGAGATAAATCATCGTCGCTTCCAAATCAAGTTACTGTCTTCTTTCACTTTTACATAAGATTCATATGGCTCCGACTTGGTTGCGGCTGATTGATTTTTGGTAATACTGCTTCTGCAAGCGTATCATCTAATCAAGGACTATTTCTGTTATCGAGTAGCCCATCTTCTATCTTCCTGGTCCATTCTTCTAATGGATTGTTCTTGTGAATAATTTGATCCAAGTCAGTCAGTTGATCTTCAGTTCTCCTCTTACAGTGTCTTTCTCTCAGCCTCGTATTATAATGTACATAAACTGGCTTGTTTAGATTTTCTATTTTGAAACTGTTCCTGGTCTTTGTGTAAATGCATGTGAATGCGGTTCAATTTCGTTCACAGTTTGAAGAAGAGACCGTTGGCTTAAAACACACACTATTAAGTATGTAAGATTTGAAGTTTGCACACTTCCAATGATTGACCACCATTCATCTATAAAAGTTCTTTTGGTCAGAAAACATAGAGTCTTTCATAGGGAACATACGACAGATGATTCTTATAGATAACTGGAGTGACATGTTTTATCACCATACGTATCTTTTGGGAGCTAAATGCATCAACTTTCATCCTTTATAACTCCACCTATAATTATCATTTATAATATTAGAATGTGAACGACTAGATCAAATCATATATCAAAATAAAAATATCTGAAAACCATTACATCTCTATATATTTCAAGTTGCCTTGAGATATCTGGTTTTAATCTCTCAACCACATGTCTAAATCCAACCAGCAACTCGTCATTTGTTGTCCTAGTGGAGTATTAGAAATAAGGATTTAGAAAATAACATGCTTTGAATTACATGTAAATAAATGATTTGTGTCACATTAAGTATAACTAAAAAATAAAAAATACGGTATTTACCTAGAACATGGATATTTAGATGTAGCTGCCTATCTCATCTTTTGTCCATCATGTGCCATCATTTTCTGTATCCTCTGCCAATATTTTTTATTTTTTATAATTGGGCCATGGCCTCGTAAAGATAACTCATCTCGACGTTATCATCGCTATCGACCATTCTTAAAACTTTCATTGACTGCTCAAATATGGTGATAACATTAAGGATGTCTTACTAGAAGTCATCACCTGAATCAGATTGTACATGTTGGTTGCAACAATCCTATCTTTTGGTTTAAGCTTGGTAAAATTTTCGGACCAATCTCTTTAGGCGATCAGTCTCCTTAGATCATTTTGATGTACTTAGATCATTTTGATGTACGTAGATAGAGTCCAATGCAATAACGTATGTTGCAACTCTTACGACTGCTGCCTGATTAACTCTTTTTCACACGTCTCTTTTCTCATTAAGCTGAGCACTCAACTTTTATTGTATATAGATCATGTTAGCATTTTGACTTTACGCGACGATTTTTTGATTTTTTTTATTTATAAAAAATATCAAATCAATATAATGCGCCGCATATGGAGTTCAATACAGATATTATTGCATCAACAAATGTTTAGTAGATTTGTAGTTTGTTACGTTATCGGTAACTATTTGGACGACTTTATACTCTCCGTTTATATCTACATATTTAGCCATCAGGTCAAATTATGTATGAACCATTTTGAAAGCTAGGAACGTCACGACATATTTCTATGAAAGTATCTACCATGAGCTGGTAGTATGGATTCTTGTTCATATTGTGTGGAATGTGACTGTAGTTCAAAAATTTGACTACACTTCTATCAAGAAAGTTCTTGGCATTTTTCTGATAGGAATCACCTAAATCTAAACTTAAATTGAATAAAAACAGCGATAAAAAGATAGGTTTGGCTATAATATAGGGGCAACCACCCTCCCAAGACGCCGATAAGCGAGGACGTCCGCACTCTCCTAAGATCTCTCGAAAAACTCTCGAAAAACAATCAAAATATCAATAATAAGCCTAATAATAAAATGACGACTAACCCTAGTTTAAAAATAAAACCCATCTCTTAATCTATTACAAGTTTGCCATTAAAATTAATTAAATCAAGGAAAGTCGAAAATGCCCCTGGGTTGAAGCGGCTTCCCGTGCGTGCGCGTCGGGTTGCTGGTCCCCCCTCTGGTCCGTGGATCTAACATTACTCCGCACCCGAAAATCCACCTTGTACTCAAGGTGGTGCATGAGCCTTCTGACGGTGCTACTCCAGGTGGGAGTCGTCTTCCACTCCGATCTCTTCATCCTCCACGTTATCCTCCTCGTCTGCCCCAGCTTTCAGCACTTGCAGCTTGCGAACCCCACAGTGGTGCCCTGGGGTGAACCTCTCATCGCATCGAAAACAGAGCCCCTTCTACCTCTTCTCCCACATCTCGACGTCAATCATCCTCCTAATAGCTGACGTCCTACTGGCGGTGCGCTGCTCTGCTCCCCCGGCTTCTCAATACTCGCTTGATCCGCCCTTGTAGCTGCCTTTTGTTCTCCTGTCGCGGTCGGGACACTCCGCGAAACCGGTCCATTCCAACCACCTCTCGCCTTTCTCTCCATCTGCCAGTCCTCTGTCAACTGAGCGTACTCCATGGCGTCTATCAGGCTCTGAGGCTTCTGCATGCGAACCGTTGCTCGAACCATGACCTTCAGCCCCTTCATGAAGGTGCTCTCCATCGTCTCGTCTGACACCCCGTGCACTTGTCCTGATAGGGCCTCGAACCTCTCTAGATAGTCTCTCACCGTGCCCTCCTGTCTGAGTGATAGCAGCGGCTCCCGCACGTTTTCCAAGTGGGAGTCTCTGAACCTCTCCACCATCTGATCCCTGATCTCATCCCACGAGCGAAAGGGACGCCTCACGTCCTTCCACTGAAACCGGGCGAGGGCCTTTCCATCCAGACAGATACCTGCTGCCTCTAGTTTCTGCTCATCCGTCATGCGTGAGACTCTGAAGAATCTCTTCGCTCTGTAGATCTACGAGACTGGGTCCACCCCATCGAATACATGCATCTTCAACTTCCGCATCATGTCCATATTGAATCCCTGATCTACTTGTCCTCCGTCATATCTAGGTTGGTGATATTGCTGACACCTCTCCTGGTGCGTCTCATATCCTCCCTGCGGCCCCTCCACTGGTCACCATGCCCCCCTCGGGGCCCATCTCCCCGACCACCATAACCTCCAGTCTCACCCAATGCTCCTCTTGATAGTCCCTGTGTCCTCCGCGGTCTCCAGGACGCCCTCATAGGTGTAGGTAGGAGGTCGCCCTCCTTCGTCGCCGTACGGAGGGCCAGGAAGGCCCCGAAAGCCCCCGAAAGCCCCCGCCATCATCATAGTACTCCTGCCCCTCGCCGGGATCAAATCCACCATCAAAGCCACAAGCCAAGGCCTTTGAAAAAGGTGGAAAATCCCCCGAACCTGTAGGTGATCATGCGCCGCTGCCCACCCCCCCGCGGGGGGCTCGTCTGCCATCGTTGGGGTCCCCGCGGCCCTGTCGAGATGCCTCGGGGCCCCAGCGGCCTTGTACAGGGGCCGCGTGGCCTTGCTGGGTGATTCCTGGGCCCTCGCGGCCCAGTAGGGGACTCGCGGGGTTTGCTGGAGGCCGGCCCCCCTTCGCCGGGGCTTGGCGGCTTTGGGGTTGTGTGACGCCCCACCCGTGTACCCTCCTGGGTGCCCGCGGGAGCCAGAAACTGCTCCCGCGGCCCCCGACTGTTTGGCATGCGTCTTGGGAGCGGCGGTTAGGTCCGCCGCCCCCTATCGCTGCTTCCTCCGCTTTCCGTCGTATTGCCTCTCGATAATCCATCATCCACATTGTTCCATCTTCCTCCTTGTCGACTTCCTCCTCATCGGGGGCGAGATCTACATCAAAAAGCTCCTCTTTTTTTTTCTTCCATTTGACCAAAGGTGGCGCCTTTCCCGCTGATTTAGGGCTTTTCTCTCCCTTTCCATCCTTTCCCACGTTTGCCGTCAATTGAAAAATTAATTGCGCGAATTGTTTGTCGTGTTTCTCTTGACTCGCCGTCAATTTTTCGATGGAAGCCGTCAACTTTTCCATGGATTCATCGTTTCCCGTCAATGATTTCTTGATCCCGTCGATTTCGTTTGTAAATTTCGCCTCCAAAGCCTCAATTTTGTCTTGCGATCTTGTTGAAGCCGCCATGGATTGTCACGCGCTCTGATACCAAATTGATAGGTTTCAAAGCAAATCTGAAATTAAATTGCTAAAAACAGCGAATAAAAAGATAGTTTGGTTACAATAAAGGGGCAACCACCTTCCCAAGACGAAGCGATGACGTCTGCACTCTCCTAAGATCCCTCGAAGAACTCTCGAAGAACTCTATCAAATATCAAAATAAGCATAATAATAAAATGACGGCTAACCCTAGTTTAAGAATAAAACCCATCTCCTAATCAATTACAAGTTTGCCATTAAAATTAATTAAATTAAGGAAAGTCGAAAATGCCCCTTGGTTGAGGCGGCTTCCCTTGCGCACGCGTCGGGTTGCTGGTTCCCCCTCTGGTCCATGGATCTAATATTACTCCGCCCTCGAAAATCCCGGTCCAGAGGGGGGACCAGCAACTCGACGCCTGCGCAAGGGAAGCCGCCTCAACCAAGAGGCATGATGGATTTTCGGGGGCGGAGTAATGTTAGATCCACGGACCAGGGGGGCCAGCAACCCGACGCGCACGCGTCGGGTTGCTGGTCCCACCCCTCTGGTCCGTGGATCTAACATTTTCATACCACCAATTATTGTAGTCTTTAAAGTTGTCTGGTCCATGGATTTAACATTTTCATACCACCAATTATTGTAGTCTTTAAAGTTGTCTGGATTTTACCTTTTTACGTTGAAGTAAAAGGTAGGCACTGTGTAAATTTGATTTAAGAACATCAGACAGTTTGTTGGTAGGTTAAGCGCGAACTTGACCATATTTTAGCTCACTAGATGATTTACCGTCAGGTTCAGCACGACCCGTGCCAGACCTGTCTACCCCAGACGATTCTGCTCCTATTCTTCTGCTAGAAAATCTTATTTCTTTTTTGGCATATTCTTGCCTATTTGCTTCCAATGTTCTTCTAAGTTCTCTCTCCTCTGTCTCATCCTCATCTTCATCATCCTCATTCTCATTTGAGTTTATGCCTCTAAGCGTAGCCATTAACTCCTCAAATATTCTCTTCTCAAATTTTAACATTTACTTTTCTTTTCGCTTGGCAACTATGTGTGCATTCATCTATGCTCATACTTTTTTTGACGCTTCGGTACATGTCATCACATTCCCATCAATTCCTGCCAAATGTTCATTAAGGCAAGTCATGTCTCTATGCATTTTTTTTCAACAATAGGTGCACCTTACATATTTATGGTCATTTCCAACCATTTTCCATGAACCCATCCAATATCCAACTGTTTCTACTTAGGAGTTTCCTAAAAACAAATCTTAATTTCCGTTTATATCTAGAAAAACCATATAATATTTTAATTAGTTATTTTTTAAAAACTTAAACATTTCAATAAACTAATTGATCTCTCAATTAATGCCTCTAATTTTCTCTCCAAAAATAACATACTATGGGTAATACAAATTTTGATGGCTATGCGCGGATAACTTACCTATTTAATAGTTAGAAAATGCAATTTTAAATATTTCTAAACAATCAACAATAAAATAGGATACGACTTTAAATATTAAAATTTCTTAACACTTATCATTATTTCTAAATATTAAAATTTCTAAACATTTAACATACATTTTCTACAGAATTAACGTTAATTACAAACCTTATTATTTAATTTTGGATATTTCTAAATAATTAATTTAAAATTTGTTGAGAATCGAGTTTATGGCAAATGCCATAGGTCGTATATTTATAGATTAAGAAGAATATAAAAGGTCCTTTACAATTATGGTGGATACCAAGGGTCCTTGATACCAAAGGTCTCAAGGCCATATTCATAACACTTCTCTTTATTCATCCATTATTGTAAACTCGACATATGAATGCTTCAGGATTCATAGTGCTAATGAGTATCAGGAGGGGTGGATACTTCTGGATCATGAGCTAATGTGGTTGCCTCGTTAAAACCTTTGGATATGGAAAACACAATGGGAAAAACCATAGCTTAAGGGAAAAGAGTACAACTCTACATTTAATTCCCCCTGATCTGTACAAGCTTCAGGCTTACAGATCTCCTAGGCAGCTATACATCAATCTCATCTACAACATTCCAAGAATAAATACAAAATACAAGCATCACTCATCTATACAAGTATCACTCATATATGACAGCTACTAAATCCAAGGGAGCTCCTTTGAAGAGGTGTGCTCTGTCTCATCGCCTTTGATTGAGCCTTCTCAAGGATGAGCTAGGATGAGCTAGTTTTATTTGTACGCGAGTTAAGATCATCTTACTTGATTACTTCCTCGTTTCAGCGAAATGAACCTCTAAGCTATAGCATGTCGCTTTTAGCAAGTGATTTTATTTATTTATTATTTTTGTTTATTCAGTAATCATTATACCCACAGGTTTGATATCTTTTGATATTAGGACTTCAGGTCAAAACACTTCACATTTCATAAGAGAGTCCAACTCAACTTATTATTGCCTCGTTCTACATTTTTGGCCAATCTCTACGTTTGCTTCCGGAAACGGAGTGTGGACCGATATTTGTAATTATCACATTTAGTGGCAAAATGAAACGTGAATAAGTTGTCGACAAGTGTGTATTTTATCCAAAAACCTCCCCATGTACGTACATTATATAGTAATACTTCAATTTATTCCAGATTCATCTTTGCTAGAGGTTTTGGAAAAGGAGAGGATATGGAGATGAGCTTACTTTCCTGTGGTGGTATTGTTTAAAGGGCTCCAGGAGTTTTCCTCTCTTTGCAGCCTCGTGGTATGTCCTATCATTCATTGATGACATCCACTTCTGCTACTGGTAGATTGCATCCATTATTTTTGGTATGTCAATACTAGCTGGATTTTTAGCAACATGGATGTGTGATTTTGACAATATTCGGATTGTCAGTAAATATGTCCGAAAACTATTTAACAGTTTAATAAGTGTGGATCTTCAGGATCTCATCACGATTCATAATATTGAAATGGTCAACTGAGCTTCAAGCTCAGGGTTGATGGTAATATCCATGTTAGACCTAATACTAGGAATTTAAAGAGTTCTGAATGTGAAGGATCTTCTGGATATAATCTTCACTATCGAATCTTTATATGATGACCCATCAAGGCACAATCTATAAGATGTGCTCTAAATGCTTCCCCCGTTTGGAGTGCTCGGAATCTATTTATCTATGGTAATTACTTCCGATAAATAGTTCTAAGACGACATTTTGATTGTTCATAGTTGGTGCTATGGAGATGCGAACACATCATGGCACAATCTATAAGATGTGCACTAAATGCTTCCACCGTTAGGGGTTATCGGAAACTGTTTATATGAGGTGATCATGCTCATATAAATAGCTTCTAAGAAGGCGTTTTGATGGTTTGCATTGTAATTGCATGTCCCCATGTAGTCACATACAAATGGATTTTTAATGGATAAGTAATCCGTTTAAATCATTTTAATGATTTACTTATAGAACCCATTTTTGGGTGTGAACACAAACTTCAGGGTGTTCGACATTATTCCAGCTGTAAATATTATTTGATTTCCCAGTGTTATCCAATGTTCCCGTCATTTATTAATGTGTCCTATATGCTATTAAAAGCTGGACTGCGGTTGGATAATAGGTTTGATAATGACCATTTTTAGAGGATATATGGATGAGTACTCTAAAGTGCATCATCAGCCCTATGTAGAGAGTGGGTAAGTCCACTTTTATCCCTCAAATACTCTCAAGAGACCTAAGTGTCTTATTATGTTAATGATGATAGTAAATATATCATCTTAAATTCTTTCGAGGAAGTGAAGAGAGTCAATGTCCATGTGAATGGAGATGATCTCGTAATCATTTTTCCCATATGAATTGGACAATGAAAGCTTCACCCTTTTGCAGAATCTTCGGGTTCTTCAGATTTATAGAATTAAATAGTGATGTCTTGCATCATCAATCTAGGATGGTATATTATATCGTTCCAAAGTTAATAGTTGGACGATTCTGGACACTGCCGGTGCTCCAAATTGATTCCTCTTTTCGAATTTATGCGGGATTTTTGAAAGTCCATTAAAATGCTCAAGTTAATTGTGTCCGGTAATAGGTGAATTGTGTTTGAAATGTGAAGGATCTCATCGTCACATCAGTGTTTTAAATATCGGATATCTATCGCGTATCGGCCTAGGAAATTTGATATCGGATTGCGGATATCGGGGATATATCGGGGATATTGACTAAATATCGGAGTGTCATATTGGAGGTTTAAAAATGATGACATATGCAAGCATAGATGTATCTAAGAAGATATAAACTATACCAACTCAAATAAAAGTATGTTTTTGTTATACTTCTCTCGTTAAACATGAATATCGTGTATTCTGACTAAATATCGGAGTGTCATATCTGATGCTAAAAAATTGATGTCAAATAAAAGTATAGATGTATCTAAGAAAATATAAACTATAGAAATTCAAATAAAAGTATGAATTTGCAGCAGCGAAAATTACACATGAGCATGCAAAAAATTGGAATATAGCAAATCGAGAGCAGCAAAAAAATAAATCAACATGCAAATTCATTCATATCTATTGCTACGTACATGTATGATGTATGTATTTAAAAAGAGGCAATGATTGTTGATGTAGGGTGTTGTTTAAGTATGTATACCACCCTCTATATATTGATTGTTGATGTATGGGGTGTTGTTTAAAGTACCCAAAATTGAAATGATCCAAGGGGCAGAAAACTATTCCCCTCAACAAGTAAGCAAATTGATAACTCCAGTCCACACTATTTTTCCATTTCCACACATTTTTTGCTTGCAATCAAATTAGTAAGTAAATCTGTTGCAACTTACAACTCCAAAATAAAATACATTTATTTGAAGAGTGCACCCATTTATGCAGATGGCAATTGTTGCAAAACAAATATGATAAACTGAAAAAACTGAAAATAAAAAACATCCAGTATGTATAAGTCTACTGTAAAAATGTAAAAATAAAAAAAACTAAAAATAAAAAAATGGAAAAAAATTTAAAATTGTAAAAAAGGAAAAGAATACACACCTTGGTTGGAAAACCCTCTCTTGAGAGAAACGAAGGCCGGATGCCGAAGATCGACTGAAAAAACCAAAACGGGAAAAAAATCATAAAAAGAAAAAAAATGAAAAAAGGTAAAGAATGCGCGCACCTTGATTGGAAAACCCTACATTGCAAAGATCGAATGCCGTATGTCGAAGCTCAATCAACTAAAAACCGATAATTGGAAGAAAAACTCAAAACAAATGAAAAAAATAAATAAAATGAACGAATACTTACCATGATTGGAAAACACTCCCTTCCAACTATTGAACACCAGACAACAAACTGAGATCGACTTTTGTCAGAAAATTTCGACTGGCGTGGCTGAGCGAAGCAGCGTGAAGAGCAGAGCGATATGAAGAACTGAGCGGTGATTAGGGAAAACTCGCGATTTTCTCCTGAAAAAACCTGCTGGCCCCATGTTTTAACTGATGGATTTGGGTCGGGTCGGGTCGGGTTCACTTTTCGGTGGTCCGACTCGCTAACCGGACTTTAAAAGCAATGAATAGCCGAAATTTCAATAGGAAATATCGGCCGCAATATCGGCCCAGACCCGATATATTGGCGAAATTTTCCCAACGATCGGAAACCACAATAAAATAGCATATATCGTATCGGCACAGTGATAATTCCGATATTGCGGCCGATATATCGGATATCGGACCGATATTTAGAACACTGCTTCACATTGACTATTACGCTGATCATAGTGGGACAAAGCTTCAGGCTTATTGATTTCTTGGGGCATTAGGGATTTCGTTTTGACGAATATCAATCGAAACTTGGCAAGGTTCTTTTATTGATTTTTGAGAGTTCATGGCATCATCGTTTTATTTTTAGGAATATTCAGGTTTGCTATTCCTGATCCTCAATTTCAGACGTCCCAAATAGATCTTTTTGACTATCATTAGGGTTAAATGCTTTTGAAAGCATACGTCTACAATTATGCTCATTAAGACTTATGTTATGACAACATATTAAATTTGTTTTCAAAGTTTATTTGTTCTCGGGGAGTAGCTAAATATACATAAGGTCAATTGACTTTCGTCGTTTAGACTAGGTATGTATATATTTTTATATGGCATAAGTTAATGCTCATTCATGTTGCAAAAGCATTATGGGTCTTATCAGAACTTCTGGTCTGATATTGGTTTGCCATTGCTTACTCCATGTCGAGGTACATCATATCTTACCTTTCTCATTTTATGTCAGGACTTCCCCTGTTTTCAGTCTTCCATATTGTTATTTATAAGAAAGAATGAATATTAGTATCTCTAAGGAGACATATTCAAGGGAATGAGCTTGTTTCTATACTTTCAATTTTATAATTTATGTGGGACTTTTGAAAGTCCATTTTTATGCTCATATATGGTCTTCATGCCATTATTTTCTTGAATCATTCAGTTTTTATGTTGATAGAGAAACATGCATAAGGGGAATAAATACATGGGTGAGAATATATTTCTCACATATTTATTTAGCCAAGACTACATGCGTCTGCTTATATTCAAGGCTAGATGTAGAAATCATTTCTTATAAAGTGAGATTATTGTAAAAAAATTAGCGGTGTTACGACAAACTTCTGGTGTCCATATTGGTCTATATAGACCATAGATATGTGAGATCAATTTACCGCGAAGTGCGCATCTTTTTAAGAAGATGTCATAAATTATTTTCGCATAATCCCTCGTATTTTTTTATTTTCTATTATTGGTTAGAAGGGTATTGACATTCGATTTGAACTTCAGGTTCAATCATCAATATAGATATGATTTTTAAACTTTTGAAAATTTATTTATTTGTGTGCCATAATCAGTGTTCTAAATATCGGTCCGATATCCGATATATCGGTCCGATATCCGATATATCGGTCCGATATCCGGACCGATATCCGGACCGATATATCGGCCGCAATATCGGATTTATCACTAGGCCGATACGATATAGGCTTATTTATTGCAGTTTTCGATATTTGGGGAAATATCTCCGCAATATCGGGTTACGGCCGATATTGAGGCCAATATATCCCTTTGAAATATCGGCCGCAATTCATAGTTTTTAAAAAATAAAGTTAGCGGATCAGTCCACTTAAAAGTGGATCTGGCTTGAGTCGCCCGACCCAATCATTTACTTAAAACGACGAGAGGCATTAAGATTTTTGAGAGATAATCACGGCTTTGCCCAAATTCTAATCACGTCGCTACGCCCCTCTCGAAGCTCCGCTCATTACGTCGCTCTGCTCAACTCCGTCCGACGACAATTTTCGGCGACAATTAATTGACCTTCGGCGTCCAGCATCTAATATTTGCAAGTGTTTTCCGATCAAAGTGAGTAGTTGAGCCCTTTTTTAGTTTTTGATTTCTTTCCTTCCAGTTTTGGGTTTTTCCAGTCGATTGAGCTTTGACATCCGGTGTTTTATCTTCGAAAAGGATTTTTCGATCAAGATTAGTGCTTACTACTTGGTATGCTTTCCCTTTTTCATTTTTTTCTTTTTTCTTTTTCTGAATTTATTCATTTTTCGATTTTTTTGGTCCAGCGTTCGTTCTTCTTAAGAGAGGGGTTTTCGATTAAGGTGAGTATTCTCAAGAGAGTGGTTTGTTATCATATTTTATATGTATTTAACTCGCTTGGTTCGTTAATAAAATATTTCACCAAGTGGATGGCCGGGATTCACGTTTAATGGGGTAAGTATACACAAAACATACTTTTATTTGAATTTCTATAGTTTATTTTTTCTTAGACACATTTATGCTTTTATTTGACATCATTTTTAGCCTCTGATATGACACCCCAATATTTAGTCAACATCCCGATATTAATGTTTAACAAGAGAAGTATAACCAAAACATACTTTTATTTGAGTTAGTATAGTTTATATCTTCTTAGATACATCTATGATTGCATATGTCATCATTTTAAGCCTCCGATATGACACTCCGATATTTAGTCAATATCTCCGATATATCTCCGATATCCGCAATCTGATATCAAATTTTCTAAGCCGATACGCGACCGATATCCGATATTTAGAACACTGGTCATAATACATAATTTATATATGTATATTAAGTGTGTCCTCATAGGGAATTCATATGAAGCATGAAAAAAAATCCTAAGTGATGCATTCCAAAAATATAATTATGATCAATTGTGCAATTAATCTTTTGTTATGAAGATGCCTTGATTTATATGACCTACCCATGAAAATTTCGTGGGACTTTAACCGAAAATGAAAATTTTAGTGAGGTATGTGGTGGAAACAGAGGCTTCGGGCTGCCCGCGAAATGCACCAGGTAAATCGGGTCATGTTCAGAAAAAATTTAAACTGAACGAGCCCGAAAACATATATTATCGAAATCTCCAAGCAATATGTGCCCCCAAAAATATTTATGATATCCCTCCCATTTTATTCCCTGATTTTTCTGTAATTTTCCAGAATTTTTCCAGAATTTTCTGGATTTTCCTGGGAATTTTGGGAATTTATGGGTATTCTCTAAATTTAATATATATATACAAATATATTTAAAAATATAAATTTATATATATATAATTTACATTTCAGAAAATATTAAAATTAATTCGTCGTGCGGGCCTGAGGCCCGTGTGTTGGCCGCGGGCTTCAAGCCCGATAGCCTAATTTCTGCCTCTTTTTAAGGCATGTGTGTCTGATGTGGGCTTCAGGCCCATATATTAAATATCTTATATATATATTTAAAGTGAATGGGCTGAATCCCATTCAGTGGGAAACACATCTCCTTCATAACAAACATATAATTTTTGCCATGTAATTAACTTGCAGAACTCTTTCATGTACCATATAGGAAACATAGTTAACTTCATTTAAATTAATAATTTCTACAAACTTTTGCAACATTCAGTTCCTCGGAGTTTTCCAAGATTCATATTATCTTGCCAATGCTCAGCCCAGAACATGCTTATATAGAATAACACAAAGATATGAGACATACAAAGTGATTCTATACTTGGACAAAGAGGAAAATAAGATCTCAAATGCTCTCAATGTTTGACAGTACAAGACGTAATTTTGTTGAATAATATGCAAAGAGATAAAAAGATCCTCTCCAAGATAAAGGAAAGGCCACATCTTCATTCATCAGATGCAATAGTACTGTTCCAGGTTATACAAAGCATACCATCGCCTTAGTCTATGTAAATGAATGTTTTTTTTTGGGGGGGGGGGGCAACGGGAATGATGTCATGAAAAAGTGCAGACAGAGAAAGAACGTGCACATGCGATCTTGAACCTCTTGATGTAGACCTGACAAATGGAATGGTACAAACACAACCCATATCCCATAAACTATATGGTTCTGGCTGCCATTTTGGGGTTTTGGGGATGCGACGGCTTCAGGCCGGGATTAATAAAAGTTTAATTTTTATTTCAATGGCATCAAGAATTAGATTTTTGGCACAAAATCACTGTAAAAAGTAAATTTTTATATTGTAATTAGGTCTCTAGATCCTTAAAATCCTGTTTAAGATCTAGAAAAACATCATGATGGTATATAAAAAATAGGATTTTTGCACAAATCTAGAAATACCTCTAGATCCGTCGTCCTACTAAGCCTTTTCCGCGCATCAATTCCTCTCTCGAGTCGTCGCGAAAAAAATCGTCAGAGCTTCGCCGCATCGTTCCTTCTTTACGAGCGTAATCGTGCCGATAACATGTTGAGAATTGAGTCTATGGCAAATTCCATAGGTCATATATATATATTAAGAAGAATATATAAGGTCCTTTACAATTATGGTGGATACCAAGGGTCCTTGATACCAAAGGTCTCAAGGTCCTCGATATGATGGCATGTTTGGAAGCACCAAAAGATGGTCGTGCAGAGATTTTTCAAAGTGAATGCGTCTTCATTTTCCATTTTCAAGTCCAGGCCATGCCTGGTGAGAAGATGTCACATTTAATTGCAGAGTAGTGAAATATTTCTTCTATGTGATTATCTCCCCGCCATTCAATTAAAAGAAAAATTTCATCGGCAAGTCACCGGAATACCCCAGTAATACCGTAAAAATGGCCATTATGAGGTGCATAGACAATAGAATTATGTAAGCATACAATCTGTAGTTTGAATGAGGCGTGCACGTGGACATATACAATGCTTATGATACTGGCCTTTACTCTGATTAATGTAGAAATTAACCGAGTTGCTTTCTCCTTTAATCAGGTTAAACTCCAGTATCATACGCACTGCATATGTCCACGTGCACGCCTCATTCAAACTACAGATTGCATGCTTACACAATTCTATTGTCTATACGCATCATATCGGTCATTTTTATTGTATTACTGGTATTCTGGAGGCTTGCCGTTGAAATTTTGGCTTTTGAATTGAAGGGATGGGAAATTATCACTTATAAGAAATATTTCAAGAATCGTATTCCGGTGGATACTCAGGCAGTCATGGCGGTTATTTCAAAAATTGTATCTTTTTATTTATTTTCTTCATTTTTGTATCTTCTGATGTATTTTATTCAGCTTTTGTATTATAATGCCATACATATGACTCATCAATTTTTATTATTGTTCTTTTATACCTATTAATTTGTTATTTTTTGTTACAAATGTGTAATGTATAGGAAAATACATGAAAAATACAGAAAAATACAGCAAAGTATAAAATACAGAAAAATACAGGAAAATACAGCAAAGTATAAAATACAGAAAAATACAGGAAAATACAGCAAAGTATAAAATACAGGAAAATACCGAAATACAGAAAAATATAGGAAAATACAGCAAAGTATCTCCGATACCGATACCGAAATGAAACTACCGATACGGACGATACCGAAACTTGCTTCCGAAACCGCCAAAACGGGCGATACCGAAACTGAAACCTAAATTTTGGGCGTAGCGATACCCTCTCCGAAATCGATACCTAAAACCTTAGTTTCTAGCCAGTTGCATATAGGTCGTATCTAACTACAATACTTCGAAGTGAGGATTAATGAAGAACAAATATTTTATTTAATTCTGTCAAGATTGGAGACAAGTCTTTTTGAGTGATGATTGACGGAGATATTTGCCTTGGTCACCAAGTTAGATTTATAGCAGATTGGATTAAAAGCTAATCCTCACCGTAGCCATACAAGATTACATGGGTTGATGAGAATTCATGTACTGTTATTTAATATTGTGCATATTCAGTTTTTAAGTTATCATGATCGAATATGATGTGATGGTTGGTTGACGAATGATGCACATATATTGTTAGGTAGGCTATATGGCTGTGTGACTACATTTCATATTTTAGAAGATCCAACATATACACATTCATTTTAAGGGAAAGAAAATTGTGTTGACTCCTAACTAATTTAAAAATATAGTTGGAGATTAAAAGAGTGGGTTGGTCGTTGGTAAGCCATACACAAAGTTACTTCACATCGTACTCTCGAATTTCCTAAAGTAAGGTAATAATCTGATGGGCCTCTGGCCCATCAGCCGCCCCTGCGGGTTTACATCCGCAGGGCCCTGCGCAAGGGGAGGCCATGCCGCATTCCCCCTCCAAAGCCGAGTCCTACTCGCATTCCCCCTCCTAGGCCGAGTCCTCCTTGGAATAGGATTGGCCGGCCAAGTCCCCTTTGGACTAGGATTGCCCTAGTTTCTATTATAAATAGGGGGTAACCTTCTCTTGTTTACCTATGCTATTTTGATGATTGTTATTTGGTGATTCCTTAGGTAGACGAGTGCGGACGTCCTCTAGGCGTCTTGGGAGGAGAGCACACCTCTTTTGTGCTCATTTATCTTTCTATTTTGCTATTGTTTTCTAATAAAAATTCCATCTTTGTTAGATCCTAACAATTTGGTATCAGAGCACGTGACGATCCATGACGGCTTCAACAAGATTGCAAGACAAATTTGAGGCATTGGAGGCGAAATTCACGGGCGAAATTGAGGCAATAAAAAAATCCTTGGCGGGAAACGACGAAATCCATGGCGAAATTAACTACATCCATCTCCCAATTGGCGTCAAATCAAGCAAAGCACGACGATCAATTCGTGCAATTGATGGTAGCCCTAAATCAATTGGCGACGAACTCCAAACGCGAAGGAAACCCTAATCCGACACCAAAGGCAGCACCTTTGAAGAAGGAGAAGGAGAAAGAGGAGATTCTTCCCCAAAATCATCCCTACTACGTGGAGGAATTGGATGATAAAGACGACGGCGAGTCGTGGAGGGTGGACTACCACGAGGAGGTACGGCAGAAGGCGGTGGAGAGCCAAAGGGGGCGGCGGCCCTAGCCGCCCAAATTGGGAGCGCCACGGCCAAGGGGAGACCCGACCGAACCCCCTTAGCCATCGGGAGCCGCGGGCAGCACATGAGAGAGGGGGGGGGGGGCCTTCCCCCGCCTGCGCCGGGCCCCGACAGGGGGGGGGCCAGGCCCTGCCGGTGCTCGGCAGGGTCCGACGGCCATGCCGGACCTCCGGCAGGGCCTGCCGCCCCTCCGACAGCCCCAGAGGGGCCCGATAGAACACTACAGGGGGCCAGAGCCCCCTGGCAGCAGCCAGGGGGAGGGGAGCAGCACGACAGGGCCGGCCAGGGGCAGGGACCCCCTTGGCAGCAGCCCGAAGGAGGGGGAGCGCGTGGACAGCCACCCGACGGAGTTTTTGAACCCCCGGACGACAGACAGCGAGCGAGGAGGGTTACAGACGGTTTTCAGGAGGATTTTGTGACCCTCCGGAGCGTCGACCAGCAGCTGATGATCCTTTCTACGGCGACGGACGCGGGAGAGACTATTATTCTGACGGCAGGGGTGGCTACGAGGTAGAGTTCGACGATGACGCAGGATGTGACGATTTTGAGGGCCGTCGAGGAGATTACCGTGGATACTACGGGGGCGCGGAGGAGGACCACCTAGGCGCTTCGAGACCCTGGACGAGAGGAGGCAGCATTACCGGCCGCCGCACAGAGAGGAAGGGAGACCCGAGCAGGGGCGTTTTGGAGGAGACTGCAGAGTCCGGAAGCTAAAGATGCCACTATTTTCAAGGGAGGATCCAAACGCCTGGTTGTTTACCGCAGAGAGATACTTCACTGCACATCACATGACCGAGACCCAGAAATTGGAGGCGGCGGCGATCTGCATGGAGGGGCGTGCCTTGGGATGGTTCCAGTGGAAAGAGAGGCAACAGCAGATTAGGAGTTGGGAGGAGCTAAAGGACCTGGTGCTGGAGAAATTCAGAGACCCCCCGTCTAAGGAACTTACACGAGCAGCTGTACGCCCTCAGGTAGGAGGTGCCAGTGCGGGACTACATTGAGAGATTTGAGACACTGGCAGGGCGTGTTCATGGCGTGTTGGATGAGTCACTGGAGGGCACCTTTCTGAAGGGGTTGCGCCCCAGTCTGCGAGCAGCGGTGAGACCCTACAAGCCTAGGGGGCTTTCAGAGGTCATAGAGATGGCCCAGATGGTGGAGGATGCACAGACCGAGGATAGGCGGGTCCGGAGCAGCTACAGCAGTCAGACTTCGAGGGGCGCCCCATCTGGGGCTGGAGGAGCAGGTACCCTCGCGGGGGTGTTCCAGACGAGCCGGGAGAAGACTGGAGAGAAGAGCAGTGCGCCAGTGACTGGAGGGCAGTTCAGACGAATGACGGACGCGGAGATGAGGGAAAAAAGGCAGAAAGGCTTGTGTTTCCGGTGCGATGAGCGGTTTTCGCCAGGCCATCGGTGCGCGGGACGCAAGCTCCAGGTGATTCTGTTGGAGGACGATGACGACGATGCTGATGTCGAGGAGGAGGCCGCTGAGGCAGAGGAGGAGTTGGAGGGCAGCAGCTGGACGTCGTGGAGGTGTCTCTCAACTCCGTGGTAGGGTTCACACCGAACCATACCATGAAGCTGAGGGGGGAGATCGGTGACCAGGAGGTGACTGTGCTTATTGACAGTGGGACTATCCACAATTTCATTTCCTGGAGGGTGGTTACATAGCAGGGGCTTCAGCTGACAGACTGTGGCAGCTTCAGCGTGATGATGGGGACATGGAAGAAGGAGAGCAGCGAGGAGTTTGCAGGGGACTGGTGCTGACCATGCAGGGAATACAGATTATTGCAGATTTTTTACCTCTCAACCTCGGGAGCACCGACGTCATCTTGGGCATGACCTGGCTATAGACATTAGGATAGATGGCCATAAATTGGAAGCTGCTACGGATGGAGTTTCAGGAGGCGGGGAGAGCAGTGATACTCCAGGGAGACCCTAGCCTCTGCAGAGTTTTGGTCTATCTGAAGACCATGTTTAGGACCATCCAGACAAAAGGGAGGAGAATACCTAGTGGAGCTGCACTCTTTGACAGGTGAGGGAGGCGCAGAGGCCAGTACAAAGTAGCCCATTCCAGGAGAGGTTCAGCAGCTGATGGACCAATTTGGGGAGATCTTCCAGGAGCCTCGGGATCTTCCACCACCACGGAAACACGAGCACGGCATTGTTCTACGAGAGGGTGTTTTCCCTATTAGCGTGCGGCCCTACCGCTACCCTCAGCATCAGAAGGACGAGATAGAGAGGATGGTTTCAAAGATGGTGCAGGCAGGGGTGATCCAGCCGAGCGTGAGTCCGTTCTCCAGCCCAGTGTTATTAGTGAAGAAGAAGGATGGTAGCTGGCGGTTCTGCGTGGACTACATGGCGCTGAACAAGGAGACGGTCCCTGATAAATTCCATATACCTGTGATTGATGAGCTCTTGGACGAGCTACACGGAGCAGCCTGGTTCAGCAAGCTAGATCTTAAGTCAGGCTATCACCAGATACGGATGCGACGGGAGGATGTGCCCAAGACGGCGTTCAAGACGCATGAGGGCCACTACGAGTTCCTGGTCATGCCATTTGGGTTGACCAACGCCCCGGCCACCTTTCAGGCTCTCATGAATAAGGTATTCCGTTCCTTTCTCAGGCGATTTGTACCAGTCTTTTTCGACGATATTTTGGTGTACAGTCGTATTCTAGAGGAGCATTTGGACTACCTGCAGGTGGTTTTTCAGGAGCTGCAGTACCACCAGCTATATTTGAACAGGAAGATGTGTCTATTCGGGTAGCCGCAGGTGGAGTATCTGGGGCACGTCGTATTAGCAGGAGGGGTAGCCGCCGATAGAGCGAAGATAGCGGCCATGTTGGACTGGCCTCACCCTACTACTCTCAAAGGGCTACGGGGCTTCTTGGGCCTTACAGGTTACTACCGCAGATTCGTAGAGGGATATGGGACGATTGCCTGGCCATTGACAGAGTTATTGAAGAAGGATCAGTTCCACTGGGGGGATGAGGCGACGACAGCTTTTGAGGCCCTGAAAAGGGCAATGACCAATGTGCCAGTATTGGCATTGCCCGACTTCACCAGACCATTTGTAGTAGAGGCGGACGCATCAGGACATGGGCTGGGAGTAGTATTGATGCAGGAGCAGCGTCCCATAGCTTACTACAGCCAGGTGTTGACCACGAGGGCCCGATTGCGATCAGTTTACGAGAGGGAGCTGATGGCGATAGTGTTGTCCATACAGAAGTGGAGACCATATTTATTGGGACGGAGCTTCATAGTACGCACGGATTAGCGGAGCTTAAAGTATCTGTTAGAGCAGCGGATGGTAGCGGAAGAACATCAGAAGTGGCTGCGAAAGCTGATGGGTTACAGGTTCGAGATCGAGTACCGCCCGGGATTGGAGAACAAGGCAGCTGATGCGTTATCTCGGCGGGAGGAGGAGGCAGAGTTAGCGGCACTTACGGTGTCGATCCTCGAGGATTGGGGCCCACTACAGCAGGAGGTAGAGCAGGACCCGGAGTTGGCGGCTATACGAGAGGCCCTTTTACTGGGGACGACTGAGTACCCGGGATATTCTTTGCAGGATGGGCGACTACTTTACTGGGGGCGGCTGGTGATATCGAGGACTTCTACTTTTATATCGTCCATCTTCAGGGAGTTCTACGGCAGTGCTATAGGAGGACATTCTGGAGTCCTCAAGACCTACCAGCGGCTATCACGGGAGGTCTACTGGAAGGGGCAGAAGAAGGATGTCGCCAGGATGGTGGCAGAGTGTGACGTGTGCCAGCGTCACAAATATCAGGCCATGTCCCCAGGAGGACTACTACAACCACTATCTTTACCAGACAGAGTTTGGGAGGACCTCTCTATGGACTTCATCGATGGATTGCCAAAGTCGGGTGGTTACATCGTCATTTTTGTTGTGGTAGACCGCCTCAGCAAATATGCACATTTTATCCCGCTTAAGCATCCTTACAGCGCCGTTTCAGTGGCAGAGATTTTTGTGAGAGAGGTCATTCGTTTGCATGGCCCGCCAAAGTCCATAGTCTCGGATAGAGACAAGGTATTTCAGAGCAAATTCTGGCAGGAGCTTTTCAGATTGTAGGGGACGGTCTTGAAGCGGAGCACAACTTATCATCCCCAGACTGACGGTCAGACGGAGGTGGTAAATAGGAGTGTGGAGACTTACCTGCGCTGCTTCATCTCAGAGAATCCGAAGGAGTGGACACGTTGGCTACCGTGGGCGGAATACTGGTACAACACTTCATACCACACGGTGGCGCAAATTACACCCTTCCGGATTTTATATGGCAGAGACCCTCCGCACTTGCTTCATTACGGCCATGAGACGACTCCGGTGTCTGATGTGGAGTAGTACCTGGCAGAGCGGGACCGAATTCTAGAGGAGCCGAAGCTCAATTTGGCACGGGCTCAGCAGGTGATGAAGGCACGGGCAGACCTCCATCGTCGGGACGTACACTTTGAGGTTGGTGATATGGTATATCTGAAGCTGAGGCTCTACAGGCAGAGGTCAGTAGCTCATAGGAGGAATGAAAAGCTGGCACCGCGGTATTTTGGGCCTTTTGAGGTCGAGGCGAGGATAGGACCGGTGGCTTACAGGTTGCGTTTACCCCCAGGATCTACCATTCACCCAGTCTTCCATGTCTCACAGTTGCGCCAGGCCATTGACAACCACACCTCTTCCCATACATTACCAGAGACCTTTACTGCTGATATGGAGGTGAGGATGGAGCCCGAGTTGCTGAAAGGGGTTCGACAGAGCGACACTGGCGGTCGGCAGGTGCTATTACAGTGGAGAGGCTTACCGAGCACGATAGCACGTGGGAGGACATGGATGATATGGTGACACGCTTTTCAGACTTCCACCTTGAGTACAAGGTGGCTCTTTGGGGGGAGTATTGATGGGCCTCTGGCCCATCAGCCGCCCCTACGGGTTTACACCCGCAGGGCCCTGCGCAAGGGTAGGCCCATGCCGCATTCCCCCTCCAAAGCCGAGTCCTACTCGCATTCCCCCTCCTAGGCCGAGTCCTCCTTGTAGTAGGATTGGCCGGCCAAGTCCCCTTTGGACTAGGATTGCCCTAGTTTCTATTATAAATAGGGGGTAGCCTTCTCTTGTTTACCTATGCTATTTTGATGATTGTTATTTGGTGATTCCTTAGGTAGACGAGTGCGGACGTCCTCTAGGCGTCTTGGGAGGAGAGCACACCTCTTTTGTGCTTATTTATCTTTCTATTTTGCTATTGTTTTCTAATAAAAATTCCATCTTTGCTAGATCCTAACATAATCATGGACCTAATGTACCCTCAAGCATCATTCATATCATATATAGATTATTCATAATACACTCAAATCTAGTGTAGAATCTAATGAAAATCTGGATATGGATTTACATAATGAAATGACTACAAGAATTTTCTTGGTAAGGTTTGTGTTTGAACCTATGAGGAGGCTTCACATATATCAGACAAGTTCTTGATAAGCTTCACCGATGATTGATCCCGATGCAACCGAGTTGATTATTCCACGAGAGCTTGATTATAGGTATTTGCCTGTAGCATTGACTTCTCATCCTTCACCTGTGCAGCCTTGAAGATAACTATTTAGTTTTGCCTAATTGTACAATTGTACTCCTTTTGGCATCATACATCAGAAGGCAAATCTTCAAAGCTGAAAATAATGATGGAAACCAACTTGGATTAGATTTAATCTTTTTTAGTTTACCAATTTCAACGTTTTAGTCTTTGAGTTCTTTTATATTTTTTATTTGAGTCCTTTTAGTATTTTTGTTTATGTTTTTAGATTTACTTTTAAGGAAGATTCTTTTATTTTAAAGTTTGAGTCAAGTTCAAAGTCTGAGTATGAGTTTAGATATGATTTAATTTTTTTGTTTATAAATATGGGTTTGTAGTTGAACTTTTTGTATTATCTAATACTGAATAAAAAATATCGGAGTTGTAAACTCTTAAACAACTCATTAAATATCTTTTGCGTGCGAGGGCTGAGGGCGGGTAAGCGAGTCACTTGGATGCGAGGCCCGCACCTTTATCCTTTTTGACTCAACTCCATTAGTTAGATTTTTCCCCAAATAATTAATTTCTTCCAGCACCACAATAATCCCTTCTGTTCCGCATCACCTTAGTTGTGAGAGAAGTTACACACCTATTATTGCATGATGTTACATGGAAAACAAAGGCAATTGCTTGTAGTTTCCCAGGAAGAGAATACAAACTAAACATATGCTATCCCTTCTAGCCGATACTCTTGGGGTTGTGAAAATTAATTATGTTCATGATCTGCATATCTGAAATTTCATGGTGCATTGAAGGTTTGCAAACAATATATTGTTTTAAAACTTGTTTCCTTTTTTTTTCATTATAAATGGAAAAAAGCAGATAAAACATGATATATAAAATCAATTGGTCATATATGGAGATTTTGTTTTGCAGCATTGTGATACATTTGTCCTGTAAAAATTTCCAACAGCATCTCTTTCTGTTTATTAATGTTTTTTATTTTCTTAGACTCAAGGATTCACATGAATTTCTTACATGTGTTTTTTATTTATGTTGATAGATTTTAAATATTTTTGTTAGGTTATGAGAAAAACAAGACCAGACATGAAAGAATATCAGTTGGAAAGCACCTTCCTTCATCACACATACATGTATGGTGGTTGCAGGCATTGCTCGTATACGTGCATATGTGCCACTGGTGAAAACAGGTAAAGTTGTCATGTAAAACATGATAATTCTTAAACATGGCAGCAAATACCTTTATATCAATTATTTAACCATTCATTCTTCTGAAGTCATGGTAGCCCATTTCCCTTTAGTGCTGGTGCTGGAGGAATTTTTTTTTTGGGAGATCCATAGCGCTATTGATGATGTTGTTGTTTGAAAACATTTGATTAATATTGTCTCTAATGGGCATGAAATATATAAACTGCATCAATTCTTCTTTCTAACATGTTGGTGAATCTGTCTTACATGCTAATGCAACATTCTGCGGCCTTCCTATGAACTTTTATATTTTTTGGTAAGCCCTATGAACTTTTATTAGCAACTCCTTTCAAGATGAAAGTTTAGACAAAATTATTATTTGAGTTGATTTTCTTAAACATTAGCTACATGATGATTAAACGTTGGAAAATCTATTTGGGATTCACTTCTTTGAATGCCTAGAATTTACTTTTGGGGTTGTTTGCACGTTCCAAGGTAAAACTCCATTTGTAACAAATGAATGGACACCCCCCCTTTCACAATGCTAGTCACTGCTTTCATCAGATTGTGTTCATTATCAAATTCAACTAGTCTTGTAGGGCGCTAGAAAAAAACCATACTGAGACATGTTTTATTTCTTACTTTCACCAAATTTTTGCTTTTCTACGTTGCTAGTTTTACTATGGGAAGGAATTAGTGGATTTTCTTGTGGGGATTTATTTTCTTATTTTTTACCGTCCACCTTTTCTTCTTTTAGCTTTTTTTCTCTTATTTCTGGGTTTTTTGTTTTTTGTTTTTGTTTTGTTTTGTTTTGTTTTGTTTTGTTTTGTTTTGTTTTTTTTTTTTTTGGGGGGGGGGGGGGGGGGGGGGGGGGGGGGGGGGGGGTGTTAGCATCAGCCTTGCTTTTTAGCAGATGCTATGTATTGGTATTATGAGGAATACCATTGCTTATGATGTATTATATCTTATTCGCTCAGGATAAGTAAATTTCTCTATTTGAGATCGACTGTGTAGTTTATTTTTAGTATGTTAGTACAAAGATATAATTTATACTGTGACTTCCATTACAAAGAAAATCCTTATTTGAATTTCCAAGTATGACATTTACCTTGAAAAAAAAGTTGTGATTGTCTAGCACATATGTCTGTAGCCTGATAGTGATGTATACATGATACGTTTGTGTTTATGGTGACACATTGTCCAGGATGCTTGACCATTAGTGCTAAGCTGGCGATGCTCGGGTGCTACTTCAATTTAACCTGTGCACTTTGTGTATGACATTTCTAATATTACGACAAGGATAATATATACATATGCATTTATCTACCTTTCGACAGTGATTATACCTTGGGCCCTTCATCTTTATTTATTATTAAGTTCTAATGTATAAATATCCTGTCATTACGGCTTTGTACAAGTCACTATTTAGCATCCTTCTTCACAATACTACATGATTGTAAGTTGTAATATATAGATGGAAGTAAACACACTCACCGTGTGGTGCATGAGTCTGAAACAAGTGCTCGTGAAGTGTTGAAAATGTCTGTTAAGTGCAAGTTCTCAAAAATTATAGGCATGTAATAACATTGAGGGCACCTTGAAGAAGCGACCCAGACGTGTTTGATGATAGTCAATGGTATCCAAGACATGTTTTGCCCATGCACAACATGGAGCCAGCTTTTTGGCGATAAAATTGCTCACACTAGATAGGCTAGAAGCTTCTTCGAAAGCTGATGTATATATAAAAGGAGGTTCATCATTTCACTGATGTCCCTTTTATCGGGAATATGCAATGGAATTTTATGGATGGTCTTGGTGACGTTCATGGGTCACCTGGAATCCTCCAGTAAGTTTCGGTTACAGAGAGTGTTACTTCTGACTTAATCCTAGTTTCATGATTTTATACAAAACTTTCAAAAGCCATCCAAGGTCAGGCTTACGTGGATGAATATATATTTGTTGTGCGTGCACACATGCATTAATTGAAGTCTGGAATGCATGCATTGATATGTTCTTTCATTGATATTGTTCCTTTCACATATTTAAACTACTGTTCTCATTGCGATAAATATCTTCCTGTGTGAATCAGGGCATGTATAAGACCATGTGAAATTAAGCTGTGTTGTCTTTTAAATTTTCATTATCGACGGCTTATAAACTCTTCTATTATGGCTTTTTTTGCAGTGCTGTTCTTCACTATGGTCATGCGGCTGCTCCAAATGATAGGGTATACTTGTTAGTAGGGTTCAGTATGAATTATACATTTTTCTATTTTTTTGCGAAGTATCACCTGATATCGTCATTTCTCATTATTTCCCACTTTGTAGTCACACACGTGTCTGTGCTTTGATTTTGTGTTTCTTATAATGCTTTTCCTTTAAAAAGAAATGTTCTGTTCGATACATATTCTTAAATACCAAACAATGGTGTTAAATTTT
Source organism: Scilla litardierei (assembly GCA_030789695.1). NCBI lineage: Eukaryota > Viridiplantae > Streptophyta > Magnoliopsida > Asparagales > Asparagaceae > Scilla > Scilla litardierei. Next base: position 302,143,734 of record CM061141.1, read on the forward strand.
TATCATCACTAGAAATGCTGTTTATCTGTATGTGCTTGATAAATTTTTTTTCTCATGATCTGAAGTAATGGTGAACATAAAAGGTGGCTTAAGTTTATATTTCCAATTAAGATAGATCGCTTTTTAGGGTTGTGATTTGAGCCGAAACTTCAAAGGTTTCTCATGCATGTTTGATTAACTTTCCCTATCAACAACCTAGTAAGTACAGAACAAAATTTTTGGGTTCCGTTGTATCTACTCCTAGTATTTGAAGGAACTATCATTCCTGCATTTACTCGTAAATATATACTGGACTATTGGATATGATAACTGAAAAAGATAATACAATATATAGTCTCCTTGAGAAGGCGAGGCATCTAAGCTGTTTCCTTAAATATGTTACTGTGATGTAGACCTGGCACTTTCGATTTTTTACTCCAGTTGGGATGGCTAAATTACTAAGATTAGCATTCTGTTGGTTATAATCATTATTTGCTTGAACTGATTAAAGAAATTACAATTAAATAGGAAGTCCATAAAATATTGGCTTGAACTTGCTAATCTTTTTGGAGGGAAATACTGAATGTGGGGGTTAAATATTGTCACGCCCCGCTTCCCATTGTACCTGAAAGGTGATTGGAGGCATGTTACCTGCTTAATTCAAAAGAAAGACACCCACATGCGGATCTCCAAGTCAAATTTACACTCACAGGCGGATCCATCCAAGTCAAATTTAAAATTAGACAAGCTAAATAGAAAATCCGTTCCGTTGGATGTGATATACCATGTCTAAAATACATCCAAACAAAATTTCAACTAGTTTGGACATGTTTTGTTCATGCATCAAGTGGTTGCAAAATCAATGTTTTAGAATAGTCATAAAATCGGCTAATTTTGCAACCACTTGATGCATGTGCAATACATGTCCAAACTAGTTGAAATTTTGTTTGGAGGTAGTTTAGACATGATAGATCACATCCAATGGAACATATTCTCTATTTAGGTTGTCTAATTTTAAATTTGAGTTGGATGGATCTGCATGTTTGATCCATCCGAATGGATCCTAGTCAACACACACACACATATCCTTTTGATTTAAATACGTGAAGCGTACATTGGTTGATAACTATCCAGGTTCTTCATGCAGAATTGTTAATAAACAACATAGAAATAATTATCTAAAGATATTACAATCTACGTCTGAAGTATAGAAATTAATCATAGATGTTGAAGTTTACTTATTACAACTACATTGAAATATGGCAACAAAAAAGGTAGAAGGCCTTCTGGCCAATACATAGTAAGGTCCATACATTAAATAACGACATCTGACTAAAGGAAATTAATATAAAACTGCCTAATCTTAATCTTCATGGAACACCTGCTTCTCTTCAGCAACCTGCATTAAAGGGCCAGCTTCTGTATATTCGCTCCTGGTCCTGATGAACATTCAAACATCACACTATGAAATGTTCCTCAGCGATAGCCACTTGGTATATTCTCAAAAACAATAAAACTAAATTTAGCATCATTTAAATATCTAATAGTTCTCAAAACGTTATATATCAATGGGAGATGGCATGTCTATGCAATCAATATCAAGAATGACGATAAATCGTTGCCATCTTTGTCATGCACTAATAATACTAAACAAGCATGGTGATCAATAAATGAAATCTAATATCACTAATGTACGATGCCACGAACTGCATAATCATACTAGTCTAATGATTAGCTCATATTTGAGGGTACGATATGCAATTTGGATATTTTGTCTGTTTCGGAACAGCAATCAATAGAGACAAATAACATTCCCTTACGGTAAATCTTTGGATTACATCCATGTGTCAAATTTTCTACATGAATTCAGGTCCAGATTGCAAATCATAAATCGTAATCTTTTACAAGGGTTGCCATTTAAGCTACAACAGTGGATCAAATCAGTAGTATCAAATCAGTGCCATCTGCACCCCATAACTGGATATCAATCGTAGGGGAACATCGTCGCTCTTGCACCGAATGTGGTAATGGGCTTCCCAATTCCTGTATGTTATGCAACTATTTTTCTGTTTTGGTTTAGTATTACAATATTTAGTTAATCATGTTCGGTGTTCGATAACATATCAAATCAAATCCATTTGATTCAGTCATATTCAAATTCATTATAGTTCGATATCAACAGTTAATTCTTGAGGATTAACCAGCGAGGAAACATTCTAACACAATTAACATGAAATAGTTAACAATAGTCAAATCAATTATCATGGACAACAAGCAATCTTATATTAAGGTAATATTAGCTTGGCTACATTAACAATTTTTAATCATGGGGAGAACTTTACCACAGTAAATCGATTTATCTAATTAATTATTAAATTAACTTAAGCATGATAATTTCATAGATTTGGATGGCTATAGTGACAATTTTAATATGGTACCGTGTTTTAGACATGTTTCAAAGAATTTCAAACAATCTTATAGTAATTTTATACATGCTAAAGTGATTCAGCAGCCTGGTATGGTGCCAAGATCTTGCTACAGTAACCTTAAACGTGGAAGACTTGCTTACAGTTTCAATCCTTTTTATTTACATCAACATAGTTAAATTTCAATAATTCTCCCACTAATCACATTCAGTGTCACACAATATTCTGAATCATTTCATTTGATTTCCACATCAGATTTTATTCAAATTAATGGAATATAAAATGGGGCTCGAGGAAGTTTTGCAGTAATTTAATTTTGATAATCAATCCATTAACCCTCTTGATTAAACTAAACAAGTAAAATCCAAGAATTTCAATTTAACGCATGGCAATGACAATGGATCTGGCTACAAAAATGATCGAAAATTTCACAAATTTCCCACAATTTCACAACAAATAAGTATTTGATGAAGAGTTCCAAAATCTCATCAATTATTCAATTAAAAGAGAAAGTACAGCCCTAACCAATTTCGAATTTAATTAATAAATTTAAGGGAAACCTACCTCTTGCGAATTCAACGATGGAAAAGATGGCGGTGGCGGCTTGTGGATTCGGCATTAGCTTACGGCAACGATGGCGGCTGATGGCGTCTTCAAGGTAGGTGACAGATGGTTGCAGTGTCGATCAAGCGTTGGTGACGTCTGTTGTTGAGTGTGTGAGATCAAACGAGGGGAGAATGTGAGATCAGGGCGGTGAGAGAGGTAGGAGGTGGCGGTTGATTTTAGGTTTTTAAACAAATAGAATGAGATTAGGGGAGAGAGGCTTAGGCGGCATCTTACTGAACTCGGCATCTTACCGAGCTCAGGAACTGGAAACACAAGAGAATAGAGATGTAGGTGTTTGGGATTAGATTTAGGTTTATATATGTATAATAGTTAGAGTTAGGGTTTAGGTTATAGAAATAGGTTGGGTTTAGGGTGCAAACGGATCGGGTTTGTTGGATATTGGAGTGCCCCTAATATATGTTTTGATGATGAAACATTATGCTTGCGTTAATGTGATTTTGTGCAGATGTTAATAAGACATTTAGGAAGCAAAGGATAAGGTGTCAAGGTAAAAAGAACGAATGACTACAATCGAACTTGGACATTTGCATCATCAATCGAGCTTCAACAAGATTGTGTATTTGTGTAATGATGTAATTTTATATTTCTTATCATAGATTGTTAAAGTCTTGAATATACACCTTCACACACATGAAACTCAATTAATCAAAACTCTCGGTTTCTACCCAAAATTGAACATTTAGTAGCTTACTAGTCGATCAATATAGGTTTTTAATCGACTAACATATCAGAGTTTCATAAGCCAGTAACTCAGTCGTTAGTCAACCAACATAATCTATTAGTCGAGTAGTAGATTTCAAAAACTTAAATGAGCTCAGTTTAATCGACCAACAGAAGCTATTAGTCGAGCAATAAAGTTCATTAGTCGATTAAAAGACTTCACTAGTTGACTAACAGTGTTAACCAACCTAGTTCATCAGTGAACAATTAGTCGACCAATATGGCTTTTTTGTCGACTAATCAAGTTACCATTGGATGCATTGATCTCCAGAAACTATCCATTAACTAGCCGTTTGAATGTGTTATTTTGTCATTTCTTCTCTAAAAATTTTCCCTATATACGTAGGGATTTATTCTTAGTTGTTTACACAAGGAAAAGAAGAAAAATCATATTCATGGTTGAAATTATCCTTTATCTCTTATATCCTCTTTGAGCCAAAGGCACTAATTTCTATTCTCAAAAGCTCTACCTTATAGAATAAGAATTCATCTTCTTAACATCTACTAAATCTATAAGCACGTATATTCAAGTTTATAGGGGATTTGTGCCTTTTACCCTTTGAAGGTTTACCTTGGTTGTTGATGTGTTTGGTGCCTCGGTTTGAGAGTGTTGTTTCTAATCTCAGGGTTGTTGAGATTTGGGTTTGCAATTGGCAATGATGTTTGCCAATTTGTAAAATTTTCTCTTACGGTTTTGTAAGAGAGTTTAGTGGAAAATCTCAAGCGGGGAGTTTGTGGGCTGGAGTAGGTCGGGAGGACTTGACCGGGATAAATATCCTTGTATTAGCGATTGTGTTATTTAGTTTTCTTGTCTTTGAACTTGTTTATTTATTAGGATATCTTATTATTTTGTTTCCGTTGCAATATTATTTGATTGTTGTATAGATCTAAATTGGTAAATCTTTTTTGAGATCTTTATCGGTTTAGTTTAAAGACACTATTCACCCCCTTCTAGTGTTTATTTGACCATCCACATGATCGAACATATGGGTATCAGAGTCAAGGAATCATACCCCTGATACCAACATTTTGTATCAGAGCGAGGAAGATGCCAGCAACAAACAGATCACAATTCCTTGAAAGATGCTCCACAACTCGACCACAACTATTCATCGGATCAAACTACGGCTATTGGAAGAGGATGATGATGATCTACCTCAAATCCATGAACTTCGAGCTATGGAACATCGTTGAATCACCTCATAGCAAACTGTTAGGATTCAAACAAAAGATGCAATTTTTATAGATGTGAATAGCACAAATCTAAATAATTGAATATAAAAGAGGTGTATTTTCCTCTCAAGATGCCAAAGAGGACGTCCGCACTCGTCTACCTATGAAGTCACACCGATATCAAATAATAGCATAAGTAAAACAAGCGACGGCTAGCCCCATATATGTAATAGACTTTAGGGTTACTTGGCGAAGGGGTGCGCGCGCGTGGGCTTCATGGGCCGGTGGCTGGTGCGGGTGCGGCTTGGACGCGGGTCTGCCTGCGGGTATAGACCCGCGTCCTATCAATACTCCCCCCAAAGAGCCACCTTGTCCTTAAGGTGGAAGTCTGAAAAACGCGTCGCCATCTCGTCCATGTTCTCCCATGTGCTATCATGCCTTGACAAGCCTTTCCACTGCAGCAACACCTTGCGCTTTCCCACTGTGTCGCCCCTCCGAACCACTCTCAACACCTCATGCTCCAGCCTCACCTCCATATCAACAGTTAAGGTATCTGGTAAGGACGGGAAATGTGTGTGGTCGCCAATGGCCTGGCGCAACTGCGAAACATGGAAGACTGGGTGAATTGCCGATTCTGGGGGCAATCTCAACCTGTAGGCTACATGCCCTACTCTCGCCTTAACCTTGAAAGGTCCAAAATAATGCGGTGCCGGCTTCTCACTCCCGCTGTGAGCCACTGATCTCTGCCTGTAGGGTCTCAGCTTCAGATACACCATGTCCCCTACCTCAAACTGTACGTCACGACGGTGTAAGTCTGCCTTAGCCTTCATCACCTGCTGTGCCCTCGCCAAATGGAGCTTTAGCTCCTCCAGACTCCGGTCCCTCTCCGCTAGGTATTGCTCCACATCCGACACGGGTGTCGTCTCATGCCCATAATGTAGTAAGTGCGGGGGTCTCTGTCATTCAGAATCCTGAAGGGTGTCGTCTGCATCGCCGTGTGATATGAAGTGTTATACCAGTATTTTGCCCACGCTAGCCAACGCGCTCACTCCTTAGGATTCTCTGAAATGAAGCACCGCAGATAAGTCTCCACACTCCTGTTTACCACCTCCGTTTGACCATCGGTCTGAGGATGATAGGCCGTGCTCCGCTTCAATGCCGTCCCCTGCAGCCTGAAAAGCTCCTGCCAGAATCTGCTCTGGAACACCTTGTCTCGGTTCGAGACTATGGACTTTGGAGGTCCATACAGATGAATGATCTCCCTCACAAACACCTCTGCCACTGATACTGCGCTGTAAGGATGTCGAAGCGGAACAATGTGCACCTATTTGCTGAGGCGGTCGACCACAACAAAAATGACGGTGTATCCACCCGACTTCGACAACCTATCTATGAAGTCCATGGAGGTCCTCTCATACTCAATCCGGTAAGGGTAGCGGCTGTAGTAGTCCCCCTGGGGACATCGCCTAGTACTTGTGACACTGGCACACGTCACACTTTGTCACCATCCTCGCTACCTCCTTCTTCATTCCCTTCCAGTAGACCTCCCTCGTCAGTCGCTGGTAGGTCTTGAGGACCCCATAATGTCCTCCAATGGCACTGCTGTGAAACTCCTGGAATATGGCCGATAGATATGTGGATGTCCTCGGTAGCACCAGCCTCCCCCAGTATAGCAGTCGTCGTCCATCCTGAAGAGAATACTCCGGAAACTCAGTCGACCCATGTAGAAGAACCTCTTGTATACCTGCTAACTCCGGATCCTGCTGCACCTCCTGCTGTAGCGGGCCCCCAGTCCTCAAGGACGGACACTGCTAGTGCAGCCAGCTCCGCCTCCTCCTCTCACCGGGATAATGCATCAGCCGCCTTGTTCTCCAGCACCGGCCGATACTCAATCTCAAAACTGTACCCCATCAGCTTCCGCAGCCACTTCTGATGCTCATCTGCTACCATCCGCTGCTCTAATAGATACTTCAAACTCCACTGATCAGTGCGTACCAGGAAACTCCGCTCCAACAAGTACGGCCGTCACTTTTGAATTGCCAAGACTATGGCCATCAGCTCCCTCTCTCTCGTAGACCGAACGCAGTCGGCCACTAGCTGTCAACACTTCGCTGAAGTAGGCAAGAGGCCGCTGCTCCTTTATCAGCACGGCCCCCAACCCATGCCCTGACGCATCTGCCTCCACCACAAACGGTCTGGAAAAATCTGGTTGTGTCAGGACTGGCACTATAGTCATGGCCTTCTTCAGTGCCTCAAATGCTGTCGTCGCCTCCTCCCCCAGTGGAACTGGTCATTCTTTAATAACCCGGTCAACGGCCAGGCGATTGTCCCATATCCCTCCACAAACCTGCGGTAGTAACCTGTCAGCTCTAGGAACCCCCGCAGCCCCCTGAGAGTGGTAGGACGCGGCCAGTCCAGCATCGCCGCAATCTTCCCCCTGTCTGCTACCACCCCATCTACTGACACCACATGTCCCAGGTACTCCACCTGTGGCTGTCCAAATATGCACTTCTTCCTGTTCGCCACCAGCTGATGGTACTGCAACTCCGTAAACACCACCTGCAGATGGTCCAAGTGCTCCTCCAGGGTGCGACTGTACACTAGTATGTCGTCAAAGAAAATTAGTACGAATCACCTCAGGTACGGATGGAATACCTTATTCATAAGGGACTGGAAGGTGGCTGGTGCATTCGTCAAGCCAAAGGGCATGACGAGAAACTCGTAGTGGCCCTCTTGCGTCCTGAACGCCGTCTTGGGCACATCCTCCCGTCGCATCCTGATCTGATGGTAGCCTGACTTGAGATCTATCTTGCTGAACCAGGCCGACCTATGTAACTCGGCCAGGAGCTCGTCTATCACCGGTATGGGAAACTCGTTAGCTCCCATCCTTCTTCACCAGGAGCACGTGACTAGAGAATGGGTTCACACTAGGCTGAATTACTCCCGCCTCCACCATCTCGGCTACCATCCTCTCAACCTCGTCCTTCTGGTGCTGTGGGTACCGGTAGGGTCTGACACTGATGGGGGAAACCCCCTCCCGCAGTACAATGGCTTGCTCATGGTCCCTCGGCGGTGGCAGACCCCGTGGCTCCTGAAAGACCTCAAACTGTGCCAACATTTGCTGAACCACCTGGCACGGTATGCTTTCCACTGGTCTCTATGCCTCCTCCCTCTGTCATGGTATACAGCTCAACCAGGTAACCGCCGTCCTCAGCCTGTAGCATGGTCTTCAATGACACTACCGCTCTGCAAAGACTAGGATCTCCCTGTAGGATGACCGCTCTCCCCTCATCCTGGAACTCCATCCGCAGAAGCTTCCAGTTCACCGTCATCTCCCCCAGCGTCTGCAACCAAGTCATGCTCAGGATGACATCAGTGCTCCCCAAGTTTAGAGGCAGAAAGTCTGCCATCACCTGTATCCCCTGTAAGGTCAGCACCAACCCCCCTGCAGACTCACCGACTACTCTCCTTCCCCGTGCTCATCATCACACTGAAGCTTTCGCAGTCGGTCAACTGCAGTCCCTGCTGGTCCACCACTCTCCTGGAGATGAAATTGTGGGTCGTCCCACTGTCTATCAGCACGATCACCTTCTGCTCGCCGATTTCCCCCTTCAACTTCATGGCGTGGTTCGGTGTGAACCCTACCACGGAGTTAAAGGACACCTCTGCTACGTTAAGCTGATGGTCCTCGGGCTCCTCCTTCTGCTCAGGACTCTCGTCCTCGACGTCCCCGTCCACGTCGTTATCCTCCAGCAGCAGAACCTGCAACTTGTGTCCCGCGCATCTGTGGCCTAGCGTGAACCTCTCATCACACCGGAAACATAAACCCTTCTGACGCTTCTCCCTTATCTCAGCATCTGTCATCCTCCTGAACTGTCCTCCTGCTGGGGTAGCGCTACTCCTCTCCACCGTCTTCTCCCTGCTCGTCTGGACCGCCCCCGTGGTGGTCCCTGCTCCTTCAGCTCCAGACGGGGTGCCCCTCGGTATCTGGCCACTGTAGCCGCTCCTGACTCTCCTATCCTCTGTCTGAGCGTCCTCTACCATCTGCGCCATCTGTATGACATCAGAAAGCCCCCCTGCGCTTGTAGGGTCTCACTGCAGCTCCAAGGCTGGGCCTCAGCCCCTTAAGGAAGGTGCCCTCCAGTGACTCGTCCGACACGCCATGTACTCTCCCCGGTAAGGTCTCGAACCTCTCAATATACTCCCGCGCAGGTCCCTCCTGTCTGAGGGCATATAGTTGCTCGTGAAGGTTTCCCAAGCGGGGATCTCTGAACGTCTCCAACACGAGGTCCTTCAGCTCCTCCCAGCATCGAATCTGTTACCTCCTCTCCTTCCATTGGTACCATCTCAAGGCTCTCCCCTCCATGCAAATAGCTGCCACCTCCAGCTTCTGTGCATCTGTCATGTGGTGCGCTGCGAAATATCTCTCCGCGGTGAACAACCAGGCATGTGGATCCTCCCCCATAAATAGTGGCATCTTCAGCTTCCGCACCCTGCAGTCTCTCCCAAAGTGCCCCTGATCGGGCCTCCCCTCCATGCGGTGATGCGGACGATAGTGCTGTCGCCTCTCATCCTGGGTCTCGTACTGTCTAGGTGGCCCTCCTCTGCGGTCCCCATAGTCCCCTCAGTGACCCCCACACCAGCCATCGAAGTCATCCCAACCTGCATCATCGCCGAACGCAGCCTCGTAGCCTCCCCCCGCCGTCATGATAATAGTCTCTCACGCGCCCGTCTCTGTAATACTGATCCTCCACCGCTGGTCGCTGCCTCAAAGATCCGAAAATCCCCCCGAGGGCTTGTCCGCGCGTGTCTCCCACCTGGTGGCTGCCAGGGGGTCTCCTGTTCATAGCGGCCCTCCGGCGGGACCCTCCGGGGCTGCCGGAGGGCCGGCAGACCCTGCCGGCCATTCGACAGGGTCGACGGGCCCTGTCGGGGGTCCAGCAGGCTCGCCGGGCCCTGTCGGGGCTCCGGCAGGGTCGTCGGACCCTGGCGATGGCTGGCAGGGCCTGGCCAGCCCTGTCGCGCCTCGCTGCAAGCGGGGGAACTCCCCTGCCCCACTTTCGCGGCGGCCGGCCCCCAGAATTGTTTTGGGGGTTCGGCCGCCCCTCGCTTGATCGCGACGCCTGGTAAGGACGGCTAGGGCCGCCGCCCCCCTCTGAAACTCCCCGCCCTTTGCCGCACCTCTTCGTGATAATCGACCTTCCATGGTCCCTCATCTTCTTCCTCGTCCAATTCTTCCACGAAATATGGTTAGTTTTGGGTAAAAATCTCTTCTTTTTTCCTTTTCCTTCTTTAAAGTTGCCGTCTTTGGTGTCGAATTAGGGTTTCCTTCACCTTATGGATTAGCCGTCAAGAGGGAGATGATCCTTGCAAATTGCTCGTCGTTCATTGCTTGACTTGCCTTCATTTGTTCAATGGATTCCACCACCTATTCTACCGATTTCTTTACTCCTTCAATTTCCCCCATGAACTTTCCTCCAACGCCTCAATTTTCTCTTTCGATCTCGTTGCCGTCGCCATGGATCGTCACGCTCTGATACCAAATTATTAGGATCCAAACAAAAGATGCAATTTTTATAGATGGGAATATCACAAATCTAGATAATTGAATACAAAAGTGGTGTATTCTCCTCCCAAGGCACCAAAGAGGACGTCCGCACTCGTCTACCTATGAAGTCACACCAATATCAAATAATAGCATAAGTAAAACACGCGACGGCTAGCCCCATATATATAATAGAAATTAGAGTTACTTGGCGAAGGGGTGCGCGCGCGTGGGCTTCATGGGCCGGCGGCTGGAGCAGGTGCGGCTTGGACGCGGGTCTGCCTGCGGGTATAGACCAGCGTCCTATCACAAACATACCACTCCTATCTCACAATGGACGGACTCAGAGAAAGCTATGACAACACTCGAAGCAAAGGCCATGAATGCCTTATAATATGCCATAGATATCAACGAGTTAGCCGTGTGTCCATCGTAACATCGGTATATCAAATATGTCGCTCTCTTGAGGAAACTCATGAAGTGTCATCATCTGACGAAAAGGAAGATCAACAAGAAAACATAAATATGTTCTTCATAGCACATGACGATGATGTACCATTCGAACTTGACTTGGATATACGTTCTTTTAATGATTTGTATTGTAAATATAAAAGTCTAAATAAAACATATAAATCATTAAAAATAGATCATAATAATCTAGCAAAGAACATGTTATTGCTTTGCTTTGTCTAAATTAGATAATATTCTTGTGACTTATGAAAACTTAGTGGTGGAATATAAAAATCTAAATCAAGAAAACTTATTACTCAAAAAGGAGTGTAGTACTTTAAATATTAGAATTGAAGAGCTAGATAAAGTGTATCTTTAATTAAATTAAAATATTAAGAAATTATGAATAATGTAGAAAATCCAATAAAGACGGAAAATTTGAGCATAATTCTCTCATACCAATATGTTTCTAAACATGGATTACGTTATTACAATCCAAACATGTTAGAAGTAATTTCTATGAAAATCAAGTTAAAAAGAATCATGCTTTTATATATGGACGCAATAAAAGGAAAAATCACATTACTTGTGATAAATTACATGATCAAGTATTTGGATTCATACAAACTTGAATAAACAAAACAAAAATGCATATATTAACAATTTTATCAAAACTACGCATAATTCAAGAAAGTATTCATATGTGCACGCCAGGAAATCCAATCCTAAATGGATTTGGGTTCCTAATGACTAACCCCACAAAATGCATATATTGACAAGTTTATAAAAACTGCGCATAATTCCAGAAATTATTCATTTGTGCGTTCCAGGAAATCAACCCCCTACATGGATTTGGGTTCCTAATGACTGACAACACATCCAAAATGAAAAACCAAGTTTCATAAGTATTTTTTCCGGTACCTAGAATGTAATGGGCCTACTTTTCTCTTTTTAAATTCTTTTATTCTCTTTTTTTTCTTTGGGCGGCCCAACAGCCCAAAGCCCGCTTGGGCCTTACTATTTATCTTTTTATCCCATTCTCCCTCATTGGAGTCAACCGAGCCACTCTCGGGCTTTCAACGAGGGCAAATGATCGCCTCGTTCTTCCGTTCGTTTAATTGAAGCCCTAGCTTCGAAACCGTCGCCCCTCTCTCACTTGCGAACGAAGCAAAGCAGCCGCCACTCTTCCCTCTTCTGTTACGTGAGCATCGCGCCACGATTTGCCTCCACGATCCGCCTCTTCAACGGCTCCTTCGAGCCTTATATATTCATATCTCCTTCTGCAAGTTGCATGCGAAAACTATAAGTTTTTTTCAAATTTTCTTGGGCTTTTCGAGTCAATTCTCTTTGGATTTTGGTGTCGTTTCTTGTGGAGATCAATCGGCTATTATTGGTGATTTCGATTTTCTTTAATTTCTCGGGCATCGGCAAATTACAGTAGATTCTTATCTCCCCTTGCTTCAGTTTAATTTTTGGTTTAATGTGCGTAGATTCTATGATGAAATCGATGGTTAATATACCTGAATGTTTGGATTTTTGGGAAAGGATGATGTTGGGAAATATTTCTAGGGGTTTGATTCTCTTTGATCTGTTGTGGGGTTGGTTTCCTTCCCACTTGGCTTGAGGTCTCGGATCATTGTGATTGGTTTGATTTGGGGCTTCGGCGCCTTACCTTGGTTGGCCGTGGGTATCTGTGTAGGGATTTGCACTGATTTTGGGTTTTCTGTCTCCTTTGCTGTCTTTTTTGGGCTTGGTTTCATGTTAGGAGGCTCTGAAGAGTCGGCCTGCAGAATGGGTTGCCTTTTTTGGGTTCTCAGTTGATGTAGAGTTCATTGGAAGTCTCAGTTTGCTGATTCATGTGATTTGTTGTCTGTGCTTTGGGGCTCCCCTTGCCCGCAGTCTTTGACCTTCGGCTCCTGTTAGCTTGCTGTTGGCTCTGCAATTCCGTGGACTTTGTCGTAGGCTAGGGTTCCCCCCACAACGTGAAGAAAATCCCAAATCTGATCCATATGACTGAAATCTTCAGAGATGTTAAGGTTGCAGATTTTCAGTTTTCTTTTCGTAAATAGATATTATTAGATTCCTTGTTCATTTTGGTGTTTCTGTAAAAGTTATCTTATGCTAATAAATGATCAACTTAAACTGAAATGTTAGAAGGAAGTACTCCTTCCTACTTTAGTTGAAGGACCATCGGGTTAAAATACAAAGGTGAGGAATTGTCCCTCTTTTGGTATTAAAATCATGTCTTGTTGGTTATTGAGAAATTCAGTTTTCTTTTTCGTAAATAGATATTATTAGATTCCTTGTTCATTTTGGTGCTTCCGTAAAAGTTATCTTATGCTAATAAATGATTAACTTAAACTGAAATGTTAGAAGGAAGTACTCCTTCCTACTTTAGTTGAAGGACCATTGGGTTAAAATACAAAGGTGAGGAATTGTCCCTCTTTTGGTATTAAAATAATGTCTAGTTGGTTATTGAGAAATTCCTTCTATGCATACAGAGTTAGAAAGTTTAATACTATGTTTAAATTGTGTAGTTCAGGAGATGTTATTAATAATACTGATAATGGATAGTTTGTGGATCGAAATCAAGAATTGACTTATAAGATTTCTTGTTACTATTACATGCACGTACTCGTTTTATTGCCAGAGAACCCCATAACTACGTAGTTTAATTAATATTATACCTAGACATCATTCCCTGACATGAACACAGTATATGCCATCAAGATACTATCTAAGCAACTTAACCTGGCTCGCTGGGGTTTAAGAAAACTTATAATTGAGAGAGTACGTGAGCGATTGGAGACATGCTTTCGGCTCGTTTCTTAGAGGATTTCCGTTTATGGATCCTGAGTGCCAGTCTTAGTTGACTTCTAGACTCGGCCCGTGGTAGCGTCCTACGGTCCAAGATGGTCTCCGGGTTGCACATCGTGCTCTCCGTTATAAGTTTACGATTTAGAACTGGTCAACCTTAACAGTACAATATCATAGTAGTTTGATGACTTTGAAACAACCATGACATGGTATTTTTTGGCACTGTACTATTTTATATATGTTCGTCATTATACCTCTTATTTATACAGCGTCATTATTACTGTTGCTGGGTTAGATATCATATACTCTATGGAGCAGCGGTGCAACTTCTGTTGTTCCATAAGGTGACGAGCAGGAATACACGAAGGCACATGTCTATGAGGAGTCTGAGCTTCCAGTTCTGGACGTTGAGCTTTGAGGGCTGGTTGTGTGTGAGTGCCTTTGATAGTCTCATTTCCATGTATTTGTGTTTCAGTTGTAGTGTTAGTTTGTACTTTTATTTCCTTATACAAAACTTTGTAATCTTGGCATGATGGTAATGAAATGAAATGAGTATTTTAAATCTGTCAATTTCTGCTCAACTCCACATTGTTTTCACTGGTAACTATATGACCTGCATAAAATTGTACAAAAGTGACGGTACCCGGACACGGGGCGTTACACAAAATGAAAGAAAAAGCATCCTTATGCCAAAACCCAACCAATTGTTGTGACCCATGAACGTCTTAGTGATACCAATATTGATGTGACTTCCAAGAAGCCAACCAGTGATACCAATATTTGGTTTCAAAGTTTTGGTACTACCGTCGGGATACCAGCATTTGGTAATACTCCATTCTTTTTAGTAATGCCAAAGTGGAGAAATGGTACGAAAGCATCAATCAATGGATGCATCAATTCAGGAGGAGTATGCTGGAGGAGTATGCTGAAATTCAAGGGGAGTATGTTTACATTTGTTTTTAATTTTTTAATTTTTTGATATTGATACACACACACACACACATATGTATATATGTTTTTCATCATCAAAAAGGCGAAGAATGTTGGATATTGACGTACCCCTAATATATATTTTGATGATGATCAAACATTATGGTTGTGCTAATGTATTTTTGTGCGGCGGTTAGAAAAACATTTAGGCAACAAAGGATAAGGTGTCAATGCAACAAGAATGGATGACTACAATCATGACGAGGCTTTGGCATTCACGTTATCAATTGAGCTTCAACAAGATTGTGTATTGATGTAATTTTCTATTTTTATCATAGATTGTTAAAGGCTTGAATATACACCTTACACACATAAAACTATATGATAACGTCGTAAAGATATTATGAACTCATATCCTTGGTTTCTAATCCAAAACTGGACATTTAGTAGCTCACTAGTCAACCAATATAGGTTTTTAGTCGACTAGCTTATCAGAGTTTCATCTCCCAGTAACTCAGCCATTAGTCGACTAACATAATCCATTAGTCGACTAATAGATTTTAGAGAGTCAGACGAGCTCAGTTTAGTTGACTAACAGAAGCTATTCGTCGACCAATAAAGTTTATTATTCGACTAATAGACTTCACTAGTCAACTAACATTGTTAATTAACCCAGTTCATCAGTGAACCATTAATCGGTCAATAGGGCTTGCTAGTCGGCTAATCTAGTTACCGTTGGTTGCGTTGATCTTCAGAAACTAGTTGTTAACTAGTCATTTGAATGTCTTATTTTGGCATTTTCTCTCTTAGAATTTCTCTTTATAAATATGGATTTATTTTTAGTTCACACAAGAAAAAAAGAAGAAAAATCATATTCTTCACCAAAATTACCCTTTATCTCATATATCATCCTTGAGCCAAAAGCACTAATTACTATTCTCAAAAGCTCTATAGATTGAAATTCATCTCCTTAACCTCTGTTAGATCCAAAAACACATATATTCAAGGCTATATGAGATTTGTGTTTTTTCCACTTCAAGGTTTCCCTCGGTTGTTGTGGTGTTTGGTGCTCTCGGTTTGAGAGTATTGTTGTTTCCAATCTCAGGGTTATTGAGATTGTGATTTGCAATTGGTAAGGATGTTTGTCAAGTTGCAAAATTTTCTCTTACGGTTCACAAGAGGGTTTAATGGAAAATCTCAAACAGAAGTTTGGGTTCTGGACTAGGCCGGGAAAACCGAATCAGGATACATATCTTTATGTTTACGACTGGCTTATTTGATTTGTTGTCGTTGAACTTATTTATTTATTGCGATCTCTTTATCATTATTTTATTTCCACTGTAAAATTATTTGGTTGTTGTATAGATCTAAACTAGTAACTCTTTTTGAGATTTTTATCGGTTTATTTTAAAGACGCTATTCACCCACTCTAGTGTCTATTTGACCTTCCACTGGATCCAACATGGTTAGCTAATTAAGTTGAGGATAGTATTAAAATAGTTATGAAGTTAGGATTTGATTTTATTTGAAATCAGATCTAGGATTAAATGATAATAATTTTTTAATTAGAATTAAATCACGTTTTAAAATGTGAATTTTCATTTTTTTGAAATTAAATCTAAGATTAGCTAGGATTAAAGGAAATGGGTTAATGGGGTTTTAAATAACAGGTTGACGGGGTCAGCTAAAAAGAGAAAATAAATTCAGAAAAATATAAAAAATCATAGAAAAATCAAGAAATTATTTAGAATAGGTTTGAATCATAAAAATGTGTTAACGGTTGACAAAAATATTGAGAATGGGCTAGGACTGTTACAAATATATTTCTTAGTAAAAATGAGACCGTTGTTTCTGGAGTTCATTCCCATCAGGATGGGGATTGCCCTATGCAATGGCTCATCGTCAATTCAATTATCTTTTTCTTTCTTTGGTGAAGATTAATCAAGAAGATAAATTCTGTCTTAAGACCTGAGATTCTTAATTATCAGTCTGCATGTTCTCTTAACATAGAATGAATGATGAAGCTGTTGAAGGTGATGTTATTATGATACTAGAGTCTTCCTTTAAGCAGAGTTCAAAAGCTGGTCTATCTCTAGAAAATCTCCCAAATCCTGATCTCTCTTTAAATGTATGCTCCAAAAGATTCATCTAAAAGCCAAACACACATTGTCATCATCATCATCTTTATTACAACTATCATCTGCTTTTATTTCTTGTTGCAGTGCATATCCCCCCAAAAAATAAGCACACCCCACCCACGGGAGTTCTTTTTGTTTAACTTTGTTGAGAATGTCAATTCGCAGGTGGATAGTGCTTGATGAATGTAGATTTATTATCAGAATATGGTACATGAAAATGCTGAAAGGATGTTAAAAAATAATTTCCATTTGGTGCAAGTTTTCTATATAAAGCTAAACTCACTAAGAATACATTAGAGATTATTTGGTTATTGTTCTGTACTAAATTTTTACTTATATACCGTCCCTTTTTTCGTTAAATGTAGGCTCCAAAAGATTCATCTAAAAGCCAAACAAACCATCATCATCATCATCATTATTACAACTATCATCTGCTTTTATTTCTTGTTGCAGTGCATCCCCCCCCCCCCCCCCCCCCCCCCCCAAAAAAAAAAAAAAAAAAAAACCAACGCGCACCCTCCACCCATGGGAGTTCTTTTTGTTTAACTTTGTTGATTACGTCAATTCGCAGGTGGATAGTGATTGATGAATTTAGATTTATTATCAGAATCTGGTACATGAAAATGCTAAAAAGGTGGTTAGAAAAATAATTTCCGTTTGGTGCAAGTATTCTATATAAAGAAAAACTCACTATAAAAAAATACATTAGAGATTATTTGTTTACTTTTCTGTACCAAATTTTTACTTATATACATTCCCTTTTTTCTTTTGGAAGGATGGAAATTCAACCTTTTAGTTTTAACCATAGCAATCAGTTATCCACTATGTTACTATTTACTTCTGGAAGTTGAGTTCCTTTGGTTTGTAACTTACAGTTACATATCTTTGCAGACGCTAAAAGATGGAGACATGGCTTTATTTGACATGGGAGCGGAGTATTATTTCTATGGTTCAGACATAACATGTTCTTTCCCGGTGAGAAACATCAATCTTTTACCTTTTTGAAGCAATCAATAGTCAATCCCATGTAGAAATTTTGGGGGCACTCTAAAATGTGAGCACCCTTCAACAGAACTCATAAACAACGATAGATTTCTTGGTAGAAATTTTTTACAATTTTTTATTTTGCAAAGTTGTGTTTTGCTGTACAGTCTGGGTCTGGGGTTTATTTTGTATCTAGCAAACTATTTTCATTGCTATCTTTAGTAATATGGTGTTTGGGCATCTTGGCTAGATCACTCTGTTGTCTTTAAAAAATTTAAAAGTTTTGAAGGTTGAGTTAGGCTCATGATATATTGGACTGTTTGCCTTAATGTTAGCGGATTATTGTATGGAAATCATTGTCAATATAGCTTCTACACTGTTAAATTAGAATCTTTTGAAGTGTTGCAAGCTGAATAATAGTTGTATACAATTTAAAAAATATAGTGGTTCAGACTTGATAGGTAACTTATGTTTGGGTTGATCAATGATCTGTGACTTGATGTGAGATTACAAGGTATCCCAAAGTCACATGAGCTCAAACATGCAGCACAAGAATGCATCAGATGAGGTCAGGAGGATGGCTCCTGATCCAAATCCAACTGAGCGTAGGTCTGATCCTGGTTGGGACATAATATATGTAGCAGTTGGTTGATTTGGGCTTGCGTAACTATGCTATTTTAGGATGCTCTGAACGAGTAGTTTAGGCATTTGAGGAGGGATTTTGGTTATATTTAGCAGTCACAGAGAAAATTAGAAGCTTCCAAAGTGTGCTTTCTGATGGGAGAGCTTTTAGCTGCTTAGTCGAATCGGGCTCTTATCTTTGTTTGAGTATAGTGAGTCTATCATAATTGTGCCCATCCGTGCCCTCATGCAGTGGGCTCAAGGCTCTAATGTGCCCCGGGAGTCCTGTACTTCCCACAGGTGACCGCTTCAAGGTGTCAATATGGGGCTTATTGGGCTTTGTTCTGTGCATGCTGCAGTTCATTAACCAGCTGAACTGCTCTGGATTAGGCGGTGGTGTATTTTATTCATAAATGATAGTGAAACTGATATTAGCCGGGGATTAATAGGGTGGTTTGGGGATTTGTGTCTTTCATTGTTTTTAATTTTTTTCAACCAATCAGAGCTCAGGCCTGTTTACCCAGAGTCTGAAAATCATCACTCTTCATAAATATGCCAACAAGCATTTCACAATAAAACATGACCTCCAAGAAGACATTATATATTTATTTATCAGCATTTCATCTTGTGGCCCTGTTTCTGCCTTTTAGGGGAGAGAGATTTCTGTACAGAAGCAGAAGTTGTTCCATTACAACACCCACATTATGCAATGCAAGCAGAATGTGGATGGTCAGATTGCATTAGGGATTGTGCAATTAATGTATTGAATTTGCGGTAACAATTTTGCAAAAACAAGACATGATTGATCACCTGATGATGTCAATTGCTCAAACACAGGCCTCACATACACACAAGCATGTTCAATAGGATAAACAAATTGCATGTAAGAGTTGGTCAAGGCGGATGTACTGATGGTGGTTGCCTACAGTCTGAGGGGATTGACATTAAAAGTTTGAGTAATGAAACAACCAATACCAATTGGAGTTACAGAAAAAGCAATGACGGAAATGGAAGATAATACTGCCGGCTTTGGTTTAACTTGCAAGATTTGCATTTTTTACTAGTGTTGAGGACCAATATGTTTCTAGCTTAGAATCAGTGTAGAAATAGGAATTATTGTATTCATTTCTAAATTTAGAATCAAATAAAGAGTCGTATAATTGTTGGGAATTGGTTTTACAATGAGGGGTTGGGAATTGGCGTTTTGGGTTTTCAATCCCCAGCTCCCAACCCTCATTGTAAGACCAGAACCCTAATGCTAACTTTTGATACTCCCTTTCATCCAAAAGAAAATAAAGGGAAAAAGAAGTTATTGTACTAGTGTTGTATTACTAGAGGAACTCAGTAGTCCCACTACAACCATCAATGTGTAATACTCCTAACCCTCGTATAAAGTTTTCATGCAATAAAAATATTTTTAAATACAAATAAAGTTTTGGTGATTTTTGGTGATTTTCCCTGTTAACCTGTTTATGAACCCCACAACCCGCTTAACCCACAACCCAATAACTTCACATCAACTCACTCTCTCCCTCCGTTCATTTAATTTTCTCCTTTTATTTCGCTTTTCTTTTTCTTCTATTGTGTGGTTTACGAACCGACTGGTGAAATCGTCGTGCATGAGGCGACGTGGGCGGTGGCATGGCCCACACCGCTATCACCTTCCCACGATTCTCACAACTGCTCTCCATCTATCTCTTCTTGAATTTACTCACCCTCCCACTCTCACGAAATGGTAACCCTAAAACAAAAAGATTTTGAGGGTAAACAGTTTGCTGGACCTCTTCTCTCCCTCATTCTCTTCCGCTAGAGCTCAGATCTCGTTCCTTACCTTCCTTACCTTCCGATTTTCTTCGAAAACCCATCTAATCCTTGAAGCAGACACATCTATGACATACGACGAGGCGGTGATGCCTCCGGCGTGGATTACTGACGTCCTTCGATTCTAGTGAACGGTAGATCCCTTGAACTATTTTTTAAGGTATCGATAAACTTGGCCATTACTTTTGATTGCTTGGATTGTCATGAATTTTTTTAATGGCCCAAAACTTTCTAGGATTTTCATATATTTTTAATCATTTTAATTTAGTTTTGATCATTCATTTCTCTTTCTCTTATATTTTTCTTCTTCATTTTGTTAGCTCGAAGCCCAATTCTTTTTCTTCCCTTCTTTCTTCTCATTCTTCTTTTCTTTTTCCCCTTGATTTGAAGCCCAAGCCCACAAGCCTCCTAACCATTTTCCCTCTTTATGTTCTTTTAACCGAAGCCCTGTAGGATCTGAAACTGTAAGGAGAAACACTAGGGGGTGAATAGTGTTTTATAATGATAATAAGAAAATTACGCCAAATTATAAAACCCGTATGCAACCTTAGTGTAGATTGTAAAGAGAGAGCAACAACACAAAGAATGCCAACACAAACACATGATTTACCCTGGTTTGGATTCATCGAGTCTTTTCGACTCCCTTGAATACTACTCCAGCAACCCACTAGCCAACCAACTAGTGATTAGTGTTCAACTGATACACACTTGCCAAAAATCGACAAGTGTAAAACCGATGCACATTCTTCCACTTCCTATACCCCGGGAATTGATCACTCTTACAAACCTAGAGTATATCTCAAATATCAAACAGAAAAGAGAACCGAAATGTCCGATATAAAACAATTAACATAACCTATGCCTTGAATAATACGAAGAATGAGGCAAGAAGGTGTGTGTGATGTGTTTTAAATGATGAGAAAATGAGTACTTGCTACTTGTCTCAAGATGATTAGTACTAAATGCTAGAAGCTTGGTCTTGAAAACTTTGGAGACAAGTTGAAACTTAGAGCTTGAGCTTAAAATGGCTTTGAATGCTCTTGAATGCTCTTAAGAAGAATAAATGACTTGCAAATGCTTGAGAGTGTATTCAATGGTGTCTTAAGAGTCTTTAAGTCAAGACATTAAAGCCTTATTTATAAGCCACCGAAATCTGTCCAAAATCAGAGAAAGATCCCAAGCATTTAATGCTGGAAACGGCTATTAACGGGCAGAAATCCTAGTCATCAGGCGCCTGAAGTAGACAGATCTGACGCCTGTTGTACTGTTTTGACTTGGTCATTAATGCAGTCTAACGAACACTTGGTAGACTTCTGAAGAAGACTTTCCGGATGCCTGGTCCACTGCCTAGACGTCTGGCTCAAAGGCATTAGGCGTCTGATCATACTGACAGTGAAAAACTAAGTTACTGGAATTTTTGGTCAGGATAACCAGATGGCTAATGTTCATTCAGAATACAGACGTCTGTTAACACAAATTTAGATGTTTGATCAAGACTGACTGCAGAGATTTAGTTACTGAAAATTTGCTCATACATTACTAGGCGTTTGATGTATATCATCCAGGCACCTGTCATACTGTGCAAACGTCTGGTAACATAACTTCAGATGCCTGATTCAGTCAGACTACAGAGGCTGAGTTACTGAAAGATCAACTCGAATTTTCTAGACGTCTGGAGTTTATCATACAGGCGTCTGACATACTTATGTAGACGTCTAGGATGAGAACTTCAGGCGTCTGTACTAGGTAGGGTTTAGAGAACTGACTGTGCATGAACGTCAGGCGTCTGGAGAACAATCTCCAGGCACCTGGGTAGGCTGAAAAGCTCTACTTCAAGCTTATGCAAGTTCTAACTAGGGATGGCAAAACGGGTGGGCGGGTATGGATATGCACTATCCATACCCATACCCACTCAATTTACCCATACCCATACCCGTACCCATATCCGTGATGGGTAAATTTTTGTACCCATACCCATACCCATCGGGTATATGGATACCCGTGGGTACCCGTGTACCTGCTGGGTTTGGGTAAGGATATCCATACACATCGTATGGATATCCATATACCCAATGGGTATGGGTATCCATACCCATTACCTGTAAAAAGATTGACAAACATCCATAACCGTATCCATATTGCAAGCCTTTTGAGTGACATGTAAAAAATTATTGAAAATTATATGTATTTTTTCAAACATCAAAGTAGTAAAAATTCACATGTATGCAAGAGACTATATAATAATCAAGTTCAAATTAGCAGTTTCCTCATCTTAGCTGGTTTAAAAGATTGATAAAGACATGTAGAGTTTAGTGCTGGTTTTAAGGCATATACAAGAAAGCATTCTGTCACTAAGCCTTATAATGCAACAGCCAATACAATTGCAACTTGGCTCACAGAATAGCACAATATGTAGAAAATATTGAATGAAACACAAATAATAATATTTAAAGAGTGTGACCATATCAGATCACATGATATTCAGTGAAACCTTGTAAAATCTCCAATTAGATTCATGTCAATTCTCCTTATGCACCAATAGCACAATACATGACATTGATTTGCCACACATAATCTAAAAGTGAAAATATGCAAGGAAAAATAAAGATCGCAATTTAAAAATGGAACGTCCATTATGATATAATAGATTAAATTGAGAGTATGCATATCTTAGCACTTTATTTAGTTGAGTTTTACACGATCTTCAACTATTATTCACTTTATTTACATATATTAATTTAGTTATTATTTTTGAAAAATATTTAATTGGGGTTTATATAAAATTTACTTTATAAGAATAATATATTAATATTAAAATGGCCGGGTACGGGTACCCGTGGATATGGATATATAATATCCATACCCGTCCAATTTTACCCGTGGGTAAAACATGTGTACCCATACCCGTACCCATGGGTACAAAAGTCTACCCATACCCGTACCCAAACGGGCGGGTATCCACGGGTATCCATACCCGCGGGTAGAATTGCCATCCCTAGTTCTAACCCTATGAGACTCAATGATAAATGATCACATGATGTATATCTCCCAAACGATCACATGATGAATATTTCTCAAAGAAAACAAATAGAGAATATTCATTAGTAAGTATGCTTATATATGTCCATATATAAAACAATACTGCAACACAAGATGAAAATAAACCATAAGATCCGCATATGAGATAACATGTAAAATAACATGCAGTAGTAGGAATAATATCATGTAAACAACAATATTAGTTATATCATGTGAGATCATGTGATGGTAATGTTGGCATGGTAACAATAAAATATGCTACTTGTATCCACATGACCCGTCATTGAAATATTGTTCCTAGTCTAATGCTATGACTCATTTCCGAGGATACGATATGCAACTCATGCAGGAAACACATGCCCAGAAATATAACCTCACTCCTAGCATGGTGAGCGGAAAACATGGGTATAGTAATAACCCTATCCATTTATGGATGCGGAAACCATAGATACAATAATGGTCCCTTGTCGCTCCCGTGTCCTCTGAGACAATGAGTTCCTCTTCCCTAAGTTTTCTATCTATGTGCAATATCAAGTGAGGTAACAAATGCAGTAATGAGAAACAATGACATATCGTATCAGGAACATGTAATCAAAACCAATGATAGTATCTGTAACATTATCAGTGGTCATGTAATCTGATATAAGGAACATCATGTATAATATAAAAGTAAATAGTAATTGTGCAAAATATGAACATGTATGTTGACGGTATCAAGTGCATCATCATATATATAGTGGTGGAAATGGATAGTGTGTACACATCATCATATAAAATCCATATCTTAACAATGGAGGCATATATGAATAATATGGGTAATCACATAGCTGGAAATAAATGTAACTACTTACTGTTACCAAGGCAAATCAATGGTTATAACAGTTGATTACCTTGCACTTGGCATATGTTAAGGATTAGATTTCCATGTAAAGCCTCAAGGACAATATCAAGATATCAATCTCACCAATCACCAAGTCAAGCTGAATCTAACATAATATCCATGTGAATGGAATCAATAGATCAATATAGTATATTATTAACGACATTTCTATCATGGCCCAAAGGTACTTTCAAATATATTTTTAATTTAGTTTCATGTCACAATTTTTCATGTCATTGTTGATTAAGCTATAATTTTTCATATCATGGTAATTGAATATTGAATATTGATTCTTAATTCTTGATTATTCTTAAACAAAATCATTATCGAATATATATACACATGCCTCCAAATTTCTCCAAGGCTAAGGCCCATTAGGTTCGAGGGGTGAAATCTGTTGAGTATTGATTCCCCGGATTTGGTTTTGATGATGAACAAACATAAATATCGTGAACTAATTCTCTTTGAGCGCAGTTATGGAGATCGTCGCCAAATTACTTCGTACATCTCAAGCGACGTCCCAAGACTTCTTAAAGCACGTGATCATGTGCCTGAAGCTTCGTTGAAGCTCAATGAGTTATTAATGAAGTCAAGGGATTCGGATTGAAGCTTTGAAGACGGTTCGTCATGTTTATTTTATTGTCTTCTAGCTTCATCGTATAGAATGTTAAGCCTTGAGTAGGACTTAACAATCTTCATAACGCTCATATCTTTGATCTAGGATTGCCTTAGAAGCGATTAGAAACTTTTCCGAAGCTTATCGCTTCATTTTACGGCTTCTTATGCATCTTAGTTGGTTCAAGAAGAAGAACCAACCGAATAGATGACAATCTAGTCGGTTGGAAATCATTCTTGAACCGACTAGTTATCATAGTTCATTTCAGCCTAGCTACTGTTGACAAGTTAGTCGGTCAAAGAAGAATCACCGACCGACTAGTTGTCAAACTAGTCGGTTGGCAATCCTTCTTAGACCGACTAATTTTCCTTGTGAAATTCAGCCTTGCTACTGTTGATCAATTAGTCGGTCTAAGAAAGTTTATCGACCGACTAGTTGTCAAACTAGTCGGTTGGTGTTTCTTCTTAGACCGACTAGTTCTATCTCTTGATTTTACTATCTTTGCTGTCAACCTTCTAGTCGGTCCAAGAAGGTTCACCGACCGACTAATTGCAAAACTAATCGGTCAGTGATCTTTCTTAGACCGATTAAGCAGCTTCAGAAATAGAGCCGTTGGGCATTTAATGCCACGATTTTTGCTGAACTCTTCTCTCTTTCTATATAAACTTGATGAGCTTCATGCTTGCATTCAAGGCTGCCATTATTGAGATTTAGAGAATCAAAGAGAAAGCATTAAACTCTCATTTCTAAGCTCTCTCTTCTCACAAGAATCTCTCCCTCACTCTTTGAGCCCTAATTTCCTCAAGAGAGATTCTCATTCAGCTAAGAGCTTGAATCAAAGTAACCAACGTCTCCCTAGCCATCTATTGCTGCTCATCTTGATGGAGCTAGGGTTTGGTGCTTGCTTCTTCCTCAAAATCCTTCTTGTCCTAAAATCTGTAAGTTTTACTCTAGGCATAGGGTTTTGTGGTAAGTGTTTCATTATTACATTTCATTTGATATTTCAGTTTATCTCTCGGTTTGTGAGAGAAGATCGTGATCCCGGTTTGTGGGAGTCACGTTTCGTTTTGTGTATGATTTGATCTTGTAGTAGTTTCTACAAGAATTTCATAGTGCAAATTTGAGTTAGAGGATTCTAACTCAAGTAGCCGGAGGGGATCCGGGTGTCTGGGACGTAGGATCACCGGGAACAAGTCGGGGAGACTTGGGTGGATCCGAACCCGTTAATTCGCTTGTTTGCGTTGCTTAGTTCTTGTTGTTATTATTCATTCCGCATTGTTGGTTGTGTTTGCACAATAATTAGGAATTATACTCTTGATTATTTTAAAGTACTATTCACCACCCCTCTAGTACTTGTGCAGTAGCTATCAGGGCATTACATAATCTCCTCCATGATATTCACAGAGGACCCAACAGCTAGGCTAGCATCACGTGTCAAGGCCACACAATGGAAGGGCCGTAGTAAGGATCATGACCCACACAAGGGTCAAGCCACAAGGAACAAGCCCACGGGTCAGCCACAAGAAACACGCCACACAATGGATGTGCCTAAATAGCAATGCATATGCTTGCGAGTAGGAACAAGCCAGTAACACAGAGAAAGGGCCAGCAGTCACAAGAACCGAGGTCAGTAGCAGAGCCGCATGGCACATGGCTAGCGATGCACGTGTCCAGTAGCAAGCACAAGGCTAACAAGTCGTAGGTCGTAGAAAAACAAAGCTCACAAGGCAGAGGCTAGGGACAAGCCACATGGCATATGTAGCAGATGCTAGGGACAAGCCGCATGGCATATGTAGCAAAGCCAACAGGTAGAGGTCAGGGATAAGCCGTAGAGCATAGGGAGCCAGGCTAGCAAGCGGAGGCTAGGGATAAGCACATGACATGGCAACAATGGAGGCCACATAGCACACGATCACACACCAAACTGCAAGAAAACTCCAATTTGATCAGCCCATCATCATATCAAAGAAATAAGAACCCAATCAAAAATCACGGCCAATGGAAAGAAATACCCACTAAATTCCAATCGATAATTAAACCAAAATGTCCGAGTTTATCTAGGCTGGGAAAACAAAATCAAGGGGCCACCTTTCTGGATTCGAAAAAAAGGTCGGTGATCATCGTCGAGGGCCTCACCGCCTTGTTGTACTCGTACGGCTACGGCTGCCTCCACATGAAGGGATCGGAGCCAAGGGGTGGTTGGGTATGTGCAGAGAGCAAAAAAGAACCACAATGAACAAGACGGGAGAGAGCACAATAGTGTCGGTGATGTTAGGGTTAGAATTTTCTTGGACAAATAAATAGAGAGATGCCGACAGAGGGAGATGGGGGGGGGCACACACGTCGCCCATGTCGCAGTACAACAACAAAGAAGAGCGATGTAGTTGACGCGATCGAAGAGGGAAAAGTGGATGACGGAACAGGACGACGAACTGTAGAAAAGAAAGAGAGAGGAGAAGTTGCTGGAGAGAGGAGAAAGTGGGTGTGACTTATTAAAAATTGGTCGGGTTGGGGGGTTTAAAGCGGATTGTGGTTTAATTTTAAAACATGTTTGCATTTATAAACACATGTTTCAAGTTTGAGTTAAAAATGAGCTCAGAAAAGTATGAAAAAAATACAAAACAATCAACAAAAATAATCAAAGAAACTTTACTTGTATTTTTACAAATATTTTTAGTGCAGAAAACCCCCAGGAGAATGGGTTAGTTGTATTACAGCATGTGCTCAGATTTGGCTTCGATCTAAACCGAATTCATATTATCGGCTCAAATCTAAGCAGATACTATTCATTTGCTCATGTGTGAGCCAATCGAGCTAGTATTGAGTAATCATGAGCCGATGCAAGCTGGCCAAAGCTAACCGAGCTTCTGAGCAATTGTTGTAGCCAACGGCTTTGACCCAATCGTTGGCCGAGCCGAGTCAGTTGGCCAAGCCGGCTGCTACCATGTAGCTTGGCAAATTTTTGTTGATTTTTTGGAATATCCCACGTTAACAGTAACACGAGCATTGTTTTGGCGATGTTGGTCTTATTTTAAGCTTTTTTCTATAAAATATTTACCTCTAGGCTCACAGACTGATTGCGTAACGACTTCTTGAGATTGTACCATCGTGCACAAGCTGATCTTCATTTTAAGTATCATCTAATTTGATTTAACTCTTTAATTATTAAAATTTAAAATTTTCTATCTTTGTTCTGCAACAGATCGTCATTGTCTGACTCTTATATTAGCATATAGTCAAAGTCCCTACGCTCAACAACAACCACTCAGTAGACCTTAGGAGCTATCCATAGTCGCAGTCCCCTAGCAATAGAACGTTGCATCCAGCTCCTGGTCATGTAGCCCGTCGTCATCACATTGCATATTGACGTCATTGTCACGTCGCCTTATAAGTAGATATAAAGAGAGATGATCAAGCTAAATTGAGAGAGAGTGAGAGGGAAGACCTTAACTGCCATAATCCTCTTTTTTGGTATTGGTTTGAGTTTTGAACATCCCAACCGAAATCGGTATCTGCTTCAATACACCTTACGATATGGCATGTTGCAAGTGTATCATGAATGTACTGACATTTTTTAAAATCACATAATTACTGACATGTATGGACGCCTACATGCATTATATTCGTGTCCGATATTTGTCTGATTCGGGTATGAATGCATTGTTGGCAGACTTGTGCTTCATAGGTCCATAAGAATCCAGAGAATGTTTGGTGCAATACTACTAAGTAACATAGAATAACAAGTACAATGCACGAGTCAGAATTTTTTTACAAGGGCGAGTGTAATGCATCAAATCCCATCGCTTTATGCTCTAAATTGCTTGTGTCCACTGTCTCTTCTGATCATAGATGAAAGAATAAGATTAGTGTCCAAAAGCTCATCAGTACTAAATGATTGGTTCTGTTATGTTTAATTATGCAGTAGTACATCAAATTCTCAATTATTTGATAGTGTTACTTTCCTCTTAATCACTGACTTCTTTGACGTTGACAAGTATTCTTGATTCCACCGCAGACTATCATTTCATACATTTTCAATACTCTTTTATATTCCTTGGCTGCTAAAATCCAGATTTAATGGCAGTATTATCCACTCTATAGTAATACTTATTTCTTTATTTTTATGTATCTATTTGTGTTCAGGTAAATGGAAAATTCACAAAGGAACAAATAGTCATTTATAATGTAAGTCTTTCCATTCTTGGTAAGAGTAAAAAACAGTTGTGTATATTAGTCAGCAGGTATCCCTATGCAGTTATTCCATATGCTGAATTCTGATTTACACTGGGATAACAGTGGCTTTTTTTGTATACAGTTGCATGAAACATGGCATGATCTTATTTTTGTTTCTTCTTTAAAAGTGTTCCTAGTTTTTTGTGCAGGCGGTCCTTGGGGCTCATGATGCTGTTATATCTTCAATGCATCCTGGAGTTAGTTGGATAGACATGCACAAGTAGGTCTATATATTTCACGAATCCTGACTGATTTGGATTTCCATGTTATCTATTTTACTGGTTATTTATGAGAATATGGTTGATTAGCACATCATTATTTCAGTACTAGTTTATGAGATTATTGTACACAAATGGATGGTTGAAGCATGATACTAACAGCCAGCGGATGCCTTTATATGCCATTAAGACTCATGATCAAGGAATGTGCCCTGATTCTGATTGTTTGAGAAGTTCGATTGTACTTGATGATCGTTTAGTACAGTAAGAATCACGTTAGTGGTAATGAAACCATGTTCTTATTGAGATCTCAAGGATGCTATGTTATGTTTGTTCCATTTCAAAAATGGAGTGGTTTATCCTTGTGTGTCGTATTGGGTTTAAACTGAGTATGAGGAAGAATTTGTTGGTTTAGCTTGGGCTCAGGTTGGGTAGTGACCGGTACTGGATGAATTCATTCAGCCAAAACGTAGAACTTTTTTTTATAGTTGTGGCCTGTTTCCAAACCTCGAGTTTGTTAAACGAGCATCCTGGATTCAATTTCCTATATGGTGGCCTATCTATTACATACTATTAGGGTTTTGAACTTGGATAGTACCAATTTATGTTGATCTAATGACCAGTACCCACATATGGGGGTGGTTTTCTTTTTATCCAATTAAGATAGTTTGGATCATGTTCAAACCAAGTCAATTTTTAAGTGCCAGACATGGCTTCAACTCATGCCACATGGAACCGTGAGGTAACCAATGATCTTTGTTGTTTTGTTCTCTATTATGCATTCTTTCTTACATTTCCCTTTATATAATTTAAGTTGTCTAGGATATGAATTGAGGGAGGAAAAAACACTATTCAATTTAGAGGCAGGGAAAGACGATGATGAAACTGAATGAGCGAATGTAGTACATAGAATGGTCAAATACTTGGTAAATATTATTGATCAGATGAAAAAGGGATGCAAAATTATCATCTTTGGTGGTGGTGTAGGCAGCATGTCGGTTCACATGAAGATGAAAAATGGCAGGCAAAAATAGGGTATTTACATTTTTCAAGAGGTGACATGGCATGCGGTAATCTGAAGGAATATAAAATTTGACCACACAACTTGGTACAATTGCGGATGGATGTCAGTTGAGATGGGTGATTTTACAAGAGAGAGGCTGCTGTGGATAACAGATGCATCTACATTCGAAGCTTCATGATTGTAGTACCTGGATTAGCATGTATGCAGCTAAATAGCAGAAATTTGTACATTAAGGATATCATATTCCATTCGAGCATAGTTTATTCAAAATAAGAGTATTCACCAATCTATTTGCTTTTTTTTTCGATTTTACCCCCATAAGTCGATGTGTCCAGCTTTGTTGTGGACAAGGATGGTCTAGAGACACTGTAGTTGAGAATGCATGTGTTCCACAGAACCATAAATGATTATTGCATTGGTGACTTTTTTGATCAGGCTTTTGTATGCTGTCACATATCGCATACTTTCATACTAAAAAAGCAACATATCTCTCTTATTCCTCCCAGGTTCCTTTGAATTCCACACTTCTGGTGCTAGGGAAAAGATGTGAAAGAGAGATGTATGAATTTTGCTGGTCTATCTGTGGCGATGGTGGGAAAGTGGGTTGGGAATTTGGTTAGGATTTTATTTTTTCAATAGATGAAGAGAGATGTAGGTACCATGTTCATAGCAAAAGTGAATAATTATTTTGAAACTCACACCCCAAATTGGGGTTTTGGGTTTTTTTGTTGGTATATCTAAATATACAAACCAATTATAACTAGGATTACAATTCATATTTGACTCTTTGTAAACAGGAGCTAATTTTTTCCTTATCATCAGGGAATGCTTCTTAAGTCTGAATATCAGCATATACACATCCACTGACTTCATTCGAATAGTTCAAATAAAAAACAGCAATGACATATCAGTTTGGTAAAAATAAGAATTACGCCACATTAGGCACGTCTTGTTCTATGTGCTCTGAATTCATATATGCCGAACTGAAACAATTTGATTTGTTTATGCAGTCCTTCGTACCAACAGATTAAAACTTGTTTTAGGAGATAAATTATGTGTTTTATTTAAGAAGAATAATCCTAGACATGCTAATGGATGTAATATCTTTTGGTGATTGCAACCAAATTTCTAAGCTGCTGTTTTATCATGGGAATATCCTCCAGTCATGTATTGAATCAGGCATGAGTTATAGTGGCTAACGAAATCTTTTTCAACCCAGACTTTTAATGATATCATTGCTTAATAGTGAGTATTTGAGTCTTTCCTTCATATTATGTTTCCCCCCACCCCCCCCAAAAAAGACGGTAGAATGAGACATGGACCCTTTTTAAGATTTCTAACCTTCTTTGAATACAGATGGTTGAGCGTTAGGATTTCTAACCTTCTTTTGACCGTAGATAGTTGAGTTTTAGGCTATTGTTAGGAGACACAGACACGAATGTGGCGCTTCGACAGGTGCACGGGATGTCGGATATGGTAACTATCCAAACCATAAACATGATGATATGTATATCTATGTGACATATGACGGAAGAGGCGAATAGTGGTGGGAAAATTTGGGGAAGAAATATATCTAAAATTTAAGAATTTGGGAATTTTTTTTTGAAATTTGATAATATCCAGGTGTCACACCCTGGAGATTTGACGATCACCAACTAACATGACTCACGCAAATATTTTTCAGACCTCATCCCCAGGCAACCAAGTATTCACACACTACCAATGCAAATAATTTGAGAAAATGCAAACAAGAGTTTAAATTTTTTTAAAATCAATTTCTTTAATAAAAATGAAACAAATTTAAGGCCTTTAAATAGTTTTGCAAGAGCTGTAATTCTAAACATAACCAATGTAAGACTAAAGTTACTAAAATAACAAATGATTAAAAGACCCAAACTCATACTAAAGACTACTAAAAATTAAAAAGAGACTTAACAAACTCAAATAAAATTTGAAAAGACTCCAATCTAAATGCAAATTAGATCCACATCATTATCATAGCATTAAGAACTTTACTACTTGGTGAATGGTGACAGAACAAGCACAACCGAGTAGAAATTAACAAGCTTTTGTAGTTGGAAAAGATATACCCGTAATTTTGCAATGAAGTAAGTTGAAATTACAGACAAGCATTCTCGAAAAAATGTACCAAATCCATAGAAGATAGAAGAACATGCAAAGCATGATGGCTGGTAAGCTATAGAGGATCAAGAATGATAAAATCGATATGCTTAATTTAAGGGATATTTCCAAACTAAGTTCCAATTTAGAAGCACTATATGGCTCGGGCTTGGACTCGATTACAGGCTCGGACTTGGGTCTGGACACAATCACTAGTTTATCCCTGATTTTAACCTCAAACATGGGATCAGCCTCAATCTTAAGTCAGTCATAGGCACCATCTCTATCATATGTACGGATGTCGACCCAAGATTTACTTTAGACTCTGGATCAACCTCTGGTTTATGCTCGACATGGGACTCTGTCGAGTTGATGATTCCAATGGGCTTTGTCGTTGCTCTTCATCGAAGTTGATCGTCTCAGAGTCAGCAATACATGACGAGTCTTCTGGGGAGGTTGTTGGTCAATGCCGAGGGTGTAACAGTGGAAGGCAATGATGCTCTTAGATGGGTATGTTGTCGGTGACTTTAGGTAAAGGAAGCGATAGCATCAGATCTCGCCAATAAGGGTG
The DNA here is from genome assembly GCA_030789695.1 of Scilla litardierei. Classification (NCBI taxonomy): domain Eukaryota; kingdom Viridiplantae; phylum Streptophyta; class Magnoliopsida; order Asparagales; family Asparagaceae; genus Scilla; species Scilla litardierei. The sequence goes on from CM061141.1 coordinate 302,176,667, forward strand.
GATGTTGCGACAAGAGCTTCGAAACGAGGTAACTGTGGTAGGGTTATCGGTGGTTAGTGAAGATAGCTGAGATGAATATTTCAGTCAACGACAGCTGCGATGGAGGAGACGGGGCCCTTCCGTGACTGTGGCATCGATCATGGAGTACGACAATGGCAATGATATTGGTGACGAGGAAAGGCAACGGTGGTGATGGTGGCTGTTGGATTGGAGGACAACCGAGATGACATGGTGGCCCGACATGGCGTGGCAACGATGGCGGTGGGTGTCGATGTCATCGGAGGAGGAAGAAGGCGATGTACTGCTTGGAGTTAGGGTTATGATTTTGGTTGAAGGGGGCTAAGGATGAAGGATGTGAACAGTTTTTTGAATTTTTTTTGATTTCTTTTCTTTTCTTTTTTCCATCTTTTTTGATTTGCTTCTCTTTTTTAACCCTCTTCTTTTTTTTTCAATTCCTTTTATTATTTTTTAAAACTTTTCTGTGATGTTTTCTCTGTTTTTTTATTTTCTCTCTCATTTTGAACTAAACCCAACCTAGAAGAAAAAAGAGGGTGATGATGAAGATGAAAAATGGGAATTTTCAGCTCGCATGACTAACAAGTGGAATTATGGTGAGAAAGTTTGGGAAAAATAGATATATGGATTTAAGAATTTAGGAAAAATTTAAGAATTTCATAATAGTCGGGACTTTTCATCCAGGAGATCTGACGATACCGACTTATACGTCTCGCACACGGAAATTTTTTAGACCTCATGCTCAGACAATAAGCCCACACTTGTACTCTCAACGTAAAAGATTTATGAAAATGCAAAGAAAAGTTTACATAAAATTTTAATCAAATTTTCAATAAAAAATGAAATAAATCTATTACCTTTAAATCAGCTTACAAGAGTTACTATTCTCTATCACAACTGACGTAAAAGTTACTAAAAATAAGAAAATGACCAAAAGACTCAAATTCTTACTAAAATACTACTAAAAATTAAAAAGAGACTCAAAAACTTTAATAAAATCGAAAAAAGACTTCACTCTGAAGCTGAATGGATCCCCCTCAATATGTATATTTTTAATGCACTGAAATTTGTCTCATGAACACATGTGTGGTTTCTATTTATATGGAAAATGTGCTTAGTTTTAGTAGGATTATCTTTATAACAATAGCTTTTGTCAAAAGAGAGCACATCATAGTTCATGTAGTACATATTTTTTATGTCAATAACAATGTACATGTTTGCAAATGTCATTGATGGACACCTGTGTTGTGTCCGGTGCGCCGGATACGGCAACACACCGGACACGGCAACACAGGACATGACAATTTTTGGTTGGGACAAGTGGCTTACATATGTAACATATCATAGGTGTAGGATTTTTAACCTTCTTTGACGACAGATAGTTGAGTACTTGAGTTCATGTGTTCTCTAAACTAAAATTCTCTCAATTGTTTTATCATGTCCCAGCCACAGTCCCTCTGAAAATAATGTGATTCGTGGTTTCCTTGTGTCAGATGTTGGTTCATTGGTGACATGAACTGCCATCATTTATTGTTTGACTTCTTTGTATTACAGTTGGTTCCCATCATCATTATTTTCTCAGTCTTCATGCTAATATATTGCTTATATTAAATCTTTGATTCAGTTTAATTAAAGTACAGAGTTCATCATATCCTTGAAAGGTCTTTTGTGCTGAAATTTCTCCCATTTTTTATTTTCCTGTTTTTTTGTCTTTGTGTTTTTTTGTCTGGTTTTATGTCTTAATCTGTATGATCTTCTGATAGATTCGGGCACTTTTGTATGAGTTTTGTATGATCTTCTGATAGATTCGGGCACTTTTGTATGAGTTTTGGGCCCATTAGGGGCATTCTGGGCCTTTTGTCATATTTTATTATTTAGGGGGGTATGTGTAATTGTGCAATAACAGAATCATTATAAAAGAGGAGGGAGGCCGGCCGGCCCGAGGTAGGCTTTGTTTGATTATTTTGATATTTTCGAGTGAGAGTTCCTCGTTCTACGGGAGAGTGTGGTCGTCCTCTTCAATCAGCGTCTTGGGAGGGCGGTTACCTCTATAATTGTAATCAAGTTATCTCATTTATTTTCAGTTTTCAATCAATAAATTTCAGATTTCTTCGAGGTTCTATCAAATTGGTATCAGAGCACATCGATCCATGGCGGCGGTAACGAGATCCAAAGATCATATCATCGATGCAGTGTAGGAGAAGCTTAATGGCGAAATCGAAGGTGTGAAGCAAACCCTAGCGAAGCATGGTGATGCCCTAACGAAGCAAGGCGAAACCCTAGAGAAACATGGAGAAGCCCTAGCACAAATCTTACAACTTGCGGGGATTTCGGAAAAGTTAGACGGTGATGGCGCAAACCCTAATTCGACGACAAGGCGACAACTTTGGAAAAGGGAAAGGTGGAAGCTTTTGAGGAAGGTCTTCTCTTCGACGCCGACTACTACTTGAGGACGAGGAACCCACGATGCAAAACGACTCCCAACATCCTAAAGCTTCAAAACAGCGAGCGACGACGATTTCGGCAACAAAGCGGGGGGCGTCGCCCCTGTCTGAAGTCCTGGAGGGGTGTCCGCCCCTCCGGCAGGGGCGGCTGGCCCCCCAGGTGCCTGTACAGGGGCTGCCACCCCTGTCCGGCCACCTGGGGGTGCGCCAGCCCTCCAGAGGGGCGGCTAGCGGGCGGCTAGTCCCCCAGACTGTTGGACAGGGGCTTCCGTTCCTGTCCAGCAATCTGGGGGGCGCCAGCCCCTCATGCAGGGGCGATGGGCCCCTGTCCAATGGCCTATGGGGCGCCAACCCCCTAGTCACGGGTCTGGGGCTTCCCCTGTAACGCCCCATTTCTGGGTATAATTACTTTTCGTTATTTGTGCAGGTCCTGCAAAGTTCCAGTGAATCCAACATAGAGCAAACAGAGAATTTCATAAAAGAGACCACTTTATTCATCTTTCGAAAGAGTGTACAAAAGCATAACAAAAGATAAAATACTAGTCTTTATTGCTAAACAAATAGAAAGCGACTAAACAATAAAAAAACACTCTCCTTACTAATCCTTGTATCAGAAGTCATCACTCTCCACTGGGAATTCGGACTCCTCAAAAGCTGGAGCCTCCTCGTACTCTGGTTCAGTCTCTGTTGAGAAAACATTTGAAAGGATAAAGTAAATGATATTTACAATAAACAATAATTATAACTTTCATGCAACCTTAATCCTAAACAAGTCAACCTTAAGCACTAGACTGTATCTATTTGACTAGAACACTTCATTCTTTTATTACACTCATAATGTAAAGGGAAAGAGCGAGCTAAAGACAACCTCGGGTTTCACAGGCGAGCTCACCGGTGTCCTAAATTTATTGGTCCAAGGTATTCATCAAGGAACCCAATCAAGTCATTCAATTCTGTCAATGAGCGTAGTCTTTGCCACCCTTTCTAACTTTAATTATAATTTCCCAAAACCACATGTCTTCCTAACTACAACGGTTCTCTAGTTCTATTCTCTCTAAGTTATGTAACATGAATATTGAATAGTGCATCAAACTATATTGTCTATAGCAATCGTTTCGATGTGTCAATATTCACCAATTAATACTTTTAATTGCACCATCATTATTACAAATCTTGTCTTCTAACATACCAATGCTATAATAAATTTCTACGAAAGTAAAACTTTATTTATAACATCTCAAAACATTTAAAGCAATATGATCTTTCGAACCATTCAAAACTGAAAACTAAAATACTTTAAAAAGTATTAAACATTGCTAGGATCAGATTCGGTTCATTTGGCATCCGTGATGGTTTTCTAGGGTTTACCAGCTTAAGGGAAGATCTCCTCAAAATCGGTAGGTATGAACTGTAAATCACACCATATGCTACAGTAAAATTATTAACCGAACCCCTCCAATAACATCAGACACCATACCGTACAATCACAGGGGCAAAGTGGCATCATTTACAGGGTAAGAAGAATAATAACTGAACACAAACAGAGGTACAGTTAAGGGAATTGCCGCAGGGTGTCAAATTGCGACGTATCAGCCAACTAAAAAGAGAATCACAAAAGCAGTCAGATTGTCCGAAGGAAAAAACCCCTCGGCGGCCAACCCCAGGACCCAAAACCCCAAAACCCTAAATCAGTGATGCGGGGCTGCGACAAAGTTGTCGCCTCGCCCTAAGGATGCCATAATTAACACAAGGGGATAGTTCCTCTTTCATATTATACTCGAATCATCATTTCTTAGATCAAACCCTATTTTCGCAACCAAATCGATGCACAAAAGAGTATAATTGAAATTTAAAGCAAATATGGTTTTACCAATCTTGGAGAAAATCAAAGCCGAAAGATCCAGAAGAAATCAGAAATCCAGTCGGGGAGAAACCCGAAGAGAAAACCCAAATTCGAACCCAATCGGAAGAAGTTTTGAGGAGAACAATTTCACATGCATAAAACCCTAACCGAGCCTCATATTAATAGGAAAGATAGAGAGAGAGAGGGGTTAGGATATTATCGGGGTCGGAATCCCGAAGAAGAAGGCGCATATCATGGCTAGGGTTTCGAAATCCCTAGCGGCGGAGGCGACGTCCGCTGCTTTGTCGCGCGTGTGAGAGGAAAAGATGGCATCGGGTCGGATGAGAGCATTAGTGGGAGAGAGAGAGAGTTAAGTTGGGTTTAATTTATAGGGAAGTAGGCCCAAACAAAGTGGGCTCTGATGTGTGCCTTAAAAAGGGGGTTATTACATCCTCCCCACTTACAAAAAAATCCCGTCCTCGGAATTTGGAAGAATTAATACTTACGCAAATAAATAGGGGTAGCACTCCATCATCTCATCTTCTCGTTCCCAAGTAGCCTCGTCTGGTGCATTACGATGCCATAATATCTTCACCAAATTGACTGTCTTGTTCCTCAGGTTCTTCTGCTATCGATCGATGATCTCCACTGGCGGTTGTTTGTACGTCAGGTCTGGGCACACTGAAATCTCTGAATGGTCAACCATGTGCGTTGGATCTCCCACACATCTGCGTAGCTGAGATATGTGGAACACATTATGCACTCCTTCTAAGGATGTAGGCAGTGCAATCTTGTAAGCCACTTCTCCCACTCGCTCAAGCACATCAAACGGTCCAATGTAACGTGGGCTAAGCTTTCCTCGTCTGCCAAAACGAATCAGACCACGATTTAGCGAAATCTTCAAAAATACACTATCTCCTGGCTGAAACTCTAACTGTCTTCGTCTCGATTTTTCTCAATGCTTATATCTGTCTTGTGCCAACTACAGTCTCTCTCTGATCGTTCGTACCACGTCAACTGCCTCTACTATCATCTCGGGTCCCATCACTTCTCGATCTCCAACGTCGTCCCAGCTCAAGGGGGACCGGCACTTCCTTCCATAAAGGGCTGCAAATTGGGCCATCCCGATACTCGTCTGATGACTATTATTATATGCGAATTCCACGAGGTGTTTGTGATCTTCACACGACCCCTTGAAATCCAACATGCATGCTCGCAACATGTTCTCAAGGATCTGAATGGTACGCTCTGATTGTCCATCTGTTTGAGGATGATAGGCAGTGCTAAACTTGAGATGAATGCCAAGATTCTTCTGAAGGCTCTTCCAAAAATGCAATGTAAAATGGGTGTCTCTATCTGAAATTATGCTCATCGGTACTCTGTGTAGCCTTACAACTTCTTCCACATATCTCTTAGCAAGTACCTCTGTAGACTGACCAACTCTGAAAGGTATAAAGTGTGCAGACTTCGTCAAACGATTCACAATTACCCATATAGCGTCGTTCTGCTTCTTGCTTCGAGGCAAGCCAGTCACAAAATCCATCGTGATATGCTGCCATTTCTACTTAGGAATAGGCAGTGGCTGTAATAATCCTGCAACTCTCTGGTGCTCAGCCTTCACCTGCTGACACACTAAACATTTGGCCACGCTCCGTGCAACGCTCCTCTTCATTCCGTGCCACCAATAGTGCTGCTTCATATTCTGATACATCTTCGTACCGCCCGGATGAACAGAATAGGGCGAACTTTGAGCTTCCTTCAACTGCTCCTCTCTAACATCTCCAAAGGGTACACAAAGCCTGATGCCAAATCTCAAGGATCCATCTGAATGTATCATGAACTCTAGTCGCTGTCCTGCCATCACCAACTCTCTGATCTTCTGAAGCTTAGTGTCTCCTGCCTGTACAGCCTTGATCCTATCTACCAAACTGGATTGTATCTGAAGATCCATCAATGAGGAAGCTAGTTCAGGTAGAATCACTTCAATCTCTAACTTCTGCAACTCCTGCTGGAGCCTCCACTGAGTCGTAAGGGTAAGCACCGCTGGGAGTCGACTCATAGCATCGGGTACAACATTGATCTTTCCTGGATGGTACTGAATATCAATGTTGTAATCTGCCATCAATTCGATCCATCGCCTCCGTTGCAAGTTTAGGTCCTTCTGGTCGAAGATATACTTCAAGCTCTTATGGTCCGTAAAAATCTTCACTCGCTCTCCAAGAAGAAAATGCCTCTAAATCTTCAATGCGAAAATGACGGCTGCTAACTCTAAGTCATTGGTGGGGCAGTTCTGCTCATGTTTCTTCAGCTGCCTCGATGCATAGGCAACCACCCGTCCATGCTGATGCAGGACACATCCGAGACCCTTGCCGGATGCATCACAGAAAACTTCAAATTCTCTTGATCTATCTGGAATAGTAAGCACCGGCGCGGTAGTCAATCTCTTCTTCAGCTCTCGAAACGCCTCGTCACAAGTCTTAGACCAAATGTAGATCGCATCTTTCCGTGTCAATCAGGTTATAGGTTCCGCAATCTTCGAAAAGTTCGGAATGAACCTCCTGTAATAACCAGCCATACCCAGAAAACTTTGAATCTCAGATACTGTCTTAGGAGCTGGCCACTTCAGAACGGCAGCTACCTTCTCTGGGTCTACTGCAATTCCTTCTCCTGTTACTACATGACCAAGAAATCTCACCTTCTTCTTCCTAAAAGCACACTTGCTGTACTTAGCATACAACTGATGTCGCCTCAAAGTCCATAGGACCAACCTCAAGTGTGTTGTGTGCTCCTGCTCGCTCTTCGAATATATCAGGATGTCGTCAAGGTATACCACTACGAACTTATCCAGATACTTGTTCAGCACTAGGTTCATTAGACTCAAGAATACTGCGGTTGCATTGGTCACACCAAACGGCATTACCAAGAACTCGTATTGTCCATATCTGGTGTTGGATGATGTCTTGTAAATGTCATCCTTCTTGACTTTCAGCTGGTGATAACCGCTCTGTAGATCCAGCATAGAAAAGATGCACGAACTCTCCAGCTGATCAAACAAGTCTTCAATGCGCGGTAGAGGGCACTTATTCTTCACCGTCACTTTATTCAATTCTCTATAGTCCACGCATGTCCTCCTGGTCCCATCCTTCTTCTTAACTAACAATATCGGAGCACTCCATGATGATGCGCGGGGTTGAATCCAGCCTTTCTGCAAAAGATCGTCTAATTGAGTCCGAACTTCAACCAACTCTGATGGGGCTAGACGGTAAGGATTCCTGGAGTAAGGTTGAGCTCATGGCACTAACTTGATCGAAAACTCCACGGCACGGTCTCGGGGTAAGCCTGTAAGGCTATCTGGAAATATGTCTGCGAACTCATGTACTATCGCCGGTCTCTCTGTTGTAGCATCCATAGAAGTCATCACGGCATTCGAAAGTCTGGCTCGGTACTCCACTGGTCCTTCTGATCGGCTCCCGCTGACGAATTCGAATTTCGGGTGGTTTGGGATCTTGAATACCACTCTCCTGCGTCGACAATCAATTGTGGCATAAAAGGTCCCTAGCCAATCCATCCCGAATACGGCATCAAAACTCGGTATGTCGATGGCTAAAAAGTCGGCATAGAGCTCTCGCTTGCATATGACTACGGGACAGTCTGAATATCCACTAGTCGTCCGCAACACGCCACCTCCCGTCTTGACGTCCCAGCCAGAGGTGAGAAGTGAAATGGGGATAGCGTGTTGGTTGACAAATCGGGTCGCCAAAAAACAATGCGAAGCCCCAGAATCAAAAAGTGCAAGAGCGGGTTTGCTAGCTACCAACACAACTCCTACGATCGCGAAAACTAGGTCTATGCATACAACATACAATAAAACAAATTAAAAGATAATGGTAAATTTGTACCTGTAATGACCTGGCCTGTAGCCTCGGCCTCCTCAGCTGTCATGGTGAACGTCTGGCGCCTCGGGTGTTGAGCCTGTGGTCGTGCCTGCTGAAATCCTCTTCGCTGCGGTGGGGGTCCACGCTGAGTATTCCCCGTTGGAGCTGTAGTTGGTGCAACTGTCTGTGCTAGAGATGCTGGTCTCTGCCCCTTCTGAGGACAGTCTCTGGCAACGTGGTCATCTGCTCCGCAAATCAGGCACTAATTCAGTAAATATCAGCACTCCGACTTGAAGTGCCCTGGCTTGTTGCAATAGTGACAGAAGGTCTGCTGTCTGCGCTGCTGTGGCTGCTGTGGATGTGGTAGGGCTGGCCTCTTTGAATATGTCTGCTGAGCTGGTCGGTCCGCCTGTCGACTAGGTGGTGGAGGGGGACGCCTCTGAGGAGCACTCGCTTGTCGTTCCAGATCTTTCTTTTGTTTCACGTACTCATAATCTCGAGCTACAGAAAGTACGTCAGTGTGGGTCTTCAGCTTGTGCTCTACTAGTTGCTTCAGAATCTTCATATTCAGCCCTTCCTGAAAACGCTGAGCTCTGTCCCAAGGATCGGACACTACATTCTTCGCAAACCTGCAAAAGACCACTTATTAGTAAATTACATACATCTGTAGATTAACTGTGTAAGTTGTAATACATACTTGCTGTGTCTGGAGAATTCGGCGTTGTACTGTTCCACATCCATGGAGCCTTGCTTCAAGTTCATAAATTAGGCCTGTAGTGTCCTCTTTGCTTCAGGAGAGAAATACAGAGCATTAAACCTCTTCGTGAATGTGCTCCATGAAATCGGCTGGATCAAGTGATCTTCCTCTGAATCTCACCACGACATAACGTCTTCAACCAACTGTAGCTTTGCCATGTCAACCCATTCATCCGACGCGATCTGTGCTGCTCTTAGCATGGCAGATGTGCGACGTAGCCACTCTGCTGCTGCCAGAGGTCCCTCTGTCCCTTTGAAAACTGGTGAACGCAGTGATCGGAATTGTTGAACTCCACCTTCTCGTCTGTGCTCCGGCTCCCTTTTCAAAGCTCTAACCATTTTTCGTAAAGTCTGGTCTGTAATCTAGATTGTCACTGCAGGTTGCTCCGTGTTGTTCCCATTATTCCCATTGTCGGTGCGACGATTTTTGCTATTTCCATGGTTGACATGATCATTGCAGTTGGGGTCGATGTTGTTGTGGTCAGCATTCTCGTTGCCGACGTAGTCATTAAGCTGGTCCTCGGCGTCGTAGTTGTAGTCATTGCCATAGTCATCATTCTCATGAGCATGTGATTGGCGTTGTTGGGGACGTTGTTCATGGTCCTAGCTCTACGCCCATCACTGTGATTTCCCGCCAAGTTAGCATGAGTAATGATTGGATTGCTCCCAGTACCGCATCGACGATGGTATGCTTTCGACATTCTGTATTCCAAAGAATGATGTCAGCCCGATTGTTCATCTATGAGCATTTCTGCTTACTCTATACTGTTCACGATGTGTTTTACAGGGACCTGTATGGGCCACCAACTTTTAATGCCCCATTTTTGGGTTTCATTACTTTTCGTTATTTGTTTGGGTCCTGCAAAGTTCCAGTGAATCCAACATAGAGCAAACAGAGAATTTCATAAAAGAAACAACTTTATTCATCCTTCGAAAGAGGGTACAAAAGCATAACAAAAGATAAACTACTAGTCTTTATTGCTAAACAAATAGAAAGCGACTAAACAATAGAAAAAACACTCTCCTTACTAATCTTTGTCTCAAAAGTCAGCACTCTCCACTGGGAACTCGGTCTCCTCAAAAGCTGGAGCCTTCTCGTACTCTGGTTCAGTCTCTGGTGAGAAAACATTTGTAAGGATAAAGTAAACGATATTTACAATAAACAACAATTATAACTTTCATGCAACCCTAATCCTAAACAAGTTAACCCGAAGCACTAGACTGTATCTATTTGACTAGAACACTTCATTCTTTTATTACACTCATAATGTAAAGGGAAAGAGCGAGCTAAAGACAACATTGGGTTTCACAGGCGAGCTCACCGGTGCCCTAAATTTATTGGTACAAGGTATTCATCAAGGAACCCAGTCAAGTCATTTAATTCTGTCAATGAGCGTAGTCTTTGCCACCCTTTCTAACTTTAATTATGATTTCCCAAAACCCCATGTTTTCCTAACTACAACTGTCCTCTAGTTCTATTCTCTCTAAGTTATCTAACATGAATAGTGCATCAAACTATAGTGTCTATAGCAATCGTTCCGATGTGTCAATATTCCACAATTAATACTTTTAATTGCACCATCATTATTACAAAACTTGTCTTCTAACATAACAATGCTATAATAAATTTCTACGAAAGTAAAACTTTATTTATAACATCTCAAAACATATTTCAATCTGATCTTTCGAACCATTCAAAACTGAAAACTAAAATACTTTAAAAAGGATTAAACATTGCTAGGATCGATTCGGTTCATTTGGCATCCGTGATGGGTTTTCTAGGGTTTACCAGCTCGAGGGAAGATCTCCTCAAAATCGATAGGTATGAACAGTAAATCACACCATAAGCTACAGTAAAATTATTAACCGAACCCCTCCAATAACATCAGACAGCATACCGTACAATCACAGGGGCAAAGTGGCGTCATTTACAGGGGAAGAAGAATAATAACTTAACACAAACAGAGGTACAGTTAAGGGAACAACCGTAGGGTGTCAAACTGTGACGTATCAGCCAACTAAAAAGAGAATGCAAAAGCAGTCATATTGTCCGAAGGGAAAAATCCCTCGGCGACCAACCCCAGGACCCAAAACCCTAAAACCCTAAATCAGTGATGCGGGGCTGCAACAAAGTTGTCGGCTCGCCCTAAGGATGCCATAATTAACACAAGGGGAGAGTTCCCCTTTCATATTATACTCGAATCATCATTTCCTAGATCAAACCCTATTTTCGCAACCAAATCGAAGCAGAAAAGAGTATACTTGAAATTTAAAGCAAATATGGTTTACCAATCTTGGAGAAAATCAAAGTCGAAAGATCCAGAAGAAATCGGAAATCCAGTCGGGGAGAAATCCGAAGAGAAAACCCAAATTCAAACCCAATCAGAAGAAGTTTTGAGGAGAAGAACAATTTCGCATGAACAAAACCTTAACCGAGCCTCATATTAATAGGGGGGAGAGAGAGAGGTTAGGATCTTATCGGGGTTGGAATCCCGAAGAAGAAGGCGCAGATCACGGCTAGGGTTTCGAAATCCCTAGTGGCGGCGTCGGCGTCCGCTGCTTCGTCGCACGCGTGTGAGGAAAAGAGGGCATCGGGTCGGATGAGAGAATTAGTGGGAGAGAGAGAGAGAGAGTTAAGTTGGGTTTTATTTTAAAGGGAAGTGGGCCCAAACAAAGTGGGCTCAGATGTGGGCCTCACAAAAGGGGTTATTACATCCCCTTTTCAACATCAGCGACAACCCCCCGTGTCAAAATCAGCAGAATTTTGAGGGCGGCCCACATTGGGACAGGTTCAGCGGGCATCCGGGAGGTTGGCGATGTCACCGAGGGCCCCATTCGAGGCGTTACGACGACGACTACCCTCTGGAGTACGCGTGGGACCCCGGCGACGAAGGTGATGAATTTCGAGAGCCCCATTGCCCTCGAAATGCTACACAGAGATGACGTCCTCCTCCTCCAGCTTGTGAAGAGTACCAAGTAGACTATGGTGGAGAAGTGGACATGGAGCAATACGACCGGGGCTTCTATGATGGCGTCAATGGCTGGAGAGACTACATAGATCGAGAAGTGGGCCTTCGGAGGGAATTGAGCGGCACAGGTAGAGGTGGCAGCATTACCAACAGCCCAGACACATAGGTGGACGAGCAGACCAGGGGGCCTTTGGGCAGACAAGAGGATCCGGAAGCTGAAGATGCCCATATTTGAGGGAGAGGATCCAGTGTTATGGATTTACCGGGCTGAGAGGTTTTTCGGGGTGTCCTGAATGACTGAGGAGCATAAACTGGAGGCGGCAGTAGTGTGTTTAGATGGGAAGGCCTTCACGTGGTACATGTGGAGGGACGAGATGCATCCTTTTCGTTCATGGGAGGAAATTAAGAATGGGTTGGAGAGATTCAGTGATACTCACTTGAGAAATTTGCGGGAGCAGTTGCTGTCCCTCGGGCATTATGGCATGGTGAGGGACTACATGGAAAGGTTCGAGGCACTGTCAGGGCCGGTGCGTGGAGTTTTTGATGAGAAGATGGAGATCACCTTCATGAAGGGGCTGAAGGCTATCATTCGCACAAAGGTTCGCATACAGAAGCCTCAGACCTGATGGAGGCCATGGAGTATGCCCAGATGGTGGAGGATCGACTGGTGGAAACGAAGAAATCTGGAGGAACTGGAGGCGGTTCCTCTTCTCACAGACAGCTTACGGGGGAGGACATCAGAAGACCATGACAGGTCGGACCTGACCACCCAGAAGAAGAGCGTGTGGTCATAGCTGGGAGGGCAGTTCAGAAAAATGATAAACGCGGAGATGCGAGAGAGGAGGCAGAATGGACTGTGCTTTATATGCGACGGGAGGTTTACCCCAGGGCACCATTGCGGAGTGCGCAAGCTTCAGCTGCTGCTGGTGGGCAAAGAAGAAGATGTCGTCTAGGAAGAAGAACCCGATGGAGATGACCACCTTCCCTTGGAGTAAGACCGCCAGAGACTTCATGCACCACCTTGAGTACACGGTGGTTTACGGGAGCGGCGTAATGATAGATTTCGACACTTTTGTATGAGTTTTGGGCCCATTAGGGGCATTCTGGGTCTTTTTGTCATATTTATTATTTTAGGGGGGTATATGTAATTGTGCAATTAAGAGAATTATTATAAAAGGGGAGGGAGGCCGGCCGGCCCGAGGTAGGCTTGATTTGATTATTTTGATATTTTCGAGGGATAGTTCCTTAGTCTGAGGGATAGTTCCTCGTTATACGGGACTTTGCGGGAGAGTGTGGACGTCCTCTTCAATCGGTGTCTTGGGAGGGCGGTTACCCATATAATTGTAATCAAGTTATCGCATTTATTTTTAGTTTTCTATCAATAAATTTCAGATTTCTTGGAGTTTCTATCTTCTTTTCGGATTTTTGTGAGAGCACATCCTATGAATTTATTGTTTCTTGAGGCATTTTTCTGAATGATGACCCTAATGTATTGGAATAATTGGTTTTTGTTTGAATTACTACTTACTGTATTTATTTCACTCCGATAGTCCAGTTCAGGTCTGCTTGTAATGTGGTGAACTTTGACTTCATCCCTTGCGGCTTGAATTTCTAGTGATTATTTATATACTCTTAGTATCATTGGATTTTTTTATTTGCATCCTTCATGCATTTTGATATCTTGAGTCAACTATTTTACAATTTTTGGTCTTTTTATTTTCAATTTTGTAAGTGATGTATTATCATGTTTTCGTTCATAATTCAACGTCCAACCAAACTTTTGTCTGCCAATTTGTTTTAGACTCTACAAGGATTTGTTTAGATCAAGGTTTGAGGTATTGCCCGATACCAATCGGTATCGGGCGTTTCGTCCCGGTTTCGTCCCTAACCGTGACGAAACTGGCCGGAAAGTTTCGGTTTCGGCCGGAACGTTGCCGTTCCGGCCGGTTTCGGCCGAAACCGGCCGGAACGGCAACGTTCCGGCCGAAACCCAATAAGAAAAATAGTGAAGAGAGAGGGAAGAGGAAGAACAAGAGGAGAAGCAGCAGCAGCTAAAAATTTAAAAAAAATCTAAACAAAGAAGAGGAAGGGAAAGAGGAAGATGAAGAGACTTACCTGGGCCTCCAGCTGCCTCCACCCAAAAGCACATCGTCGCCTCAAGCCCTCATCAAGAGAAGGAGCCCTAAACAGCTGCCTCCAGCGCTTCCGCCCTCAAGCCCTCCCGCCGCCTCAAGCCATCGGCGAGAGAAAGAGCCCTAAACTTAAGCTGAGACAAACTAGTAAATAAAGGCAGGCAAACTTGTAAAAACTATAAAAAAATGTGTACGTGACTAGCAGCACTTTAGCGGCCCACTAATGGGCAAACTTGTAAATAAATGTAATAGGTTTTAGTAAAATGTGTATGTGACTAGCAGCACTTTAGCTGCCCACTAATGGGCAAACTTGTAAATAAATGTAATATATTTTGCAAAATGTGTATGGGACCAGCAGCACTTTAGCCCCAAATGGGAAAACTTGCAATAAATGCAATGTGTAGCAAAATATTTTTTGGAACTTTTTTTAATAGTATTTGATAGTTTAATAGTAGATAGTATTTGATATTATTTGATGGGTAAGTATTTAAAAGTTAAAACTACCGATACGGACAAACCGAAACTTACCACCGAAACCACCGAAACGGACGATACCGATACCGAAACCCAAATTTTGAAAAGACCGAAACCGATACCGAAACCGAGACCTAAAAACTTGGTTTAGATATTGGTGTGATACAGTCCACCATCTATTACACCATGGGATCTTACTACATATATGAAATATATCATCTAAGAATTTAATTGATTTTCCTTTAGATTTCATCATATAATTGGTTTATGTGCCCATCTAACTTTTAATTTTGGACATCTTTATCTTCAAAACTTTATGTTGTGAATATGGAGGTCACAAAATAATACCAGTTTCCAATGCATAAACTAACCAGGATTTACTATAGAAGTGTTAACACGCCTTCCAACTGAGGGATCCATGGAGGTTGAACTATCTAATGCAACTACTAAATAAGGCATCAATCAAACTTTCATTTCTGTAAATCATGACGTGTGTTTAGGGAGCACTGATGCCCCCATCGCTTCATTATGGTAATGATCAATCTATTCAATCATATTATATACGTGTAAGAATCAAATCATTCAACAGCTTTTAGAGAACTTGCACATTAGTTTATACTCTATAGGGAAGTGAATATTCTTGGTATAGCATCTAATGCATTGAAAGAATCAGTCAACATATATGAATCTCGCTTACCCGATCCATCGGTTATCATCCAATGTTAAACAAAGATTTTAACAAACATTGCAGAAATAGAAACCTGGAACAACCAAGACAGTTTACTAGGCAACATGAAATTGATGTATATAGTTATAAGCCAAAATAACATTAAATGTATATGGACAATTCAGAAAAATAAGATTTAGGATTTTTCAGGAACATACAGTAGTTAAGGCATTTCATGGAACACATGACATGCATGCTTTGTTGGTGCACGATCAGGGGCCATTGCTGCTGGAGGTTGTTGCTGTCGATGCTTGTTACCGCTGGTATTAACCACTACCGCTGCTGTTGTTGCATTGCAGCAGCTGCCGCTGCATTTGTTACCGTGGCAGCGGCTGCTGCCATTGTTCGTTGCAGCCTCGGCTGCTGCTGCTGTTGCTGGTCTGGTAGGAAGAGGAATGAGGAGGAGGAGAAGGCAGTGATGATGATGATGATTATGGTTGAGATAAGGAGAGGGTTGAGTGAGAGAGAGTGAGATTGAGACAGAGAGAATTGGTTGGTTGGGTTTGTGTGGGTTTCTTTTTTTGTTTTTATAGAAATCGAGAGATGGGCTGATAGCAATGGAGAGGGGAAGTAGGGGATGGAAATGAGAGGGGAATGTGGGAGTGATTGGGGGAAAGGAAGAGTTGTGGTTGAGGGAGATGAAAGAAAGGGTATCGGCGGTTTGGGTGCTGCAGAAAAAAGAGAAAAAAGAAGAAAGGATGGGAGATAGTGAGTTAGAATTAGTTAGTGCTTTGATTAATGGGTTTGGGCTTCATGTTTAAATAAAAAGTTTAACTGGTTTGGTTTTTGGTCAACGGGTTTAAGGTTACACATAAAATAAATTTTAAAAAATATGAAAAATCATCAAAAAATGTTAAAATTTATTTGGAATAATTTTGATAGTTAAAATACTTTATTTTATTATAAAAATAATATAATGGGTTAGGACCATTACACTTGTACTTTAACTTTCATGTTCAATATCTAATTATATTTATCATCATCATCTTGGACCAATTCATCTGTTATGAGATTGGAAGGATTGTCGGTAAGATGTTTCTTCTTTCCTCTACTCACCTGCGTCTCAACATTCTTCTTCCATTGTAGGAAGTTTGGCCCATCAGCAAAAAAATTAAGTCATTAATTTTCTCAGAAAGTTTCCTGAATAACTAGTTTTGCATCAACTCTAGATTCCTCAGTCACAACGACAACCACTTGTTTCATCCCCTGCAAATTCAGTTCACCAAGATCCCAACAATTCAAGACCAAACCAAGCTACGGACTACACAAGTCCAAGCCAAGCTCCAAACTACTCAAATCCTTCCTGAAACCGAACAAACATATCCAAGATAATTCAAACAAATTCTTAGCTTTTTTTGAGTTTTTACGGGCATACAACAACCTTTGTTTCAAAGGCTGGATCTGCACAGATCTGATCTGTTTAGATCAAGATCTGATGCAGATCTAATGTTGAAGGAGAAGACGAAGGCATGGAAGAGGAGGTGGTGGTTCAGGGTGTGCCTGCCATCATTCAAGACAAGGTAGCATAGTGAAGTTCAGGCTGAAACAGGGCCGGACTAGGTCGGGGGTGGTGGTCGATGGTGTGGGGGTGGGGTCGAGGCCAGAACAGAGTCGGACAAGGTCGGAGGTGGTGGTCGAGGGTTGTGGGGGTGGGGTCGAGGCCAGAACAGAGTTGGACAAGGTCGGAGGTGGTGGTCGAGGTTGGAACAATGTCAGAGAAGATGGATGAGAGTAGGAAAAGAGTCAACATGGCTGGATTTCACCGGAGCATGGTCAGAGAAGATGGACGTGGGTTGGAGAAGCATTAGCTTGGCTGGATCTCATTGAAGCATGGCCAGACAAGGTTGTGGCTCGTTGAAATAATATCAAAACAGTGTCAGGTGGTCAGATATGCTCCAAAGTGGAATGATTGACTTGTAGTGGTGTTAATCTTAATTTTGGATTAATTAAGGTTGGGGGTTCGGGTTTATGCTCTAATAGCATGAAGAAGTTTAGGAAAAGGGATTATAGAGAGGGATCTAATACCATGAATAAGTTTAGGAAAAGGGATTAGAGAGAGTCAATCAGCTCTCACATCCACTTTTTTTATCTTTTTTTGGGTGGTTTTTTTTTTTTTTTGGGGGGGGGGGGGGGGTGTGTGTGTGTGTGTGCGTGCGCGCGCGCGCGCTCTGGAGCTTTACATAAACACCTTCTACAACTCAATATTACATCCTATCTCTGAATTCTTTTAGTTTGAACCAGTAGATCCAGTTTTATTGGGGTTGAACCCTAAAACTTATCCCAACTCACCCCTAACCTAACCCTAACCTGCTTTAAGGGGGCATTTAAAGCAGACGACCTGCCTAACATGGTCCCCACCTTGGTGAGATTAGGCAGCTAGCCCGCCCAAGCTGGCCGCTCAGAGCACAAGCGAGGCACCAGCTGGCTGCCTCCACCCGTGCAACCTTTTACATTGCCGCTATCTATTAATTTAGACTAGTATGTTATCTTCGTTTAATTGTTGCCTTATGAGCCATGGTTACCATTTATATTCGTATACTCATTACGCCAATGTTTACATCGACATGGTAATTAATTAATATATTCCATTGCAGACTAGCAGAGAAGTTGATCCTTGAATCATTGCAAAAGGCGGGAATCATGCGTGGGTATGTAGCATCAGTTCACTGGGTATCCTTGCATAAAATATGAAAGATAAATTTCACATCGTTGAGAATTTTTTACCAGGGACATCAAAGACATGATGGCTAGAAGATTAGGTGCTGTTTTTATGCCCCATGGTCTTGGGCACTTCCTCGGAATTGACACGCATGATCCAGGGGGCTATGCCAAGGTCTTTGGGATTATAGTAGATTTATCTTATCAAATAACTTCTTGCATTGTGTCTTTTTCCCCTTTTCCTTTGCCATTACAAATAAGTTTTATTCCACTTGTAGGGAATGGAGAGGCCCAAGGAGCCAGGATTGAAGTCTTTACGGACGATCAGAGAACTAAAGGAGGGCATGGTAATTTATTAAACTCGTGACACCATTAACCATATACTAATGTCCCTCGTTCATGATTTTGGATGCCCAGAATTTCCATATGATGACAGAAAAGTGGCCTGCCAGATGTTCATGTATTATATATAGCAAAAACTAGGAGATATAGTCATGTCTTAGATGACCAAGCATTATCCATTTGCAGGATACGATGGCCACTTTAGGAGTGCTTTCTAATTTCTTTCATCTTCTACTTTTGAGCGTCATTTTCTCTGGCGTTTCTGATCTCTTATTTTTCTATCAGCCTCAACATTTCCTTTGAATATGTGAATTAATGCTATTATGGCATTTTTTTTCATGTTGAATCAAAATTCCTGGATGTGGTTTTCTTGTGTCTTTTATTGAGTCTTTTCTTTGAACAACGAAAACTGTCTTAGCATTCCAGAATCCAGGGGAGTCATATTTCATATCAATTTCAGTGGCCTCGTCTATGAGTAGTTCTCATTATTTATGCGAACCTTGCACATGCTTGAGGTTGTGGGACCTTGGTTCCTCAAGGTCGGCCCCAGATCGAGAGATTGGCTCAGATGATGAGATTGGCTCGGCCAAGATGAGATCTAGCAAGATGACCTCGGTAAACTTGAGATCGGCAAGACTTCCATCACATGAACACCGTGTGGATCTCCACCGATCAAGCCAATACAATATATCTATACAAGAGGAGAAATAAAACAAGCAAGAGCACACAAAAGAGTGGAAGAGCATTTTCGCAAGCTTTACTAGAAGTCATCAAGGCACCATACAAGGATTTAAGCCCAAATCCTCAACCCATTACTTCTCTTTCTCCAAAGCTCTCACTCTTCCATAGCCCCTTTTGTTTAGGTTATTCCTCTCTATTGTTCTTTCTCCTTTGGATCAACAAAAATTCCAAACATAAGAGACTATTTATATGGTCTGTTACAACATTCCCTGGTAATGTACAAGTATACTACTCACTGAGACACATATATACAACTAGAGTTTATGAGCCATCTCCAACAATCTACACCTTGATAAGAAAACTCTTCCATGCCCCCATGAAGATCAACAAGGTGTCACATACACCTTAACCATGGTGAGTCCATCCACCTGCCATTATTGCACCTCCATCCATCTGAGAAGAGGTGCTCCCCCACATCTCTAGCACAAAGAGATGTTTAGCAAGTCTAGGTAATTCCTAAACTTTTCCCTTGTCACCAACTTGGTAA
Source organism: Scilla litardierei (assembly GCA_030789695.1). Taxonomy (NCBI): domain Eukaryota; kingdom Viridiplantae; phylum Streptophyta; class Magnoliopsida; order Asparagales; family Asparagaceae; genus Scilla; species Scilla litardierei. Next base: position 302,196,130 of record CM061141.1, read on the forward strand.
TACATCTGCTGCATTCGTGTCAGTGTGCACCTTCTTGATAGAGATTTCACCATTCTCGACCCGATCACGAACTCTATGCTACATTTCCGCAATGTGTTTTGTCCTTGCGTGCTAGACATGATTCTTGGTCAAGCACATTACACTTTGACTATCCGAAAATAGTTGGATATTTTCTTGGTCCAATCCAAGTTCATTTACCAAAATTCTCAACCAAATAGCTTCTTTGGACGCCTCCGTAATTGCCTTGTATATGGCCTCCATTGTAGATAGTGTCGTTGTGGATTGTAGCACCGACCTCTAACAAATAGGACCTCTAGCAAGTGTGAAGACATATTCGGTAGTAGGTCTCGTTTTGTCAAGACCCCCGTATAATCCGCATCGACATATCCAACTACAACAGTCAAGTCATCTTTCTTCTCAAACATAATATCCAACTCTTTGGCGCATTTCAAATACCTCAAAATCCACTTCATGGCATTCTAATGCCCTATATCCGGATTTGACATGTATTTGCAAATTACACCAACTGCTTGAGCTATGTCCGGCCTTACTCAAATCATGACATACATCAAGCATCCTACTGCATTTGCATATGGTACCATTTTCATCTTCTCAATTTCCTCTACCGTCTTTGAACATTGATCTTTGCTTAAAGCAAAATGAGAAGCAAGTGGTGTAGAGACCGGTTTTGCATCTTTCATGTCATACCTCTCCACCACTTTAGAGACATACCCCTTTTGTGATAAACATAATGGTGGTCCCCAAAGCCCAGGCCGCCTGCGGGTGTATTCCTGCAGGCGCGTGGGTCGGCCCAAAGCCCAGGCCGCCCCCTCCAATTCCTAGCCGCCGCATGCCCTAGCCCCCTTTGCCCTATTTTTCATTATAAATAGGGGCTAGCCGTCTTTGTTTGGGTATGCTTGGATTATTGTGATTTGTGTGATTTCATAGGTAGACGAGTGCGAACGTCCTCCTTGGCGTCTTGGGAGGAGAATACCCCTCTTTGGTATTTAATTATCTTGTTCTAGCTACTATATTCTCAATAAAAATCGCGCCTTTTGTTAGTTCCTAACAATTTGGTATCAGAGCGTGACGATCCATGGCGACCGCGACGCGATCAAAGGATAAGTTCGAGGCGTTGGAGTAAAAGCTCATGGGGAAATTGAAGTGGTTAAAAAATCGGTGAAGACGGTGGTGGAATCCGTCGAGCACATGAAGGCGTGTCAAGCGAAGAACGACGAGCAATTTACGAAGATCCTCTCCCTCTTGACGGCTAAATCCCACGACGAAGGAAACCCTAATCCGGCACTAAAGGCGACACCTTTGAAGAAGGAAAAGGAAAAAGAGGAGATTTTTACCCAAAATCAACCCTATCACGTGGAGGAATTGGACGAGGAAGACGACGGAAAGCCATGAAAGGTCGACTACCGCGAGGAGATGCGGCGAAATACGGTGGAGAGCCAAAGAGAAAACGGCGGCCCTAGCCGCACGTTTTGGGAGCCGCGCGCCCACGAGGAAGGGCGGCCGGCCCCCACGGCAATTGGGGGGCGGCCGCTGCGGGAGAGGGGCGGGGGACCCCCCGCCTGTCGCGAGCCCCAGCAGGGGCAGCAGGGGCCTGCCGGGGACCTCCAAGGTCCGGCGACCCTATCGGACCTCCGACGGGGCCCGCCGGCCCTGCCAGATGGCCGGCAGGCCCCGGCCGGGGGCCGGAGGGACTGGGAACCCCCCTGGCAGCCGGCAGGGGGGCTGCTGCGTACAGACAGACCCGAGGGGGTTTTCAAGCCCCCGGACAGCGGACAGAGGGTAGGAGGGAGAATTTCAGAGGAGAGGACCCCCGCAGACAGCTTTTGGGAGTGTTTTGTGACCCTTCGGGATGGCGGCCGGCAGCGGAGGACCCATTTTACGGAGACGGACACGGGAGAGACCAATACTATAACGGCGGGGGTGGCTACGAGGCAGATTTCGGTGATGATGCAGGTTGGGACGACTTCGAGGGCCGTCGTGGAGATTACCGAGGAGGCTATAAGGGTCACGTGGGAGTGTCACCTAGACGGTACGAGACCCAGGACGAGAGGAGACAGCACTACCGTCCGCATCATCGAGATGAGGGGAGGCCCGAGCAGGGGCACTTTGGAGGAGAGTGCAGGGTGCGGAAGCTGACGATGCCGCTATTTTCTGGGGAGGATCCACATGCCTGGTTATTCACAGCAGAGAGATACTTCGCGACACACCACATGACCGAGGCACAGAAGCTGGAGGCGGCAGCCATTTGCATGGATGGGAGAGCCTTGGGGTGGTTCTAGTGGAAGGATAGGAGACAGTAGATCTGTAGCTGGGAGGAGCTGAAGGACCTTGTGCTAGAAAAGTTTAGAGACCCCCGTCTGGGGAACCTACACGAGCAGATGTATGCCCTCAGGCAGAAGAGGCCGGTGCGGGATTACATCGAGAGGTTTGAGACACTGGCAGGGCGAGTACATGGCGTGTCTGACGAGTCACTGGAGGGCAACTTCTCGAAGGGGCTGCGACCCAGCCTCCGCGCCGCAGTGAGACCCTACAAGCCTAGTGGGCTTTCGGAGGTCTTAGAGATGGCACAGATGGTAGAGAATGCGCAGACAGAGTATAGGCGGGTCAGGAGCGGCTACAGCAGCCAGATACCGAGGGGCGCCCCGTCTGGGGCTGGAGGAGCAGGGACCCCCACGGGGACGGCCCAGACGAGCAGGGAGAAGACTGGGGATAAGGGTAGTGCACCCTTGGCTGGGGGGCAGTTCAAGCGCATTACAGACTCTGAGATGATGGAAGAGAGGCTGAAGGGCTTGTGTTTCAGGTGCGATGAGCGATTTTCACCAGGCCATCGGTGTGCGGGGCGCAAGCTTCAGGTGATTCTGCTGGAGGACGATGACGACGAGGCTGACGTCGAGGATAAGGCAGCTGAGACAGAGGAGCTGGAGGGCTAGCAGTTGGACGTAGCAAAGGTGTCCCTCAACTCTGTGGTAGGGTTCACACCGAACCATACCATGAAGCTGAGGGGAGAGATCGACGACCAGGAGGTGACCGTGCTTATTGACAGTGGGGCTACCCACAATTTCATTTCCAGGAGGGCGGTGGCACAGCAGGGACTTCAGCTGACAGATTGCGGCAACTTTAGTGTGATGATGGGGACGGAAAAGAAGGAGAGCAGTCGGGGAGTTTGCAGGGGACTGGTGTTGACCATGCGGGGGATACAGGTGATCGCAGATTTTTTACCTCTGGACCTGGGGAGCATCGACATCATTCTGGGTATGACCTGGCTACAGACGTTAGGGGAGATGACTATAAATTGGAAGCTGCTGCGGATGGAGTTTCAGGAGGCTGGGAGAGCAGTGATACTACAGGGGGACCCCAGTGTATGCAGAGTTTTGGTCTCCTTGAATACCATGGTGAGGACCATCCAGACAGAGAGGGGAGGAGCTGTACTTATTGAAAGGTGAGGGGGGCGCTGAGGCCAGTACAGAGCAGCCCATTCCAGGGGAGGTGTAGCAGCTGATGGAGCAGTTTGAGGAGATCTTCCAGGAGTCTCGGGGTCTCCCACCACCGCGGGACGACGAGCACGCCATTGTTCTACGGGAGGGTGTGTCCCCCATTAGCGTGCGGCCATACCGATACCCCCAACATCAGATTGACGAGATAGAGCGGATGGTGTCGGAGATGGTACAGGCGGGGGTGATCCAGCCGAGTGTGAGCCCGTTCTCCAGCCCAGTGTTAGTAAAGAAGGATGGTAGTTGGCGATTCTGCGTGGACTACAGGGCGTTGAATAAGGAGACCGTCCTGGATAAATTCCCCATACCAGTGATAGACGAGCTCCTGGACGAGCTACACGGGGCAGCCTGGTTCAGCAAGTTAGATCTTAAGTCCGGCTATCATCAGATCAGGATGCGACGGGAGGATGCGGCCAAGACGGCGTTCAGGACGCATGCGGGTCACTATGAGTTTCTTGTCATGCCCTTTGGGTTGACAAACGCACCTGCCACCTTTCAGGATCTCATGAATAAGGTATTCCGACCATATCTCAGGCGATTCGTACTAGTTTTCTTCGATGATATTTTGGTGTACAGTTGTTCTTTAGAGGAGCATTTGGACCACATACAGGTGGTGTTTCAGGAGCTGCAGTACCACCAGCTCTATGTGAACAGAAAGAAGTATCTTTTCGGGCAGTCACAGGGGGAGTATTTGGGGCACGTGGTATCGGCAGGAGGGGTTGCAGCAGATAGAGCAAAGATAGCGGCCATGTTGGACTGGCTGCGTCCCACCACGCTCAGAGGGCTTCGGGGCTTCCTGGGGCTGACACGATACTATCGCAGATTCGTGGAGGGGTATGGGACGATTGCCTGGCCGCTGACGGAGTTATTGAAGAAGGACCAGTTTCATTGGGGAGAGGAGGCGACGCCAGCTTTTGAGGCCCTGAAAAGGGCAATGACCACAGTGCCAGTATTGGCGTTGCCCGACTTCTCCAGACCCTTTGTGGTAGAGGCAGACGCATCAGGACATGGGTTGGGAGCAGTACTGATGCAGGAGCAACGACCCATAGCTTACTACAGCCAGGTGTTGATCGCGAGGGCCCGACTACGGTCGGTCTATGAGAGAGATGATGGTTATAGTGTTGTCCATACAAAAGTGGAGGCCATATTTGTTGGGACGGAGTTTCACAGTTTGCACGGATCAGCGGAGCCTGAAGTACCTGTTAGAGCAACGGATGGTAGCGGAGGAGCATCAGAAGTGGCTGCGGAAGCTGATGGGGTACAGGTTCGAGATTGAGTACTGCCCGGGATTGGAGAACAATGCAGCTGATGCTTTATCCCGGCGGGAGGAGGCAGAGCTCGAGATACTTGCAGTGTCTATCCTGGAGGATTAAGGCCCACTGCAGCAGAAGGTGGAGCAGGACCCGGAGTTGGCAGCTATACGAGAGGCCCTTCTACAGGGGTCGACTGAGTACCCGGGGTATTCTCTTCAGGATGGACGGCTACTTTACTGGGGGAGGCTTGTGATATCGAGGACATCTGCATTTATACCTGCCATACTCAGGGAGTTCCACGGCAGTGCTATCAGAGGATATTCTGGGGTCCTCAAGACCTACTAGCGGCTGGCGAGGGAGGTCTATTGGAAGGGTCTGAAGAAGGAGGTGGCTACGATGGTGGCAGAGTGTGACGTGTGCCAGCGTCACAAGTACCAGGTGATGTCCCCAGGAGGACTACTACAGCTGCTGTCCTTACCAGACCGGGTTTGGGAGGACCTCTCTATGGACTTCATAGATGGATTGCCGAAGTCGGCTGGATACACTGTCATTTTTTTGGTCGACCGCCTCAGCAAATATGCACATTTTGTCCCGTTTCGGCATCCTTACAGCACAGTTTCTGTGGCGGAGGTTTTTGTGAGGGATGTCATTCGTCTGCATGGGCCTCCAAAGTCCATAGTCTCGGATCGACACAAGGTGTTCCGGAGCAAATTTTGGCAGGAGCTTTTTAGGCTACAGGGGACGGCATTGAAGCGGAGCACAGCTTACCACCCCCAGACTGACTGTCAGACGGAGGTGGTGAATAGGAGTGTGGAGAATTACTTGCGCTTCTTCATTTCAGAGAATCCTATGAAGTGGGCGCGTTGGCTGGCCTGGGCAGAATACTGGTATAATACTTCATATCACACGGCGGCGCAGACTACACCCTTCAGGATTTTGTATGGCAGAGATCCTCCGCACTTACTTCATTATTGTCATGAGACGACTCCAGTGTCAGATGTGGAGCAGTACCTGGCGGAGAGGGACCGGATTCTGGAGGAGCTGAAGCTCCATTTGGCGAGGGCACAGCAGGTGATGAAGGCACGGGCAGACCTACACCGACGAGACATACACTTTGAGGTAGGGGATATGGTGTATCTGAAGCTGAGGCCCTACAGGCAGATCTCAGTGACACATAGGAGGAATGAACAGCTGGCACCGCGGTATTTTAGGCCCTTCGAGGTCGAGGCGAAGGTGGGACCGGTGGCCTACCGACTGCAGTTACCCCCAGGATCCGCCATTCACCCAGTCTTCCATGTTTCACAGTTGCACCAGGCTATTGGCGACCACACCTCTTCCCCTATGTTACCAGAGACCCTTACTGCTGATATGGAGGTGAGGATGGAGCCAGAGGTGCTGAAGGGGGTTCGGCGTAGCGGCACAGGGGGACGGTATGTGTGTTGCAGTGGAGGGGCTTGCCAGAGCACGATAGCACGTGGGAGGACATGGATGATATGGCAGCGCGTTTTTCAGACTTCCACCTTGAGGACAAGGTGGCTCTTTGGGGGGAGTATTGATGGGCCCCAAAGCCCAGGCCGCCTGTGGGTGTATTCCCGCAGGCGCGTGGGGCGGCCCAAAGCCCAGGCCGCCCCCTCCAATTCCTAGCCGCCGCATGCCCTAGCCCCCTTTGCCCTATTTTTCATTATAAATAGGGGGCTAGCCGTCTTTGTTTGGGTATGCTTGGATTATTGTGATTTGTGTGATTTCATAGGTAGACGAGTGCGGACGTCCTCCTTGGCGTCTTGGGAGGAGAATACCCCTCTTTGGTATTCAATTATATTGTTCTAGCTACTATATTCTCAATAAAAATCGTGCCTTTTGTTAGTTCCTAATACATAACTTTTCTGCATCTCTATCTCTCTTTATCTCCATGTGCAAAATCTATGGCCCTCAATGTCCTTTATTTCCAATTCTTGGCTCAACTTAGACTTAAGCTTGTCAACCATTCACATGTGTTTACATGCAATTAGCATGCTATCCACATAGAGAAGTAACATGATAGGAGAACTATCATCAAGAACCTTGTAAACACAACAATCATACTCACTCCTTGCGTATCCAATGTGCAATATGAAGGAGGCGAAGCATTTGTACCATTGTCTTGGTGATTACTTAGGCCCATAGAGAAACTTCTTCAACCGACAAACACAATCTTTTGTGCACACTTCTTTATACCCTTCTGGCTGTGACATGTACATTGTTTTTCCCAACTTACCATGAAGAAAAGCCGTCTTCCCATCAAGTTCAAGCTCCATGTTGAACTCTGTCACCATAGCCAAGAGTAACTTAATAGAAGTATGCTTCACAATCGGAAAAATATCTTATCATAGTTTACCCCAACATTTTGTAAGTACCCCTTTGCTACCAACCTTGCTTTGAAAGTTGGTTTGTCCTTTTCTTGCAATGGTTCCTTCACCATTTAGCTCCTCTTGCAATCCATCAGTTTTCGGTCCTTTGGTTTAGGCATCAACTTCCACACAGAATTCTTGTGAAGAGATTTCTCTCTCTCACTATTGCCTCCGATCATTCGGCTCTTTCATGTGAATCCATAGACTCTTGAAATGAACCGGGCTCACCGCCACTAATGACGAGCATAATGAGCCTCTTCCGCTTGCTCTCATCCAAGCCTATTAGGTGGCTTTGTGGTTCTTTTTGTCATTTCTTGAGCAATGTTATATGGCTCTTCTTGAAGGATTTCTTGCTCTAAATCATGCCTTGTACCTCCCTCTTCCATTTGTGACGTTTGAGTTCTACCCAAGCCATCCAATTCAAATAAAACTTCTTTAACCGCTTTCTTTCCTTTGACATCTCCTTCTTGTTCATCTTTAAGATCTCTTGATAGCATAGAAGTCTCATCAAAGACAACATCCCTACTGCACAAAATCTTCTTATTGATCGGATCCCAATGCTTGTATCCCTTCACTTCCTTTTCAAAACCAAGGAAGACACATTTGTGTTACTTGGCATCAAGATTATACATTTCATAATGCGGAACATGTGTCGGGTACCCGAATACCTTTAGAAGAATGTAATCTACTTCCTTGTCACTCCACACCTCCTCAGCCATCTTGAGGTTAAGATCCTTTGAAGATGATCTATTCACAACATAGGAAGCATGGTTAACGATCTCTGCTCAAAAGGACTTTGGCAAACCCGCATGAAGCCTCATGCATCTAGCCATCTTCATGAGAGTTCTACTCATCCTCTCGGCCACGTCGTTTTTGTTGAGGATTCATTGTTATGGTGAAATGCCTTTTAATCCGGAAGAGAACTTAACAACAAAATTGACTTGTCTTCATCATCAAACTTCACATCCAACCACAAGAGGCCGCAAATCATCATATTGAATATGTTCATATATTCCAACACATCCTTGTCTTTTTCCATCTTCAACCCATTGCGTTGCTTCTTCAAGTGTAGTTTGTTTGATAAAGATTTTCCAATGTAAAGCTTCTCAAGCTTATGCCATAGATATTTTGTTGTTTCCTCTTCACTACCATTGTACAAGACATCATCCGAGAGATGAAATTGTATTGTGCTCACCGCCCTTTCATCTAAATCGGCACCTTCATCATCTTCAATCTATTCCATCTTCTTTGTCTTTTCCAACAAAGCAAACTTGAGTCTTTATTGTATAAGATCATTTTAACACTTATTTGCTATAATCCGAAGTTGATACGACCATCAAACTTCTCCACTCAAACTTGATCCCTCCAGAAAGTTTCCTTAGAGGCCATTTGTTAAACACCTTGTGTGCACCAAATTTCTTCAACTAAAAAAATCCAAAAATTACCGAAATTTCTTCACCTAAAATGACCCAAATGAGTAGAAATAAGGATAACAATAACCCAACGCCCTTTCATCTATATCGGCCCATTCATCATCTTCAATCTTTTTCAGCTTCTTTGTCTTTTCCAACAAAGCAAACTTGAGTCCTTATTGTATAAGATCATTTTTACCCGTATTTGCCATAATCCGAAGTTGATACGACCATCAAACTTCTCCACTCAAATATGATCCCTCCAGAAAGTTTCCTTAGAGGCCTTTGTTAAACACCTTGAGTGTACCAAATTTCTTCAATTAAAAAATCCAGAAATTACCGAAATTTCTTCACCAAAAATGATCCAAATGAGTAGAAATAAGGATAACAATAACCCAAGTTTTGATAACCAATTGTGGGACCTCGGTTCTTTGAGGTCAGTCCCGGATCGAGATCGGCTTAGATGATGAGATCGGCTTGGCCAAGATGAGATCTAGCAAGATAAGCTCAACAAACTTGAGATCGGCAAGACTTCTACCATAAGAACATCTTGTGGATCTCCACTAATCAACCCAATACAATTTATATGCAAGAGAAGAGAAACAAAACAAGCAAGAGCACACACAAGAGTGGAAGAGCAATTACCCAAGCTTTATTAGAAGTCTCTAAGGTACCATACAATGCTTTAAGCTCAAATCCTCAACCCCTCACATCTCCTTCTCCAAAGCTCTCACTCTTCTCTAGCCCCTTTTGTTTAGGTTATTCCCCTCTTTTGTTCTTTCCCCTTTGGATGAACCAAAACCCCGAACATAAGAGACTATTTATATGGTCCCAACAAGGGATACAACATTCCCTAGTAATGTACAAGTATACCCCTTACTAAGACACATATATACAACTAAAGTTTATGAGCCAAAACAGAGGTATCAGTAGGATTTAAACTGGATTTAAACTAGATTTAAACTGTGAAACAAAAAATGGTTTTGTGGAAGGTTATAAAAATCTCAAACAAAAGTTTTGCCTTTCTTATTATTAAATAAACACTCTACCAAAAAAGTTAAGTTGGGTTGTGGGCTTGCAGTGTAGATTGAGCTAATTTGACACCATAGCAACCCCCTCGTCTGCATTTGGACTGTGTAGAAAGGCCTCCATCCAAACTCTCTTTGGAAGGGCATAATAAATGCGGGCAAATAAGTATATGTTTAAGCTGACAATGATGAAGTTTGAATCGAGGACGCTTGGATCCTAGTATTCTGATCCCATGTAAAAAGAAAAAAGAACAAAGAAAGAACAAAATTCTTCAGCCAAAAGCTTAAGCTCTTGTTGTGGTCCAACAATGTAAACCACATAATTAACACTTTGCACCTGTAATACTTTCTGAATTATGGCTCAACTTGTTGTAGTCTCCACTCTAGTATTAGCCTATTATTTATTCGATCCTAGAGTGGATGAAATCTTGAGTATGTTTTTTTGCAATCTCTGATGGTATTGGATTTTTTTTTCTGTGCGTGTATGTGTTATGGGGATTTTTAAGGGTAATTCTGTACTCATACGAGCTAGTTTGGCAGCTTAAACTCCTCAGACTCAGTCCCATTCTAGTTATAGATTTACCAACATGCAAGCTACTTTGGCTGAAGCCGACTATATTTGTTGCTATACAACCATCAAGTTTTGCTGGAGCTAAACTTGGTTTTATCAATGTCCTTGCAGATTTGATTGGTTTTATGAATGTTACTGCAAAAAAAAGTTTGTTTGCAGATGGTAGATGTGCATCAAGATAATTATTAATCAGATAAACGTGTTATGCTGCTTGAATTATTGTTGCATTTTGGGTTTAGCATTGTATGCAATATCCATTAATCACGTATTTCATTCTTATCATTGTAAAATAAAACCACATTTTAACAGAATTCTTTCAGAGACATCATCCATTTTGGTCTGCATTTCAGGTGATCACAGTGGAACCAGGGTGTTACTTCATTGATGCTTTGCTAGTCCCCGCATTGGAAGATTCAATCACGTCAAAGTTCTTTAACCATGAAGAACTTGTCAAATACAAAGATTTTGGTGGTGTTAGAATTGAAAGTGATGTGGTAAGCTTTTTCCCAGTTTCAATTCTTAAACTAACTCGGGGCTCTGATATCAAGTAGGGATATTAAACCACTGAAAACTGTCATTGTTTTGTTGTAATTGCTGTGATACCAAGGTAGCACAAACAAGGATCATGTATGCAGCATGCATATATCATGGTCAGTCATTTGAATTTCTTAGTGACAACTGCCCTTCTATTGCACATAATAATCTTTTAACCGACGTCTACTTAATAGGTTGTCTGATTTGAAAACATAGCTGCCTACAGACCTTCACAAATGTGTGGCGTCCTCAATGTTACCAAGATATCCTCGGCGTTGGTGCAATCCCTTAATAGGTCAGAACAGCGAGGAAGGGCGCCCTCCTTAATGGAGATAAATGGGAATTGCCATTTTAGAGATGCCTCTCTCTCTCTCTCTCTCTCTCTCTGTGTGTGTGTGTGTGTGTGTGTGTGTGTGTGTGTGTGTGTGTGACATGATAACAAACGAAAACAGAATTGCATTGTTACCCTCCAAATTTTAAGGGAATAGTCAATATTGAATATGTAACAAGAGGGTCATTGGTATATAAAAATTCATCTGAACTCAATAATCAGCTGTAGCTAATCTTTTTAATGGATGGATCATGCAAAAAAACTTCATGATTAAATGTGCTCCAATGAGAGCAATTTCAAGTGGGCGATCTTTTGAGAAGGGTTTGATTTGGGCATTACAAGTGGTACACACCCTACACCACTTAAATGTGTCAGGCCGAAGTGCCAAAAGTGTTGCAGGTGCCACCTCCAGATTCGGACACATGAAGGAAGCGATCTCTAGATACTAACATGGTGCCCCTGAAGTGGAGTGAGTACTGAATGGTAAGATCTAGGGTTTTAAATGGTGGAATTGTGGGAAGAAATTTGGCATCTAAGGGATTTGGAGAAACCAAATGGTTCTAAGGATTTTAGACAAATGAAAGGATAAATAAACTTGATGTATAATTGTCACGTCTCAGTTCCCGGAATGGAAATAGCGCGAGACAAGCTGGATTGCATTTTGAACTTAAAGAAAACATTTATAATTTTTTTCCTTTAATTGCTAAATACACTAAGCATACGAAATGCAAGTTCCGCAGATCACAGATATAGACAACCCCAAAAGTAAATACACTCATAAAAACAACTCCTTACAAGTAACATGTCCAAATACTAGAAAAAGAAATTATAACATGGGCCAATGGCCTTACAATTAGTGAACAACATTACAAACAGTCAAATGACCTGACTACTAGAACTCCAGGTGATGCTCATCAAACTCTGAATCCTCGAATCATGGATCCTCGAATCATGGACTACCTCTGTAGTCCGCTCCAGAACATAACGGGAGCAAACAAGAACCGCCAGATTAGTCGTAGATCCTAAAAATTAGAAATTAAGACTTGTTAGATCTACATATAAAACATGATAAATAGATCACAGTAGAATAGCGGTATCATGGTAGCTAACACAATAAAAAGAGCCTAAGTAACAAGTGGTATGATCATGTATGACATGAAAATAATTTGGTGCGCTAATAATGTCTGTGTGGCTATGCAGGTGGATCAATGGTTCTACATATTGCAGTGACTCATGTTGAAAGGCACAATATGCAACATACGAGACTAATGTGCCTACAGAAGCGCTCACCCCAGCCAGATCCAAATAGATACAATAACGAAAATAGTTAGATACAGTAGTGGGATCCATCAGTTACAGTAAGATAAACAATCAAATACAATAGATGTGGATCCAGTCGCTCACGCATCCTCTCTAACGTGAGTTACCAATTTCGAGTGAACCTAGTGTTACGCCAATTATGGCCACCCTCATGGCTCTTAAGTCCAGCGATTAAAGCCCGCATATACTCCTTCATCAATGGTAGCGACTAATGGGGTCAACACTTCCTCATTAGCGTGTCGTCATCAAGAACGACAATACAGCCACATCATTACCTAAGACATGAAGGGGGATGTCTCACCTATATGAAGTACAGGAGGCAGCAGCACAGAGGGGGATCTCCGAGATCCAACATAGAGGTAGCCTAAACTCTTAATTCACATTCCGCCAAATAATATCTCCTCTTCTATAGCTTGGTCGGAGGATTAACGGACGGCTCCCCAACACAGCACCACCAAGCCTCTTTTGAGTCATACCCTGATTTAAGTATTGGAGGGGGTTTAGTCGGGCCCCAGACCCGACCCCCGACAAGCTTTCTATCTTGAAGATCGCAGGGAGTTACGTCTGGCCAAAGTAGCTTTCTGTCTTGCAGATATTCTTTGACGCGATGCTGCGCGACACTATAAAGCCGACGATGATCTTGTGCTTTGACTTGGTGATCGGGTCTCCTTTCATGTTCTCGAGGTCCGACGCCGTCAAATCGGACGGATACGATTTCCTGATCAGAGACGTCTAGTGTATTAAAACTTGATCTGTAGTTATTTAAATATAGTTATTCACGCACAAAAAATATATATGAGTATTTCTGTCCCTAAATCAAACAATATATAATGTATATATTGTAGGATCATGTAGATGCAGACTAAACACTATTTAGGTGTGATTAGTGTTTATAAAAATCAATGCACAAATTAAAATTAACCCCTCTAATCTAGCCTAAGCTACTTGATAGAGTTACTTACTCAAGAGCTTAATTAACGCAATCTACTTGCAATGGTATAAGAAATGGAGCACAACGGAATAATGATCACAAGTGCAAGCAATATAGAAAAACACAACAATCGCAAACACAACAGGATTATCATGGTTCACCTACCTTAGGCTACTTCAGTCCGCAACCTCTTGTTGGGATTTTTGCTAACCAACTCTCTTAATCAAGATAGCAAATGTATCACCAAGAGGGCTTCCAATCACTTGCCTAGTTTCACTTAGTAGGGCTTCCAACTTACAATCAACTTAATACACCCTCTCTTCAAAGAGAAGCCTCTCACAATTGAGGCTATTTATCAAACAATCACCAACTTACTAATCCACCACTACACTTGTGGTGTTACAAACCTCTCTTGAGGATGAAATTGCTCTTACAAGATCCTATAGCCAATGGATGCAGCTTTTGTGTAATCAAGTGGCTATGATAAAACTTGTTGATATCAAAGTGATGAAGAATAAAACTTTGAGAGATAAAAAAACTTGATTAGAATCTCAGAGAATCAAGACAAAACTTATAGAGATTCAAAATCAAAACAGCCCAAGTGCTTAAAAGCTTTAGAATTTGTAAACTTACATATTAGGGCTTTGAAAGTTGAGAGCTTTGAAGAATTTTTTTAATATTTGTAAATCTCAGAAAATTTTCAATACTTGGTGCCATTTCTCAGCCAAACCCCCTTAAATAACCTTTGAAAATCAGTTAGAAATCTTGGACGAAAGAAAAAATCGATAGCACTCCATAAAAGTCGGGGTTGTGTTTTTTCCAGCAGTTGTCAACTCCCGTTATACTTGTGGTTGACTCCTAACAATATTGTGGTCGACTCCCAGCTGTATTGTGGTCGACTCTAATGGGGTCTAGAGAGCAAAGCTCTTCTCTCGTTCAAAACAGTCGACTATTATCTAAAAGTAGTCGACTCTAGCTTGGGATCTTTAAACAATAAAAACTTCATGATATTAATTCAAATATCTTTTCTAAAACATTTGTGAAGTTTAAAACATCAATTGTAGTGTGTGCAAGCTCCATCTAATGACTTTAACATTCTAAGACTAGAATTAAAACAAAATACAACAATCACATAATTTTTGTGAGCTTGATGCATTCATTTGAGTTTGAATTCCTTGTCTTTGAAAATTTGCACTTCTCATAAGTCTTTGGCTTGGGCAATTGATCTCTAACATGGGTTCCAATTCCAGTAGCTCATCATCATCAATTGTTGGATTTAGTCTTCTCAAATCTCTAAGTTAGACAATTGTTGACTTTAAGAACATATACTCACACATTCGACTTAAGACACAATTAGTAACACTAATTGTTTGCTTAATTATCAAAACCAACCTAGAGGTGTTGCAATAACCAACATGTATATGTCATTATTCTTGAGTCAACCATGTTTTTCTAATAAATAAAATAAAAGCATTTCTAGTTTCTAATAAATAAAATAAAAGCATTTCTAGTGATGAGTCCGATAATTTCTTTCTTATTAGATAATCCTATTAAAGCAAACTATGAATCTTAACACTTAAGATATATCAGAGAATGATATTCATCAGGGTCTAGAAACACAATTGCATGTGTATAGAAGACGTCGTAGGACTCATGCTTTTGTGCCAACATGTGATGTCATACCGAATTCTGCATTACATATTCCTCCATCCATGGATAAGCCATCTACTCAACCTGATCTTGATATCGTTATTACTCTCTGCAAAGGTGTGCATAGTGATGGGCCTGGAGGCCCATCACGCCTGCGGGTGTATACCCGCAGGCCAAAGGGGGCGGCCCAAGCCCAGGCCACCCCTTCCCTAGCCCAGGCCGCCCCTTTTGTGGCCGAGCACGCGCCTAGCTTCCCCCCCAAAAAACCCTAGCTTCTATTATAAATAGGAAGGTAACCGCCTTGGTTTGCCTATGCTTTGATAATTATTATTGGTGTGATTCCATAGGTAGACGAGTGCGGACGTCCTCTTCGGCGTCTTGAGAGGAGAACACACTTATTTTGTGTTCAATTATCTAGTTCTTCATTATTAGTTCTCTATAAAAATTGCATCTTTTGTTAGTTCCTAACAATTTGGTATCAGAGCGTGACGATCCATGGTGGCCGCAACGAGATCGAAGGATAAATTCGAGGCGTTGGAGGAAAAGTTCATAGGGAAACTTGAAGGAGTAATAAAATCGGTGCAATCGGTGGTGGAGTCCGTAGAGCACATGAAGGCATGTCAAGCGAAGAACGACGAGCAATTTGCAAAGATCCTCTCCCTCTTGACGGTGAAATTCCAAGGTGAAGGAAACCCTAATCCGACACCAAAGGCGACAACTTTGAAGAAGGAAAAGAAAAAAAGAAGAGCTTTTTACCCACAATCAACCCTATTTTGTGGAAGAATTGGACGAGGACGAAGACGAAGGACTGTGGAAGGTCGACTATCGCGAGGAGGTGCGGCAAAAGACGGTGGAGAGTCAAAGGGGGGGCGGCGGCCCTAGCCGCCCTTTTTGGGAGCCGCGCGCCAGCGAGGAGGGGCGGCCGGCCCCCCAACACGATCTGGGGGGCGGCCGCCGCGGGAGAAGGGCGGGGGACCCCCCGCCAGCCACGAGCCCCGGCAGGGCTGGCCAGGCCCTGCTGGGGGCCGCCGAGGTCCGGTGAAACTGTACGACCCGGAGGGCCGGCAGGAGGGCCAGTAGGACCTGCAGGCCCTCCGGCAAGGCCGAAGGGCCCCGACAGAGCCCTGCCAGGGGCGGGAACCCCCCTGGCAGCCGCTGGGGGGAGATGCGCAGACAGCCTCCATGGGAGTTTTTCGAGCGTTCCGGGCATCGTTCAGCAGGAGAGGATCGGTCGTACGGAGACGGGCACGAGAGAGACTATTATTACGACGGCGGAGGAGGCTACGAGGCTGATTTTGGCGATGATGCAGGTTGGGATGACTTCGAGGGCAGGCGCGGTGGTCACTGAGGGGACTATGGGGGTCGCGGAGTGGTGCCACCTAGGCAGTACGAGACCAAGGATGAGAGGAGACAGCACTACCGCCCACATCACCGTGTTGAGGGGAGGCCCGAGCATGGGCACTTTGGAAGGGATTGCAGGGTGCGGAAGTTGAAAATGCCGCTATTTTCTGGGGATGATCCACATGCCTGGTTGTTCACTGCATAGATGTACTTCGCGGCGCACCACATGACCGATGCACAGAAGCTGGAGGCGGCAGCCATTTGCATGGAGTGGAGAGCTTTGGGGTGGTTTTAGTGGAAGGAGAGGAGGCAGCAGATTCGTTGCTGGGAGGAGCTAAAAGACCTGGTGCTGGAGAAGTTCAGAGACCCCCTTTTAGGGAACCTACACGAGCAGATATATGCCCTCGGGCAGGAGGGGCTGGTACGGGAGTACATCGAGAGATTTGAGACACTGGCAGGGCGAGTACATGGTGTGTCGGACGAGTCGCTGGAGGGAACTTTCTTGAAGGGGCTGCGACCCAGTCTTTGAGCGGCAGTGATGCCATACAAGCCCAGGTGGCTTTCTGAGGTCATAGAGATGGCGCATATGGTGGAGGACGCTCAGACAGAGGATAGGAGGGTCAGGATTGACTACAATGGCCAGATACCGAGAGGCACCCCGTCTGGAGTATCAGGAGCGGGGACACCCACTGGGGCGGCCCAGACGAGCAGGGAGAAGACTGGAGAGATGGGTAGCGTACCACAGGCTGGGGGTCAGTTCAGACGCATGACTGACGCTGAGATGAGGGAAAAGAGGCAGAATGGCTTGTGTTTCAGATGCGATGAGCGATTCTCACCGGGCCATCGGTGTGCGGGATGCAAGCTCCAGGTGATTCTGTTGGAGGATGACGACGACGAGGCTGACGTCGAGGAGGCAGCTGAGGCAGAGGAGGAGATGGAGGGCCAGCAGTTGGACGTGGCAGAGGTGTCCCTCAACTCCGTGGTAGGGTTCACACCGAACCATACCATGAAGCTGAGGGGGGAGATCGGCGACCAGGAGGTGACTGTGCTCATTGACAGTGGGGCGACCCATAATTTCATTTCCAGGAGGGTGGTGGCACAGCAGGGACTCCAGCTGACAGATTGCGACAGCTTCAGTGTGATGATGGGGACGGGAAAGAAGGAGAGCAGTCGGGGAGTTTGCAGGGGACTGGTATTGACCATGCAGGGGGGACAGGTGATCGCAGACTTTTTACCTCTGGACCTGGGGAGCACCGACATCATTCTGGGCATGACCTGGCTACAGACGTTAGGGGAGATGACAATAAATTAGAAGCTGATGCGGATGGAGTTTCAGGAGGCAGTGAGAGCAGTGATACTACAGGGGGGACCCCAGCCTTTGCAGAGTTTTGGTCTCCTTGAAGACCATGGTGAGGGCCATCCAGACAGAGGTTGTAGGATTTTTGGTGGAGCGGTACTCGTTGACAGGTGCGGGAGGCGCAGAGGCCAGTACGGAGCAGCCCATTTCAGGAGAGGTGCAGCAGCTGATGGAGCAGTTTGAGGAGATCTTCCAGGAGCCTCGGGGTCTCCCACCACCGCGGGACCACGAGCACACCATTGTACTACGAGAGGGCGTGTCCCCCATTAGCGTGCGGCCCTACCGATACCCCCAGCATCAAAAGGACGAGATAGAGAGGGTGATCCAGCCGAGTGTGAGCCCGTTCTCCAGCCCAGTGTTGTTAGTAAAGAAGAAGAATGGTAGTTGGCGATTCTGCGTGGACTACAGGACATTGAACAAGGAGACCGTCCCAGATAAATTTTCCATATCAGTGATAGACGAGCTCCTGGACGAGCTACACGGGGCAGCCTGGTTCAGCAAGTTAGATCTTAAGTCTGGCTACCATCAAATCAGGATGCGACGGGAGGATGTGGCCAAGATGGCGTTTAGGACGCATGAGTGTAACTATGAGTTTCTTGTCATGCCCTTTGGGTTGACAAACGCACCTGCCACCTTTCAGGCTCTCATGAATAAGGTATTCCGACCCTATCTCAGACGATTCATACTAGTTTTCTTAGATGATATTTTGGTGTACAGTCGTACTTTGGAGGAGCATTTGGACCACCTGCAGGTTGTGTTTCAGGAGCTGCAGTATCATCTGCTATATGTGAACAGAAAAACGTGTCTTTTCGGGCAGCCACAGGTAGAGTATTTGGGGCATGTTGTATCAGCAGGAGGGGTGGCAGCAGATAGAGCAAAGATAGCGGCCATGCTGGACTGGTCGTGCCCCCACCACGCTCAGAGGGCTACGGGGTTTCCTGGGGCTGACCGGATACTATCGCAGGTTCGTGGAGGGGTATGAGACGATTGCCTGGCCGCTGACGGAGTTATTGAAGAAGAGCCCGTTTCTTTGGGGCGAGGAGGCGACGACAGCATTTGAGGCCCTGAAAAGGGCAATGACCACTGTGCCAGTATTGGCGTTGTCCGACTTTTCCAGACCTTTCGTGGTAGAGGCGGACGCATCAGGACATCGGCTGGGAGCAGTACTGATGCAGGAACAGCGGCCTATAGCTTACTACAGCCAGGTGTTGACCGCGAGGGCCCGGCTGCGGTCGGTCTACGAGAGAGAGCTGATGGCCATAGTATTGTCCATACAGAAGTGGAGGCCATATTTGTTGTGACGGAGCTTCATAGTACGCACCGAGCAGCGGAGCTTGAAGTATAAAGCAGCAGATGGTAGCAGAGGAGCATCAGAAGTGGCTGCGGAAGCTGATGGGGTACAGGTTTGAGATTGAGTATCACCCGGGACTGGAGAACAAAGCAGCTGATGCATTATCCCGGCATGAGGAGGCGGAGCTACGACACTTGAAGTGTCTGTACTTGAGGACTGGGGCCCACTACAGTAGGAGGTGGAGCAAAATCTGGAGTTAGCAGTTATACGAGAGTTCCTTCTACAGGGGTCGACTGATTATCCGGGGTATTCTCTTCAGGATGGGCGGCTACTTTACTGGGGGAGGCTTGTGATATCGGGGACATCTGCATTTCTACCGACCATACTTCAGGAGTTTCACGGCAGTGCTATTGGAGGACACTCTGGGGTCCTCAAGACCTACCAGCGGCTCGCAAGGGAGGTCTATTGGAAGGGCATGAAGAAGGAGGTGGCGAGGATGGTGGCAGAGTGTGACGTGTGCCAACGTCACAAGTACCAGGCGATGTCCCCAGAGGACTACTACAGCCACTATCCCTACCAAACCGAGTTTGGGAGGACTTCTCTATGGACTTCATCGATGGGTTGCCGAAGTCGGGTGGATACACTGTTATTTTTGTTGTGGTCGACCGCCTCAGTAAATATGCACACTTTGTTCCGCTTCGGCACCCTTACAGCGCAGTCACGGTGGCAGAGGTGTTTGTGAGGGAGGTCATTCGTCTGCATGGACCTCCAAAGTCCATAGTCTCGGATCAAGACAAGGTGTTCCAGAGCAAATTTTGGCAGGAGCTTTTTAGGCTACAGGGGATGGCGTTGAAGCGGAGCACAGCCTACCATCCCCAGACCGACGGTCAGACGGAGGTGGTGAATAGGAGTGTAGAGACTTACCTGCGATGCTTCATTTCAGAGAATCCTAAGGAGTGGGCACGTTGGCTAGCCTGGGCGGAATACTGGTATAATACTTCATATCACTCGGCGGCGCAGACTACACCCTTCCGGATTTTGTATGGCAGAGACCCCCCGCACTTCATTATGGGCTTGAGACGACACCCGTGTCAGATGTGGAGCAATACCTGGCGGAGAGGGACCGGATTCTGGAGGAGCTGAAGCTCCATTTGGCGAGGGCACAGCAGGTGATGAAGGCTCGGGCCAACCTCCACCGTCGTGACATACAATTTGAGGTGGGGGACATGGTGTATCTGAAGCTGAGGCCCTACAGGCAGAGGTCAGTGGCACATATGAGGAATGAAAAGCTGGCGCCGCGGTATTTTGGGCCTTTCGAGGTCGAGGCGAGAGTAGGATAGGTGGCCTACAGATTGAGCTTACCCACAGGATCTGCCATTCACCCCGTCTTACACGTTTCGCAGTTGCGCCAGGCCATTGGCGACCACACCTCTTTCCCTACATTACCCGAGACCCTTACTGCTGATATGGAGGTGAGATTGGAGCCCGAGGTGCTGAAGGGGGTTCGGCGAAACGACACAGGAGGACGGCAGGTCTTGTTGCAGTGGAGGGGCTTGTCAGAGCACGATAACACGTGGGAGGACATGGACGAGATGGCGGCGCGCTTTCCAGACTTCCACCTTTAGGACAAGGTGGCTCTTTGGGGTGAGTATTGATGGGCCTGGAGGCCCATCACGCCTACGGGTGTATACCCGCAGGCCAAAGGGGGCGGCCCAAGCCCAGGCCGCCCCTTTTGTGGCCACGCGCGCGCGCCTAGCTTCCCCCCAAAAACCCTAGCTTCTATTAAATAGGGGGTAGCCGCCTTGGTTTGCCTATGCTTTGATTATTGTTATTGGTGTGATTCCATAGCAGTGTTCTAAAAATCGGCCTGGGCGGCCGCCTAGGCGGCGCCTAGGCGCTAGGCGGCCAGTAAACGCCCCGATTATGGTCTGGGCGGTCAATCTGGGCGTTTTTGGGATTAATCGGCCGCCTAAGCGTTCTGGGCGGTGTCTGGGCGCTCTGGGCGGTTCCTGGGCGGTTCCTAGGCGGTTTCTGGGCGTTTTTGGTAAATTGCTTAATTGCACAAGAGTATCTTTTAAATTTTATTTTGTTGCACACAAATACTCTAAAGTAGGTAAACTGGATTTGATTTAGTATGTATTAAATATTTGATGTATTTTAAATAATATATATATTTATATTTATATATAAACATAAATATATTATATAAAAATAAATAAAATAATTAAAAAATGCAAATCCGCCTAGGCCGATTAATCCCCGATTAATCCCCGATTAATGCTCTGGGCGCTAGGCGCTAGCAATCCGAACGCCTAGCGCCTAGCGTTTTTTACAACCTTGTTCCATAGGTAGACGAGTGCGGACGTCCTCTTTGGCGTCTTGGAAGGAGAACACACCTCTTTTGTGTTCAATTATCTAGTTCTTCATTATTAGTTCTCTATAAAAATTGCATCTTTTGTTAGTTCCTAACACATAGTTGTACTACTCATCCATTACATAAATCTGTATCTTTTGCATATATTTCTCCTGGATATCGTGCTTTCCTATATTCCATTAATACTAACACAATTCTTACATCCTTGTCCCAAGCTCTTGCACACCCTAGTTGGCAAATGATAATAAGAGTGGAAATGCAATCTTTTGAAGGAAACCGATATTTCAGATTTGGTTCACATGCCTTTTGGCAAGTCTGCTTTAGGATGTAAATGGATTTTCACGATGAAGCTCAATTCTAATGGAACATTAGCCATGTTGAAAGCCAGATTGGTTGCAAAGAACTACTCCTAAGTCTATTTTGTTGATTATTTGAATACTTTCTCCCCGGTAGCAAAATTAACTTTAGTTTGTTTTATTATCTCACTTGCTACCTCCTATCATAAGCTCCTACATCAGTTGGATATTAAAAATACATTAATGATGGTCTGATGAGAATGTTTATATGGACCAATCATCATAGTTTATTGCCCATCATGAGTTTAGGAAAGTTTGTCAGTTGAGCACTCATTGTATGGCCTAAAGTTATATCCCTTAGTATGGTTTGGCAGATTAGCTAATGTGCTTCGGGCGTTAGGTATGCAAAGAGCAAATAAATATTACTCTGTATGTTTCCAAGTGTATCAAAGGAGATGTATCTTGCTGGTGATATATGTCGATGACCGTCCTGCGTCAATTATGTTACCTCACAGGAATATGTACATAATTGTTTTATAGAGATATGACTACCTGGGTATTGATCAATCAGCTCTCATATAGATTCAAACTTAAAATTGCTACCAAATCAAGGGGAGCCATTAGATGATCTCGGACGATATATGAGACTTGTAGGAAAACTCAATTAGCTTACTGTGACTTGACTTGATATCGTGTATCTAGTCAGCCAGTTTTTCATAACTTCATGTACACCCCATTGGGACGTTATACTCAAGATAATACGCTATCTGAAAGGTGTACCAGAAAAAGAATTTTTGTAATCAGATCATGGTTATTGTAAAATGGATGACTTCTTTGGTGCTGATTAAGCAGGATCACATATTAACATAAGCTCTGTTACAAGGTACTGTCTATTATCGGAGTGAATCTTATGATATGGAAAAGAATCAAGGGATTATTTCACGATCAAGTGTGGAGTCTGAATTTCGATCTATGACGAATGTCACATGTAAGTTGATATAGATCTAAGACTTCATGACACAGATTTAGTTCACAGTTTCTCTTCCAATGCAGTTATTATATGGTGATAATATGATGACCATCCAAATTACATATAATCATGTCTTTCATGATGCATGAAACATATTGATTGTTACTGGTCCAGAAGAAGGTGGTAAATGAAAAGATTGTGCAACCCTTGCATGTATCATCAGTGAATTAGTCAACAAATCTGTTTACCAAATCACTTTGGGAAGCTCGTATTCATTTGTAACAAGCTAAGCATGTATGATATTTATGCACCAACTTGAGGGATTATGTTAGGTTGCATGGTGCGTAAGATGTAATAAGAGTGATTGAAAAAGTGTAATAATGAGAGAGTCTTTAATAATGAGTGGGTTTGAGAGGTGTATTGAGGGGGTGGTTAGGAAAGCCAACATTGTATCGATAAGTTAGTTAAGCTATGTCTACCAAAGTGAATAAGAAATTTCTCTTCAACAATTATTCCTCTTCAAAAGTTATTAGTTATTAGTAGTTCTTGCTCACAAATTGTATTGATAATGGTACTTTGCTTTTGATGACCATATTGAATTTAATGCTTTATACCATGCCATTTTTACCGGTTGCTGAACTTGTCCAACCGCACTATGAGCGTATGGTTATAACGACCAAGTAGCATGGACACTTCAACTTTAAAGCAGTGTCATGATGCACATGTATCTGACACACATCAGGTATCCTACATGATACTTCTATTAGAAAGACATTCAGAATTTGTTTCCATGTTTCCGTGTCGTGTTTGGTGTGTCCTCGTCCATGCAACACATGATGGCACCCGCCACCAGGATGGTGCTAGATGAACACATTCCATTCCGCGTTC
This sequence comes from Scilla litardierei, assembly GCA_030789695.1. Taxonomy (NCBI): domain Eukaryota; kingdom Viridiplantae; phylum Streptophyta; class Magnoliopsida; order Asparagales; family Asparagaceae; genus Scilla; species Scilla litardierei. Next base: position 302,219,576 of record CM061141.1, read on the forward strand.
ATTGCTATGTATAAGTTCTGCATGCTCTTACTTTGTTCTGAAAACAGCAACAGTCAAATTGCTGAACTTGTTTCTTAGAATTGCTCCCCCACTGCTTGCTTAATAACATTGATCTGGTTACTAGTCAACTCCCCTAGAAATCTCTGCTACTCTAGCACACTCTTATATATGATATGTACTGCAATGTATTGACCCACGAATTTTTGTTTCCGCTTCTCCTACCTTGGCAGTATGTCACAGCAAATGGCTGCAAGAATCTCACAAACTGCCCAAGAAAGACATGGGAAATCGAAGCTGTAATGGCTGGTGCTCAATGGCCACCGAGCTCTGATTCCTTGAAGAACTTGTAACCGAGCATTCTGAAGATAATTAGCTTCAGCAGTAGTTTCACATGATTATGAATTCAGTTTCGTATAACATTTCAGCGCATCTTTTATAACGGACCATCCGAAAAACAATGGACGGCATCTACAGACGTATGTGAATTAAGATATGCCAAATCACATGGAGAACTGCGGGCATTGTACTTATCTTCATGAGCCAGCGATATTAGCTTGGAGCTCTGGGATTAACAGTCGGTCATGAATTGGTGATAGCATTTCTTTTAAATTATAATACACATGAAAACATATTCTGTTTACTTTTTACTTGGATTAGCATGTTTCAAATGTCATTTAGAATAATACGTTAGAAGCCTATTAAATAAATGAATGAATGGAAATATGTTTGAAGTCTATTAAATTAGTGTAGTGCATAGAGAAAGTCAGTCAAAAGAAACGGTTCTTGGGCATGGTTAAAATATGCTTAATTTTTCCATATATATGCTTTAATAATGTTATGAATCAACTACTGGGAAAGGAAACCCCAGCTCTTTATTTATGCCTTCTTTATTTATAGGCATGGTAGGAGAGTTATAAGAGAAGATACAAAGATATGGCGTATCTTTAAAATACACATAATCTCAACCGACTCTGGTTCATATCCATTCACAACATTCCCCCTTATCCAGTCATAGGTGTGGACTCTGCTCATGAATACTTCAGGATTCTAAGCATGGTAAGAGTCTCACATGGGGTGGATACTTCAGAATCCAGAGTTGGTGTGATTTGCCTCGTTAAAACCTTTGGTTATGGAAAACACAGTGGGAAAAACTATAGTTAAGGAAAAAGAGTGCAGACACTCCCAACTCCCACTGACAACTCTCCCTGATCTGTACAAGCGGTCAGGCTTTCAGATCTCTTAGGCACATCATCTCAATTTTCTATACAAACTTTCTAAAAGTAGCAGTAGGAAGAGTTTTAGTGAACAAGTCTGCCAGGTTGTCACATGATTGTACTTGTCTGACATCGATCACTCCATCTCTCTGTAGCTCGTGCGTTCATAAGAATTTGGGGAAATGTGCTTCGTTCTGGCGCCTTTGATGTAGCCACCTCGTAGCTGAGCTATGCAAGCAGCGTTGTCCTCGAACATAGTAGTAGGTTCAAGATCCCCAAACTTCAATCCGGTCGTCACCAGGATGTGATTTACAACTGACCGTAGCCAGACACATTCTCTGCTTGCTTCATGGATGGCGATGATCTCAGAGTGATTGGATGAGGTAGCCGTCATGGTTTTCTTAACGGATCTCCAGGAAATGGCTGTCCCACCATGGGTAAACACGTATCCAGTCTGTGACTTTGCATTGTGGGGATCAGACCTGTAACCTGCATCAGCATAACCAACAAGTGCAGAGGATAATCCATTTTTGTAGAAGAGTCCCAAGTCTGTAGACCCTTGAAGGTAGCGCAGAAGGTGCTTAACCCCGGTCCAGTGGTGCTGCGTAGGCGCTGAATTGTATCTGGTTAGTAAGTTTACTGCGAACGCTATATCGGGACGCGTGCAGTTGGCCAGATATAGAAGTGCTCCAATAGCACTCAGATAAGGGACTTCTGGACCAAGTATATACTCCCACTCTTCCAGCGGCCGGAAGGGGTCTTTATGTTCATCCAAGGATCGTACCACCATAGGTGTACTCAGTGGATGACATTGGTCCATATGAAATCTTTGTAACATTTTCTTCGTATATGTGGTCTGGTGTAATAGGATTCCGTCTTTTAGATGTTCAATCTGTAAACCAACGCAGAATTTCATTTTGCCTAGGTCTTTCATTTCGAATTCTTTTGTTAGGCTTACAGATATCTCAGCGATCTCTTCAGGAGATCCAATGAGATTTAGATCGTCTACGTAGACAACAATTATGACGAATCATTTCCCCTTTGCTCTTATGAAGATGCAAGGGCAGACTTCATTATTGTTGAATCCTTATTGTACAAGGAATTCACTTAGTCTGTTATACCACATCCGTCCTGATTGTTTAAGACCATACACTGATCTTTGGAGCTTAACAGAGTAGACGTCCCGAGATTTATCTTTAAATTCAGCAGGCATTGAAAATCCATCAGGAAGTTTCATTTATATCTCCTTGTCGAGATTACCGTATAGATATGCAGGCACAACATCCATTAGCTGCATATCTAAACCTTCCTTTGCTGTTAAGTTTATCAAGAATCGGAAAGTGATCGCATCCATGACCAGGGAGTATGTTTCCTCATAGTCAATACCCGGTCTTTGGGAAAATCCTTGCGCTACAAGCCTTGCTTTGTAGCGTGTGATCTCATTATTTTCATTTCTTTTTCTCACGAATACCCATTTGTATCCCACAGGTTTGACACCAGTATGTGTCTAGACTATTTGCCCAAAGACTTTGCGTTTCTGAAGCGAGTCCATCTCAGCTTCTATTGCCTGATTCCACTTTGGCCAATTATTTCTACGTTTGCATTCAGCAACGGAATGTAGATCATGATCATCGTCGCTTCCGGCGACGTGAATGGCAATGTGAAATGCGAAGTCATCGTCGACGATTGTACTCTTTCTGTCCAACACCTCCCCTGTACGTACATAATTTAATGATATTTCAGTTTCCCCCGGCAGTTCCTCTGCAGTGGATTCCGGGAGGGGTGAGGGTATGAACATGAGGTCATTTCTCTGTGGGGGTAGCGTTCCAAGGTCTCCGGATATTTTTCTTTTTCTTGGATTTTTATCCTTGGAGCCTGGTGGTTTGCCTCTTTTCTGTTGAGGTGCAGCCACTTCTACTACTGGTGGATTGCATCTATTCTCGGGGATGTCAATCCTAGCTGGAGTATTTGCAGCAGGGATGTGTGATTTGACAATTTTCTGGTTGTCAGTAAATGAGTCTTGTAATCGGTGGGCAGTGTCCTGAATGTGAAAGATCTTCAGGATCTCATCTTCACATTGTTTCGTTACCGGATCGTAGTGGGTCAAGCTTTTTGTATCCCACGTTATGATGTGCTTCGCACCAGATTTCTCAATTTCTGGGCCCATTTTGGGGAAGACGGTCTCATCAAATTCACAGTCTTCAAGACGTATGTAACACCCAGATCCCTGGGATACCCAGAAAGACAAGGTACATGACGAGAACTAAAACGTATCTGCAGGTCTACTACACGCTGCTGGAAATAGTACAGGTAGGGTTCAACAAACAACCAACCAATGAACATAGAACGACACAAAGCCACAGAGAAATATTGAAATAAAAAAAACACTGTACAATTTCATATACACCTCAGAGCATCATTGTGCATCAATTCATATAGTACAAGCATCTCTCACCCCAAAGAAAACTCAAAGTACACATAGCTCTTTCCTCGCCCCTCACCACCCAACCTAAGCTCCAACTGCCAATAAAAGAACTCCAAACTCAACCTCCAGCTCCACCTGCCATCCCCAAGAACCACACCTGAAAAGTCAACGGGGGCACGTCAATGCGTGACCCAGTAGGAATGCCATACTCCAACCTAAATGCAACACACGCTAATGCCACTATTGAGTGCACAGTGCTACAAGTGAAAGTGCGACAACTGAACAAGGCATGCGTAACAAAAGTAAGCAGACAATAGCGCCGCACGTAGGGGAAAGAGAACAGAACCAAAGCAGAGGGTATAATGGGAGGGGTGACGATAGTACATCAAACAACAACAAGTATGCCTAATGCGCAAAAGAGAGTCAGTCAAACAATTTCATACAATGTTAGATTTTGGAACACTAATATCGGATACGACGTATGGGACTGGACCTCTCCCAACTCTGTGGGAGAGCAAAGAGGACTCCCAGCCGAGCTAGCCTGTTAGGAGCCTCGGGTACCACTCTACACTCCCTGCCGCGTTAGCCCGTCAAGAGTGCAAGTGTACCCATCACACAAAACCACAAAGACACCACAGCCAGTCCATCCATAGGCCTACCCGATACTTCGGAATTCCCTCCAACCTGTGTCACCCTCACTTAATGAGGACTGAAACACTATCTTACTCTCACATGTTGCACTTTCCATTTCCACATATGAAACCAACCATTTCAACTTCATCAAGCCATTACCACATCTTATGAAACCAACCATGAAACATTGCACTTTTTATTAACATAACACATTCCATTCCATCACCACATAGCATAAGTGCCCACATTTCCTCGTATCTATGGATAAAGTAAATGACAACATAATCTAGCACAATAAAGATAATTCAACTTATCACAGCATCGTGACATATATAGATCATTATCTTGGCATGAAATGAAACATCCTCATCATATTGTCCTCGTAAGCAAAAGGGGAGTTACAGAGGCTCCACATGATATAAAACATAAGCATGATAAGTAGGACATCATCTCCATACCTTAAGTCTTAACATTTTATGCATGGAAACACCACAAAATATCATATGCACAAATGAAATATCACGATCTTGATGTAGAACATGTGCATACACATAACATCATAGCATCATGGTATAAACATAAATATAACAACATTGATTCTTCTAACATTAGAGTTAGTAGCAAGATAAACTTCATTGCATAAGGTACATAAACATAGAAACATGGCGTATGGAGTAACTTCCTTAACATAGTACATGCTAATTATGGGAGCATATGAAAGCATGGAACATACTGAGCATTGCATAAATTTTTAACATGGTATGAATGAGACTACATCATTTACAAAAGAGCCTTAAAGTGCAACATCAATTTTTAATTAAGATACTAGCTTGGCATAATACAACATGTTATATTAAAAGGTGCTAACTTTAGCTCAAGAATGGCATACTACTTAATTAACACACTAATTTTAAATAAAAGAGTCATGAAAGAATGGCATACTACTTATTGAGTTGGCATGCTACATCAAAGGTGCATTTAACAACAAGGCTAGTTTATTCCATTTCATTTAAATTTGGGGTGTAGCATTAGGTTAACATAAGGAAAGTGAAAGGCTAACATGCATTAAAATTAAAAGACTAACATACATTAGGAATGACATGTTGGAACCTAAGCATGCAACATAAGGAGGCAACATAATCCATAATTAAAAGGAAGCAAAATGAACTAATTTCAATAAGACATCATTATAGAATTAATGATTAGTTAGCAACATAAACCCTATTCAATAGAACATTATTATGGGGCTAAGGAGTAGCATGCAACATTACGGATGTCTTAAGGAAGCATTCGAGAATTTTTAAATTGCAATTTAAATTAAATGACTTGCACGCATTTTTAATTGAGAGCTTAGCATGATTTAAGCCAATCTTCATGCAACATACTCCTTCTCCATGCAACCGCAATTCTTAAAAGAATGGCATACCACTCTCCATACAACATTTGCCATTCTCCATTGATATTTATCATTCCCCATAACTTAAACATAGCAACATTTGGTTAAGGCTTAAATGCAACATGAACCATAGCAACATTTGAATGAATCATACCACCTCTACATACAACATACACCATCATACACCATGAACCATTTGAATGGAACATTGTTAACCATCCTCCATGCAACATTTGGTACGGGATCAAGCAATTCTCTAACAAGAATGCAATATTAACAAAAAGAACTGCTTACATTAATTTAGAGGTAAACATTAAAAGCTACCAACACTAAATTCTTACAAGAAGAATACAACCTTTGATACAAGCATAAGTTCACAAGGAAAGCTACTAATTTTAATTAAATTCACACAAGGGTGCAACCATTCTCCAATTTTTGAATGCAAATTTATAAAAGTGCACAAGGATCTATTTGGAAATATATCATAATGATGACAAGATGCTAGCTTTAGTTGAGAGGGCTATGAAAAATGTCATCTTTGGCACAAATGAGACACTTTTCTTAAGGAGGTGGCCTTCTTTCAATTTAATCCCAACTAAGAATGCCATCTTTCCAATTATTAGTAGCATATACAACAACAACCCAACATTAACATTTAATTTGAACAAGTATGAGATCCTACTTAAGAAAGAGAGCATCTTGCATGAAAACTCATACTCTTCATAAAAATGGTAACTTGGGTGATTAACATGCATAACTTTGGTAGAAAAATGCAAATTTTTACTTAAAAACCTAGCATGCATTACACACTAAATGGAGTATGGATTCCTACCTTTCAAGATGCAAATTATTTCTTTGATTGCCTTCCTTTAAAGCCTCCTCCCCTTAAAAACTCCACTCATTCATTTAAATCTCCTCATTTAATTCCGCAAACCTCTATTTCTTCTCCTTCCTTTTTGGCATGCTAATTAAGGAAAGAATTTAAGAGGATGAGAGGGGCTCGGCCAAGAGGGTGAGGGTTGGTTCGGCCTTCACAAATGAGAAGGAGAGAAAGAGATAGAAAAGGAAAGAAAAGAGAAAGAAGGAAGTCTAGAATTCTCTCTGTAATTCTCCCCTTTTCTATTCTTAATATTTCCATCTCATTATTCCCTTAATCCTTAAGGGTCAAAAGTCAAAAGACTAGAAGATGTCATGCTAGCTAAATAGACCCAAATACCCTTATATAAAAACACCCTCCAACTTTGTATTGTAATTACATCACATGCCATTGTAGTGAGCCCCTTATTAAATACCCTCTTACTAATAATAATGAAACAACAACAACAACAACAATCTTATTAACATAATCTCTTAAAATAATCTTCACAAAATATTTATCTTAAAATAATCCGCATTAAAATAACATTAAAAGTACGTTTTTACTATACACACCCACCAAATCAAATCCCACTACATATTCATAAATCCAACAATGCCAATCATTTTACTACCTTTTATACATCTATATTCATCCAATAGGTCATCTAACACACCATTTCTATATACACTACATAATTACTATATGCACCACACCGTTCCTATATACACTACGGAGGCGCACAAGCACAACATATACTCATTCAAGTATACGTATGCTACAAACATCAATCAAATAAACATACTCTAGCATACATGGCACTAGGGCCATTACATTCTACCCACATTAAAATAAAGTCCGTCCTCGGACTTTCCAACTAAGGACATAGCTAAGGGTGAGCAGATATATATACAATATGGTGAATCTATCCCAAGCATACACGAAGGCAAGGCACCCCGATAAACAATTACTCATACAAATATTTCAACCATGCATACTAACTTACATCCATACATATACCTACGCTATTTTACATTATCTCATATACAGGGCTGATAGAGCACTGCACACGCACATCTGTGCTAAATCACGGGTATACTACCTGTATGACCCATGGGGTACAGCCCACACACCCACACACCCACACCCACACCCACACACACACACACACACACACACACACACACACACACACACACACACACACACACACACACACACATGTAACTACTTACAGTTATAGAATACCACACATTATACAATACAACATATTTACCATCTCTCACCATGCAAATAGCGACATGTAATGAAGCACGAGTCTACTCATGTATGGGCTCACGCTTACACATGCGAATATACAATCATGTTACACCACACGTCACATACAACCCCTGCCAACTCACCTGTCATGTATGAAACATAAGCAGGTCATGACGAATGTTATAATAGGAATCATAACATGAAGTACACACATGTCATAACCAGTGCTATGACATGAAATATAACATGATACACTCACATGTTATAACTGATGTTATGACATGACAGACCAATACGAGCACAACCAGTATCTTCACATATACACCAATATCATCACACACATATATACCCATGCAATAGCATAGGTACCCACAAACATGTACACGTGTACATGTTCACAACCATACATATGAATATGCATATGGCACGCAGATTACCTCCTATATACATAGATATAGACATACGACCATGTATGTCTCCTAGTATATGTCCAAGCACACACATACACGTCATCACACAAGGTCTCATACAATAATACCAACACACATGTATTCATATAATGATATAACTATCCAGACACCGGTGTAAGCATATCCGCTTACAACCAGACAGGCAACCATATACATCTTCCATATATATATCAAACACACAACTCTAATACACCTAGGGCATGCCCACTCATACCTGGGTGGAACACCAAGATCCGCACATTGATCTACACAATCAGCGGGTACATATATACCATATACTACAAATGCAGATGGCATACCATCTCTATACATTGCCTAGAGCTCAATCAACTATATAGTTCTATGATACATACTACTCATAGGCTACCACATATTAACACATATACACATGCACCTCTATACTCAGACATACAATCATGTATGTCTCCTAGCATCCATCCAACATTCACAGATATATCATCACACTAGGTCTAATATCAATACACATAGATAACCATACAAAACTATATTCATCTATATACAGGTGTAAGCGTACCAGCTTACAGCCATACATGTATCATATACTCATCACATACATCAACTTATATCACTAATACTCTTAAGACATCCATACATACATGGGTAGAACTCATGGATCCACTCATGCATCTGCACACTCTACATGTGCATAAATCACATACATTATATAGCCACAACGCAGTACATCTATACACTGCTTACACCCCAATCAAGTATATAACTCAACTTCACACGCTACTCATAAGTCAACCACGTATTAACACATATACTTCAAATACAATGATAGAGCCATACAATCATTCGTACATATACCACAGCCATACACACATAAGTATATTATCTCAATATGCTCGACAAGCCATATTCAGTACTTATAGAGCTATAGTTGCAGAGGTATACACACATACGCACATAGATATGTACATACATTCTTACTCAATCAATACTCAAGTGTCTACCCTCAGGGCTCTATACCTCAAGCTTCTTATAGCCGGGTCCTATCCTAAGGCTGGACTCTACCCACCTTAGGACTCAACTACCCATAAACACACGAACACTACTCGTACTATTCCGTACACAATCGCAGTGCGGTGACCTGCATGGGCCACCAAAATATAACACCCAGATCCCTGGGATACCCAGAAAGATAAGGTACATGACGAGAACTAAAACGTATCTGCAGGTCCACTACGCGCTGCTGAGAATAGTACAGGTAGGGTTCAACAAACAACCAACCAATGAACACAGAACGACACAAAGCCACAAATAAATATTAAAATAAAACAAACACTGTACAATTTCATATACACCTCAGAGCATCATTGTGCATCAATTCATATAGTACAAGCATCTCTCACCCTAAAAGAAAACCCAAAGTACACATAGCTCTCTCCTCGCCCCTCACCACCCAACCTAAGCTCCAACTGCCAATAACAGAACTCCATACTCAACCTCCAGCTCCATCTGCCATCCCCAAGAACCACACCTAAAAAGTCAACGGGGCACGTCAATGCGTGACCCAGTAGGAATGCCATACTCCAACCTAAATGCAACACACGCTAATGCCACTACTGAGTGCACAGTGCTACAAGTGAAAGTGTGAAAACTAAACATGGCATGCGTAACAAAAGTAAGCAGACAATAATGCCGCACGTAGGGGAAAGAGAACAGAACCAAAGCAGAGGGTATAATGGGAGGGGTGACGATAGTACAACAAACAACAACAAATACGCTTAAGGCGCAAACGAGAGTCAGTCAAACAATTTCATACAATGTTAGCTTTTGGAACACTAATATCGGATACGCCGTATGGGACTGGACCTCTCCCAACTGTGTGGGAGAGCAAAGAGAACTCCCCGCCGCACTTGCCCGTCAGGAGCCTCGGGTACCACTCTACACTCCCCGCCGCTCTAGCCCGTCAGGAGTGCAAGTGTACCCACCACACAAAACTACAAAGACACCACAGCCAGTCCATCCCATAGGCCTACCCGATACTTCGGAATTCCCCCCAACCCGTGTCACCCTCCCTTAAGGAGGACTGAAACACTGTCTTACTCTCACATGTTGCACTTTCCATTTCCACATATGAAACCAACCATTTCAACTTCATCAAGCCATTACCACATCTTATGAAACCAACCATGGAACATTGCACTTTCCATTAACATAACACATTCCATTCCATCACCACATAACATAAGTGCCCACATTTCCTCGTATCTATGGATAAAGTAAATGACAACATAATCTAGCACAATAAAGATAGTTCAACTTATCACAGCATCGTGACATATATAGATCATTATCTTGGCGTGAAATGGAACATCCTCATCATATTGTCCTCGTAAGAAAAAATGGGAGTTACACTGGCTCCACATGATATAAAACATAAGCATGATAAGTAGGACATCATCTCCATACCTTAAGTCTTAACATTTTATGCATGGAAACACCACAAAATATAATATGCACAAATGAAATATCACGATCTTGATGTAGAACATGTGCATACACATAACATCATAGCATCATGGTATAAACATAAATATAACAACATTGATTCTTCTAACATTAGAGTTAGTAGCAAGATAAACTTCATTGCATAAGGTACATAAACATAGAAACATGGCGTATGGAGTAACTTCCTTAACATAGTACATGCTAATTATGGGAGCATATGAAAGCATGGAACATACTGAGCATTGCATAAATTTTTAACATGGTATGAATGAGACTACATCATTTACAAAAGAGCCTTAAAGTGCAACATCAATTTTTAATTAAGATACTAGCTTGGCATAATACAACATGTTATATTAAAAGGTGCTAACTTTAGCTCAAGAATGGCATACTACTTAATTAACACACTAATTTTAAATAAAAGAGTCATGAAAGAATGGCATACTACTTATTGAGTTGGCATGCTACATCAAAGGTGCATTTAACAACAAGGCTAGTTTGCATTTAACAACAAGGCTAGTTTATTCCATTTCATTTAAATTTGGTGTGTAGCATTAGGTTGACATAAGGAAAGTGAAAGGCTAACATGCATTAAAATTAAAAGACTAACATACATTAGGAATGACATGTTGGAACCTAAGCATGCAACATAAGGAGGCAACATAATCCATAATTAAAAGGAGGCAACATAATCCATAATTAAAAGGAGGCAAAATGAACTAATTTCAATAAGACATCATTATAGAATTAATGATTAGTTAGCAACATAAACCCTATTCAATAGAACATTATTATGGGGCTAAGGAGTAGCATGCAACATTACGGATGTCTTAAGGAAGCATTCGAGAATTTTTAAATTGCAATTTAAATTAAATGACTTGCACGCATTTTTAATTGAGAGCTTAGCATGATTTAAGCCAATCTTCATGCAACATACTCCTTCTCCATGCAACCGCAATTCTTAAAAGAATGGCATACCACTCTCCATACAACATTTGCCATTCTCCATTGATATTTATCATTCCCCATAACTTAAACATAGCAATGTTTAGTTATGGCTTAAATGCAACATGAACCATAGCAACATTTGAATGAATCATACCACCTCTCCGTACAACATACACCATCGTACACCATGAACCATTTGAAGGGAACATTGTTAACCATCCTCCATGCAACATTTGGTACGGGATCAAGCAATTCTCTAACAAGGATGCAATATTAACAAAAAGAACTTCTTACATTAATTTAGAGGTAAACATTAAAAGCTACCAACACTAAATTCTTACAATAAGAATACAACCTTTGATGCAAGCATAAGTTCACAAGGAACGCTACTAACTTCAATTAAATTCACACAAGGGGGCAACCATTCTCCAATTTTTGAATGCAAATTTATAAAAGCGCATAAGGATCTATTTGGGAATATATCATAATAATGACAAGATGCTAGCTTTAGTTGAGAGGGCTATGAAAAATGTCATCTTTGGCACAAATGAGACACTTTTCTTAAGGAGGTGGCCTTCTTTCAATTTAATCCCAACTAAAAATGCCATCTTTCCAATTATTAGTAGCATATACAACAACAACCCAACATTAACATTTAATTTGCACAAGTATGAGATCCTACTTAAGAAAGAGAGCATCTTGCATGAAAACTCGTACTCTTCATAAAAATGGTAACTTGGGTGATTAACATGCATAACTTTGGCAGAAAAATGCAAATTTCTACTTAAAAACTTAGCATGCATTACACACTAAATGGAGTATGGATTCCTACATTTCAAGATGCAAATTATTTCTTTCATTGCCTTTCTTTAAAGCCTCCTCCCCTTAAAAACTCCACTCGTTCATTTAAATCTCCTCATTTAATTCCTCAAACCTCTATTTCTTCTCCTTCCTTTTTGGCATGCTAATTAAGGAAAGAATTTAAGGGGATGAGAGGGGCTCGGCCAAGAGGGGGAGGGTTGGTTCGGCCTTCACAAATGAGAAGGAGAGAAAGAGGTAGAAAAGGAAAGAAAAGAGAAAGAAGGAAGTCTAGAATTCTCTCTTTATTCTCCCCTTTTATATTCTTAATATTTCCATCTCATTATTCCCTTAATCCTTAAGGGTCAAAAGTCAAAAGACTAGAAGATGTCATGCTAGCTAAATAGACCCAAATACCCTTCTATAAAAACACCCTCCAACTTTGTTTTGTAAAAACACCTATTGGATGAAAATAATCTTTACAAAATATTTATCTTAAAATAATCCGCATTAAAATAACATTAAAAGTACATTTTTACTATACACACCCACCAACTCAAATCCCACTACATATTCATAAATCCAACAATGCCAATCATTTTACTACCTTTTATACATCTATATTCATCCAATAGGTCATCTAACACACCATTGCTATATACACTACATAATTACTATATGCACCATACCGTTCCTATATACACCACGGAGGCGCACAAGCACAACATATACTCATTCAAGTATACGTATGCTACATACTTCAATCAAATAAACATGCCCTAGCATACATGGCACTAGGGCCATTACAACGTGCCTTAAAAGCGTCCCCCGTTTGTGGTTCTAGGTATCTTATGATGGAGGGTGAGTGAAACCCTACATAGATACCTAGACGACGTTGAGGACCCATCTTTGTCCTTTGTGGTGGTGCAATGGAGATGTAGACTGTCCAACCGAAGATTCTCAGATGAGAAATGTTCGGTGGCTCTCCATATGCAAGTTGCATTGGAGAGAGACTCTGACCTCCAGAGGGTCTAATTTTTATTAACGATGCAACATGCAAAATTGTCTGTCCCCATGCATCCACCAGCAACTGGGATTTCATTAGCAATGGACGTGTAATCCATTGGAGTCTTTTTATAAGTGACTCTGCCAACCCATTTTGGGTATGAACATGCTGCACCAGATGTTCAATTTCTATTCACGTTGCCAGGCAGTACTCTTGAAATGACAGGGAGGTAAATTCCCCAGCATTATCCAGACGTATTTTCTTTATATGGTTGTCTGGAAACGCGCCCGCAACTTTATAATTTGTGCCAGTAGCTTTGGAAAAGCTATGTTGCGGGTTGAAAGTAGACACACATACGAATATTTTGAAGATGCATCGATCAGTACCATAAAGTACCGAAAAGGCCCACTAGGGGGGTGGATAGGTCCACATATGTCTCCATGTATTCTTTTGAGAAAGCTTGGAGATTCGACATCCACTTTAGTGGTGATGGCCTTGTAATTAATTTCTCCTTGAAGCAGGGAATCCAAGGGAATTCTCCCTTCTGAAGAATCTTCTGGTTCTTTATGTCGTGCCCATTGAATTGCGTTAGGATGCAGTGCATCATCACATATCCAGGGTGGCCAAGTCTGTCATACCAAAGTAAAAACTTGGCAGCTGTCGGGCACTTCAGGTGCTCCGTTAGGTTAGCTTCCTCTCTCCGAATCTTTGTATGGTAGAGGCCTGATGAAAGGCTCTCAAAGCGTTCAAGTAGGGTTTTTACTCCATTTTCTTGATACGTTACATACAATAATTCTTTTTCATTTTCATTTGCGGTTTCCAAATGGAGTCCGTTTAAGCGGATATCCTTGAAACTTAGTAAGTTTCGATTGGAGTTCGAAGAGAATAATGCAACTTTAATTTTAATTTCTGTTCCATTGGGGAGCAACAAGGTTGCATTCCCAGAACCTTCAATAATATTCGATGGCCCTGAAATAGTATTTACAGGGCTTTTGTATGGTATAATGCTATGAAAATAGCACTTATGCTGAAGGATCGTATGTGTCGAAGCACTGTCTACCAAGCAGTCATGAGAGCGATCCATCTAAAAATATGAATAAAAATTTGCATTTCAGGAACATAAAACTTTATTTATTCCAATTTAAATACATAAATGAAAGCTCTCATAACATGGAAATATCCTGAACATCATGCTAAGATAAAAATAGAAGGCTAATCTAGCAGGCCACCTGTTTCGAAGTCGTTGGCTGAGAACATGACTGGAGCATCAGATGTCACCAAATTTGTTTCAGCTTTCTTTTTCTTATTTTCTTTATACAAGTCCTGGAGATGCTGCGCGGTTCGGCACACTCTGGACCAGTGGCCTTTCATGCCACAGCTATGGCACTGGTCTTCCCAATCCCTTTTGGGTGGGGGTTGCATCATTCTTCTTGTTGTCATTTCTGCGCCAGGTGAACTTGCGCTTGCCTTCATTTCTTCTTTGCTGGACTTGGCCCCTAACCTTTTTGTTTTGTCTCCCTTTCTTTGGTCTTTCTTTTCTTTTATTATCTCTCTTCTTTCGAGAAGAAGAGGCATTATGAGCTTCTGTGAGGGGGGCAGTGCCAAGGGGGCGCATGTTGTGAGTGGCGAGGAGAAGCTCTCTGTTTTGTTCAGCTATGAGTAAACATGACAGTAGCTCAGAATACTTGGTGAACTTTCGTTCACGGTATTGCTGCATAAGTATCGCATCTTTCCCATGGAAAGACGTGTACGTCTTTTCCAGCATGCGATCTTCTGAGACTTTTTCACCACACAACTTCAGGCGTGAGGTGATGCTAAAGAGAGCTGAGTTGTACTCAGCTATGGACTTTAAGTCCTGCAGTCTCAGGTTCTCCCACTCGTATTGTGTCCTTGGTAGTATAACATCTTTCTGATGTTTATACCTATCCTCAAAGGCAGTCCACAGCTCAATTGGATCTTCGACCGTAAGGTATTCAGCCTTTAGGGTCTTGTCCACATGGCGGCGAATATAGATAACAACTTGCACTTTTTCTATATCGCTTACTTTTTCATTTGTAGTCACAACAGAAATTAGAGACTTAGCCCGCAGATGGAATTTCACATCGAGCTGCCAGCTCAGATAGTTTCTGCCTGATGCATCCAGCTCTTCGAAATCGACACTTGCAATTTTAGCCATTTTATCTAGTAGAGCACAAATATGCATGAATCAATAATTTAAACATAAACATTTTCATGCAGAGGAAATTTTAATATGAAGGGCTAATTGTGTGGATCGGTCAGTCCCATATAAATAAGAGTCCAAAGTCCCATTACAGTCCATATTACACAAATGAAAGCTTTAAAAAGAAATTACAACTTTGGAAACCCCCGTGGGTTCCATATAAGATCTTCAGCTTCAATTGTGGCCTCCGTCTCCATGGAAAAAGGTCTTCAGTCTTGGACATTTACATAATTTCTTCACTACAATTTCTCTCAAAAGTAAAAGAAAAGTGCAGGAAAATAAAATGTGGGACTTAAACAGCCGAACCAAAAACCGCAATTAGCCATCCATGCAGAAATTTTGTGCTCATCAAACATTTTTACAAGACATTTTCATCACGGGCATCACATGCATTGATATTCGCATAGATGGATAAACAATTTAATTACTTAATAATTATTGAACCACTGGACAACGTCATACACCGTTAGGTTAGCTGACTAACGGCAGAGCGGTCGCAGGATCTTCCTAATTATTAAGTTTTAAAAATATGCACAACCATACACAGTTTATCCATAGAATAAGCCAAAATGATGCAAAGCATATGATTTTACAGAAGAAATCATTTAATGCAAGGGTTGTGCAAGTTGGGTTTATCCAAAAAAATTTGGAAAAGAGCCCAACAATTAAACATGTTCTTCGAAAAAGGAAAAAGTTTTCCTTTTTAAATTATCCCCAAAATTCCCCAAAATTCCCCAAAATTCCCCTGTTTTTACATGAATTTTTAGGTCTCCGAAATACCATTTTTGATCAATTTTGAATACACAATAAGCCTTTTAAAGCTTATTTTTGGCCCATTTAATTGTAATTTGCCCCTTCCCCAATTTTTTTTTCGAAAATATGGTCGACGGGCATGAAGCCCACAGCGTGGCTGTGGGCTTCAGGCCCGCGGTCTCAATCTGTTTTTTTTCGAAAATGGGTTTCAGGTCCATTTTTTTTAATCTAGGGTTGAGGGGTGGCGGCTAGAGTTAGCCTCCGCCGCCCCTCGCTTACTGCCGCCGGGCGACGGCAAGGGGGGAGCCGCCCCCCTTTTGGGGGGCTTCGTACTCAACAGCGCCGCCCACTTGAGGGGGGCTCGGGCGTCAGAGCGCCGGGGCGTAGACGGCGCCGCCCCCCTTCGGGGGGGCTCAGGCGATCGGGGCACAGAGGCGCCGGCCCCCTTCGGGGGGGCTCCAGCGATAGGGGCACAGAGGCGCCGCCCCCCTTCGGGGGGCTCAGGCGAGCGGGGCACAAACGCGCCGCCCCCCTTCGGGGGGAGGGGGGCTCCGGCAATCGGGGCGCAAACGCGCCGACCCCCTTCGGGGGGGGGACGGGGTGAATGGGGAGCCGGTGGCAAGGCCGTCGGTGGGCATGGGTTAGGGTAAAAAGAACCATATATGTTATAAGATAAGATACAAAGATATGACATATCTCTAAGATACCCGTAATCTCAACCGACTCTGGTTCATATCCATTCACAAAAAATAAAACATTTTTACAATTGAGAATAATTTTTACAATTGAGAATAATGAGTATCATGTCATGGAAGGCATCTCCTCATATGCTAAGACACAAAAGGTGGGGTGATACTTGTGTCATGGTATATGAGGAGATGCCTCCCATGTCATATGATCCCTATTATTCTCTTTAGAATTATAGAAGAACAAATGCACATAAATGTTTTTTCTTGATGACTTTAAATCATTACGAGAAAATGTTAAATTTATGAGTACACCAGATAGAGAACAAAATTCTGTGCAATATCCTTGAAGTTGATTCTCGTGTAAATTAATGGAAACACTTGTGCTAAGAGACATTTAATTGGCAAGTGAAAAAAGTCAACAAACGCATGCCATCTCCTCTTCTAGCTACTGCTATTTGCACAAACGATGGAAATAGACAGAGATAAGATCTTTGTTTTGATTTTTCATATCTTATTATACAATTAGGGGATTGAGTCTAGCGTGCAGTTTAAAATGCTTTTCGATGTATCAAAAAAATTGTGTCGAATATAAGCCGCGTTTTTAGGAAACACGTGAAAGCCCTAACCGAATTAATATGTGCCTTATTTTTTGGCTCAGGCATGGCACATGGCATAGCACATGACTGGACACACAGCCTATATTTTACGTGCCAGTCGGGTTATGGGCCGGCATAAGCCCACTTCCAACCTTTGGCAGAATCTTTTTTAATCCATCAGAAACCAGGGCAACGCTGAGGCCTAGCAACCCTAGGTAGAATCTTTGGGAGTGCACATACATGAATATATAACATTTACCATTTTTATTCTCTAAACCCTTCTAGATTGTGGGATACCTAGGTTTGTTTAAACGGAGAGTTCAGACTAATCATATGTTAAGGTTACGAGAAGGATATTGAAGGAATAATAACTTAACAAAATTATTTTTTAATACTTATTTTAAATGTACAAAATGACTATCCACAGTCACAGGAGTGAGAGAAAGAGAGAAAGAAATTTGTTGGGGATTCCAGATATACCTGAAAGCTGAAATGCTTTTTGATACTGAAGAAGAGAAACTCACTCCTCTATTTATAGGGCCACCGCCAAATCTTCCATCCCACAACCGCCCCCAGATTTTCCTCAACCGACCCACGATTCCCTCAACGGCCATGTGAGACTCAGTCTCTCGGTTGAGGAAAATCCTCAACCGAGTATCGGGTCGGTTACCAGTTGATCTGGCCATATCATGCCATAACCAACTTACATCTCCCACTTGGCCTGAAATGGCCAAGTGCATTCCGGTCATACTCTCACTATCCGTGAGATATAACACATTGTTGAGTATTGGAACGATGGAATCTTCATTCACCAAACGAAGTACACGGTGGAGTTGCTAAAGCGATTTGGAATGGAGAGTGCCTCCGGGAAAAAGACTCCAATGAGCACTACTACGCATCTTGATAAAGATACGGGCGAAAAAGATATAGACATTCGTCTATATCGAGGTATGATAGGTAGTTTACTTTATCTTACCGCAAGTAGGCCCGATATTATGTTTGCCGTATGTATTTGTGCTCGTTATCAGTCTCAACCTAAGGATTCTTACCTAGTAGCGGTAAAACGTATTTTTCGCTATTTAAGTTACACTTTAGACTTTGGATTACTTTATCCAAAATCTAGCACGTATGAGTTAGTCTCATATAGTGACACTGATTATGCGGGATGCAAATCCGACAGGAAGAGTACTAGTGGCACTTGCCATTTTTTAGGAAATTCTCTTGTCTCTTGGTTTTCCAAGAAGCAAAATTCCGTATCACTTTCTACCACCGAGGCGGAATACATTGCCGCCGGTGCTGCATGTGCCCAGGTTCTTTGGATGAGACACACACTTAAGGATTTTGGTATACATTGTGATACTAGCCTGATCATGGTGGACAACCAAAGTGCCATTTGTCTTTCAAAGAATCCGGTGCATCATTCCCGTTCTAAACACATAGATGTCCGACACCATTTCTTAGATGATCATGTTGCTAAAAAGGACATCATATTAGTGTACGTTGAAACCCAGAAGCAAATCGTCGATATTTTCACGAAACCCCTAAACGAGGACTCCTTTGTGCGGTTGCGTCGTGAATTGGGGATTATGGGTGAATCCGAGATATAGGATTCATTTTTATTCAATAATCTAGCATGCTATTCTATTTCGCTATATTTGTTCATGCTAGACTTATTGGATTCTTTCGGGATTTTCTGTGAATTTTTGGAATTTATGCTCGAATTTACTCTTGAACGTCGTATTTATGTTTTTCGATGATTAATGGGGTAGTATGATGATTTTTGAGAGTTGAACAATGTTTCGTCCAAGTTCATTTAGGAGAGAACTCATTTATCTATTTTTGGACTCATCTAATCGGTCTCAGTTCATCAACCAACCGACTAGATTCACATCTAGTCGGTCAGCTAATGAACTCAAACCGACTAGGTCATTCTCTAACTTTTGGACTCTTCTAGTCGGTATCAGTTCAATCACCAACCGACTAGATTCACACCTAGTCGATTAGTAAAAGAACTCAGACCGACTAGTTCAAGCGTATAATTTTTCCTTTGCTACTGACATCATTTAGTCGGTCCACGTTCACTTACCGACCGACTAGAATGAAAACTAGTCGGTCAGTACTTGAACTTAGACCGACTAACTCTAGCCCTAAATTTTTTCGTCTGTCGGCTGTTTCGACTTAGTCGGTTCAAGCTCATTGATCGACCGACTAGATCGTCATCTAGTCGGTCAGTGCTTGAACTATGACCGACTAAGTGCTCAGGGACAGTCGTGTCTTTTCGCATTCCGATCGACGTATGCATATTATAATCGACTCTTTTTCGATTTAGTCTGTTTCTTCTCTTTTCTCTCCAGCTAAAACCCCCGACCCCCGATCAGTCTCTTCGTCTTCCACCGTCGATTCCGCCGCCGTTCGTCGATCTCCGGCCAACTTCGACCGTGGATCTCCGTCGATCTTCCTCCTAGGGTATCCCTCCTTGCATCTAGGGCTTCGTTCTAGGTCGATTTCACTTCCTAGGGCTTCGGTTTAAGCTTATTTCGAATCTAGGGTTGCTTCATTTCGTTTTCTTGCATTGCTTGATCTCGTTTTGTCACACTTATGGCAAGAACGAGAAGACGTCGCTTTGGATGTTTACGTGAATTTGGCGACGATCTCCATAACTGCGCTCACAAAGTGTTAGTTCACGATTTATTTATGTTTGCTCATCATCCAAAACCAAATCCGGGGAGTCCAATACTCAACATTCTGCCCCTTTTTGGTGATGACAAACCAACATAAGTAATAATCAAAAATAATGATTCAAATGTAAAATACTTACTCCCCCTGCATTGATGACACGTTAATTCCAAATTGAATAAATATAATACGCATCAAGCAGAAGTGAGAAATATAAAACATGATCCAAGTATTGAAATTTAGGATCGTAATCCATTTTTATATCTTCACTCCCCCTGAATCTAACATAATAAATTAGATTCATGGACAATAGAGTTAAATTTTCATTTTGCCCTTGTCATTATTACTGTCTCTCCCCCTTTGGCATTATCCAAAAAGAGTGGGGGCATACAACGACAACAACAAGGCTAAAGAAAAATCCAACATCGGCAGTCGAAGAATACGACGATGGTCCAAAAGACACCAAGAAACAAAAATACACGAAGAAAATCAAGGTGTGCCAAATTGACCATTATCCAAAAGCGAAAAACGAAATCATCAAAATACCAAATATAATTCACTTATTGAGTAAAGGAACGTGCTCTCCAATCTCAACATTTTGGTTAAATTAGTGCATGGAAAACAATTCTATGTTTTCATAGAAATAAATTCTTTTTAACCAAGTCATTATCGTCGAGCGACGAATTCGAACATCATAGACATTAAAACGAATATAAAATGTGCACAACGAAGTAAAAGCGAACAACGATATATATATATATATATATATATATATATATATATATATATATATATATATATATATATATATATATATATATATATATATATATATGAAGCAACATGAGTACAACCAAAAGATACATCGACTCCATAACATCAAAGGCACAAAGTACATCACATACATCAAAATGTCACATACTATGACAACATCAAAAAAAGTCACAATCCATCATCGACATCAACAGCATCAACATACATCCAAAAAATGATACAACATCGACATCAAGCATCAACATATCCAAAAACATCAGAAAACACCACCAACCCTATCCTAACCCAAAACTCTCTCTAAAAGATGAATCATCCAAGGAGCATCGGAGAGTCCTCCAAACAGACTCTCAAGAAGTAGTGGTAGGATCAGCAGTCTCCGTAGGTCCAGTCGAAGGAGTGGACTCAGGCTCTGCTGGGAGGAGTGGTGTGTCAACAGAAGGAATCGTCGGGGCAGGAGTGGAAACATCAACAACAGGCTCAACGGTAGAGGCACCAACAGGAACGTCAACAGGAGCAGACGTCTCTGGAGCAGCAGTAGACTCATCCACTGGTGCAGAAGACTCTGGAGCACCTGAAGAAGTGGCAGCTCCAGCAACAGATGTGGTAGCAGCAGCAGGTGTCACGCCCCGCTTCCCTAAAATGGAGGCGAGACGTGAGAAGGTCCGCACAAGAGTGGAGCTGTGAAGCCCCAAACCTGATAAGCGTCAATAAAACATAAGCAGGTCCCTGTAACCATAAACGGAACAACAATAATAACACAAGGAGAGACAGAAATAAAACCTCATATCTCATAATTTGTCCAACATGAAAAAATTTAAGTTCAACATCCAGAAAAGCCACCAGGCTAAAAGAAAGAGTCTAAAGGCCCAGAACAAGGCCAACAAAAAGAACAACGTAACAAAGTAAAGGTGCCACGCACCGACAACTAAACAGCAGTCTAAACAAAAAGGGAAAGCTCAACGAAGACACTAGGACTGGTCCCCAGTGTCCACGTACTCCTCGCCAAACACAGGCTCGGGCTCGACGTCAGCAAACACCTCGTCCTCTACAATGTACTCAGGCTCAGGATCTAACATGTGTCACCCAAAAGAGTAAAGGGGCACATGTCAGCAAGTCTAAAAGACTTGGGCAAGGAAACTGAAAGCAAGGCAAACTAACAACCTAGCAGTTATAGTATGCATGACATGGCAGTTATAACTTGAGTGCACAAGTAAGACATGGTGAACATTAAGTACAAGAGAACAATTTATCAGGACAAGTCAAGAGTAGCCAAGCTACTAACAATCTCAATCTTTTCACTAGTCACGTTTCAAGTTGTTTGTAGATGTTTACGCCTTACAGCTGAACAGTTTGGCATTCACGCTGATTGGCCGCTTAACACTACCCCAGAACCCAGAGTTTACGCCTTACCACTGCAGTTGCTGATCGGGCAGACTCCCAGTTGATTGGCCGCTTAACTCTTACCCCAATACCCACATGTAGACGAGCCAGGGTCCCTGCACACGAGCTCAGTAAATGAGCCAGGGTTGCCCCGCACAAGAGCTTGTTTCCTGGATCACAACCCGGAGCGTATTCCATTTGGCATAGGGGTGCACCTAGCCTCAATCATTTCACAAGATGTAGCGGAGCTACGCAATCACGGGAACACTTAAAGAATGCAATGACATGACAAGCGTACCGTTAATGGAAATTAAACATGACATGGTAGTTGTGCAACATGATAAATGTCAGATCTAGCTTCGTTGTCAAGCTAGTTCGTAAATTTGCGCCTAGGCGAGTATAATTTCGTCGCCTAGTCTCTTTTACGCCTACAACAAGCAAATGGCCTAAGACATGGCCCAAAACCCTAAGTGGCGAGTTTCACTTGCCTAGCACCGAGGATGATGATCACGAAGGTTCGTCTCACGGACGCTAATCTACGGGGAAGTCGCTATTATGGAGAAACAATCATCGAAACAACATTCATTTCATTAGGGTTTCACAAAAACACAAATGGGTTAAGAGAACATTAAGAGATCGATTTATTACCGTATAGGAAGCGGAAGAACGATGCCGAGAAAGCACGGCAACGGAAGAAACGCTCCGGGGAACCTAGGGTTCAGATCTGGAATGGATGGGGAAAATCTGGAGAAATGGGTTTTGATATGGGTTTTGGGGGTTTGATGAAGGTTTTAGGAAGGTGGAAGGTGGAAAGTGTTAAGTGAGGGTTTGGATGATGGAGGATGAGCTTGGAATGAAGGTTTGAGTGTTTGAGGAAGAAGAGGGCTCAATGGGGGAGAAATTAGGTTTAGGGGTGATGAAGAAGAAGAAGAAAACGTTTGGAGGGGTTTATATAGGGTTTGGTGGCGGCTCGGGCAAAACTAGGGTTTCCTGCACTGATTAGTCGGTCAAAGAACAACTGTTGACCGACTAGTTTCAGAACTAGTCTGTCGGTTGATAAACGCAGACCGACTAAGTGTAAACAGTAGCTCCTGACAAAAATATGAACTAAGAGTTAGTCGGTCAAAGAACAACTACTGACCGACTAGTTTGACATCTAGTCGGTCGATGAACGTTCTTAGACGACTAAAAGTGAACAGTAACTGGTACCAAAAATAGTTAATGAGTTAGTCGGTTAAAGAAGCATTGCTGACCGACTAGTTTACAACCTAGTCGGTCAACCAACGTTCTTAGACCGACTAACGATAAACAGTAACTCCTGAAAAATTAATAAAGCCAACTAGTCGGTCCATGAAGGTTTGCCGACCGACTAAATCGTCATCTAGTCGGTCGGTTCCCCTTCTTACACCGGCTAACGTGCACCAAAAGTTTCGAAATGGAGCGCGAAGCTCTGGGATCGATTCCTAAGACTCCTAGGCTTGATCTAACAATAAGATATGACCGATATGAAGCCCGTCACGAATGACTTACTCCGAAATCGACGATCAACGGAAGAAGCTAGGAAAACGCGACGAAACGATCGAAAATGAAAGCTACGGAGACGAAAACCACGCATAAGGAGAAAATCCACCAAAACATATAATATAATATAGCTAATCCAAATACATGAAAACCAGTCGTTACATCCTCCCCAACTTAAGAAAAATTCCGTCCTCGGAATTTCCAAACACTCACGTGTCCGGGAACAAAAGTGGGAAACGCTCTCGCATCTCATCCTCATTCTCCCAAGTAGACTCTCCAGGCGAGCCGTGTCGCCACATCACCCTCACAAGATTGACAACCTTGTTCCGAAGTGACTTCTGACGCCTGTCCAGAATCTGCACTGGCTGCTGGTCATACGTCATAATGGGGCGAACGGTAATCTCCGAGAAATCCACAGCATGAGATGGATCACTAATGTATCGACGAAGCTGCGACACATGGAAAACATTGTGAACTCCCTCCAAAGATGGCGGCAAGGCTAAGCGGTAGGCTACCTCGCCAACTTTCTCCAGAATGTCAAACGGTCCAATGTATCGCGGGCTCAATTTCCCTCGCTTCCCAAAGTGAATCACACCACGATTCGGGGAAATCATCAGAAACACTTGGTCGCCCAGCTGAAACTCCAAAGGACGACGTTTAGCATCCGCCCAATGCTTAAAACGGTCCTGAGCAATCCTCAACCTCTCCTGAATGTTCCTGACAACATCCACGGCCTCCACGATCATCTCAGGTCCCAACAGCTCCCGATCACCAACGTCATCCCAACTCAACGGCGATCGACATTTCCTCCCATAAAGAGCGGCGAAAGGCGCCATACCAATACTCGCCTGGAAGCTGTTGTTGTAAGAAAACTCCACCAGATGTAGATGGTCCTCCCTCCGAACCCTTGAAATCCAACATGCACGCCCTCAGCATGTCCTTCAAGATCTGAATCATCCTCTCGGACTGGCCATCCATCTGCGGATGGTACGCCGTGCTGAAACTCAGACTCGTACCCAAACTCTTCTGCAAACTCTGCCAGAACTGAGATGTGAATCTCGTGTCTCTGTCCGACACGATACTCACGGGGACCCCATGAAGTCGCACGATCTCCTGCACGATTCACGTTACATCACTATCTAAGCTAGGAAAAGGAAACAGAAACGGAGAGTAAAAGAATTTACCTCCATGTATCTCCTTGCTAGCGCCTCAGTGGACTGTCCTACTTGGAATGGAATAAAGTGCGCGGATTTGGTCAATCGGTCTACGATCACCCAAATCGCGTCGTTCTGCTTCGGACTCCGAGGTAGTCCAGTCACGAAGTCCATAGTGATGTGTTGCCACTTCCACTCTGGAATCGGAAGCGGTTGTAGCAACCCGGCCGTACGCTGATGCTCCGCCTTTACTTGTTGGCAAACCAAACACTTGGCTACACTCTGAGCCACACTCCTCTTCATGCCATGCCACCAATAGTTTAGACGAAGATCCTTGTACATCTTGATCCCACCAGGATGCACAGAATACGGCGAACTGTGTGCCTCCACCATCAACTCCTCTCTAATATCCCCTGCTGGCACACACAACCTGGCTCCAAACCTCAGCGAGCCATCCTCATGAATCAAAAAGTCAGTCCGCAGACCGGCTTCCACCTGCTCCCGAATCTTCACCAGCTTCGGATCCTCAGCCTGGCCAGCCTTGATCCGATCCACAATCGTCGACTGTATCTGCATACACATCAACGAAAAAACCTCCACAGGAAGAACAATCTCCTCACCAGACTCGCAAAAATCCTGCTGCAATCTCCACTGTGAAGTCAAAATCATCACCACTGGAAGCCTACTCAGCGCATTAGGAACCACATTCACCTTGCCAGGGTGATACTGCAAATCAATCTCATAATCCGCCATGAGCTCCAACCATCGACGCTGTCGCATGTTGAGCTCCTTCTGAGTAAAAATATACTTCAAGCTTTTGTGATCGGTGAAAATCTTCACTTTCTCACTCAGCAGGAAGTGCCTCCAAATCTTAAGAGCAAACACAATAGCAGCCAACTCCAAATCATGCGTCGGGTAATTCTTCTCATGAACCTTGAGCCGACGAGAAGCATAAGCCACAACATGCCCGTGCTGATGCAACACACAACCGAGACCCTTGCCAGAAGCATCGCAAAAGATCTCAAATCCACCGCTGCGATCAGGCACAACAAGAATAGGAGCAGTCGTCAACCTCTCCCTCAGAACGCCAAAGGCGTTCTCACAATCACCCGACCAAACAAAAGGTACATCCTTCCGCGTCAATCTGGTCATCGGCTCGGCAATACGGGAAAAGTCCTTAATGAAGCGCCGATAGTAACCAGCAAGTCCAAGGAAACTTCGGATCTCAGACGCTGACTGCGGAACAGGCCACTCTCTGATGGCCCTAATCTTCTCGGGATCCACTGAAATACCATCTACAGTCACCACATGCCTGAGGAAAGCAACTCTGTCCAGCCAAAACTCGCACTTCGAAAACTTAGCATACAAACGATGCTTCCTCAAAATCTCCAATACCGTCCTCAAGTGCGATGCATGCTCCTCCTCCGACTTTGAACAGATCAGAATGTCGTCAATAAAGATAACGACAAACTTATCCAAAAAGTCGTAGAAAATCAGATTCATCAGATTCATGAAAACTACGGGTGCATTGGTTACACCGAAAGGCATAACCACAAACTCGTAGTGTCCATACTTCGTCCTGAATGCTGTCTTCAGAACATCTCCCTTCTTCACCTTCAACTGATGGTAACCACTCCTCAAATCCAATTTAGAAAACACCCTTGAACCTCCAAGCTGATCAAAAATATCATCGATGCGAGGCAACGGGTATTTATTCTTGATGGTCACTGCACTCAACTCCCGATAGTCCACGCACATGCGACGCGAACCATCCTTCTTCTTCACTAGCAGCACCGGTGCTCCCCACGGAGACACACTAGGGTTGATATAACCTTTCTGTAAAAGCTCATCCAGCTGCTTCCGCAATTCCTCCAACTCAGCGGGTGCCATACGATAAGGCGCCTTCGAAATCGGCTGCGCTCCCAGAATAAGATCAATAGAAAATTCTAGAGTTCGATCAGGTGGAAAACCAGACATCTCCTCAGGGAAGACGTCATCAAAATCTCGCACCACAGCTGGCCTCTCCAACTCCATCTGCATAGCCACAACCTCCACCGGTCTGGTCCGAAATCTGACAGGACCAAGCGAACTGCTACCTCGACTGAACTCAAATACTGGATGTCCGAGAATCTCGAACACCACCTTCTTCCTCCGACAGTCAATCGTAGCATAGAAGCTCGCAAGCCAATCCATCCCAAGGACCGCATCGTAGTTGATGATGTCGTGGACAATGAAATCAGCACAAAGCTCACGTCCACAAACCACCAATGGGCAAGAATTGCACCCACAATGCACCGAGACCACACTGTTCCCTGTGACGATATTCTAACTCTTAGGAAGAGAGGACGTCGACAAGGAATGCTTCTCCACGAAGCTCCGGGCCAAAATGCACATCGACGCACCTGAGTCAAAGAGGACTCGTGCAGGAAATGTGCAAACCAAAACCACACCTAGCAAACAGTCTAACGATCAAATCCTATTCTAGCAACAAACATGAGCAAGCAACCAACATAATCCAACAATCGAACATAACTAAGGAAGAAACAGCTAGGAGGGAAGTTACCTGTGATAACCTCATCCACGGCCATGCTCTCCTCCTCAGTCATCAGAAAAGCCTGCCATCTCGATGGAACAGCCCGCTGAAAGGCCTGCCTCTGTGGAACAAGAGCTACTCCACGTCCATCAGGAACAGACGCTCGCTGCTGCAACGGCTGTGCTGCAACAGGTGCCCTTCGCAGCTGATTTGCATGCCGACAATCCTTCACGACATGAGAAGCATCAGCACAAACCAAACACTGGCCCAGAAACTTCATACACTGATCCTTGACGTGGCCAGGCTTGCCGCAGAAATGGCAAGTCTTCTTAATAGGCCCTCCTGGCCTCTTGAACTGAGCTGGCTGATTAGGCTTGAAACCAGGCCTAACCACCGCCCTGGCCTGCTCCATAGGCCTCTTCCCAGCACCGGAAACATGTCCTCTCCTCTGACTCAGTTTCAGCTCCTGCCTTCTCGCAGCGACCAGAACCTTCTGATAAGAGTCCAGATCAGAGGAAGACACAAAACTCTGGAGCTCCAAAGCAAGTCCCTGCAGGAACCTCTGAGCCCTCTCATCAGCATCCTGCACTATCTTCGACGCGAACCGACTAAGCCTAGTGAACTCTTGGTGGTACAGGCCCACCGTCAAGCTCCCTTGCTTCAGATCAATAAAGCGCTGCAGCATCTCCTTCCTAGCAGCCTTCGGAAAGAACACCTTATTAAACCTGTACTTAAAGGTAGCCCAAGCTATCGGCTCCACCAACATCTTCTCTTCCGCATCCCACCAGTTCCGAGCATTATCCTTGAGTTGCCTCTTCGCCAAATCAACCCATCCAGCCGGGGTGATCTTGGCCATCTTCAAGTTATCCTTAATGTTCCGAATCCACTCATCGGTAGCCAGAGGACCCTCAGACCCATCAAAATATGCGGGACCCAGCTCCCAAAATTGCTTCGCTCCCGGCTCGGAGCGAGGGGCATCTGGAAGTGCCCGGGCAGCTCGAGCAAGTGGAGCATTCTGGACTTGCAGGAGCACGCCATGCTGCACCTGCATCATCTGAAGCATCATCCGCATCATCTCTCCATTGGTGGGTTCCCGCTCAGGCTCCTCATCATGAGGGGGTGCACCACTACCTCCACCACGGGTGAATCGCCTTCCTGCCATCTAATGACAAAGTAAACGAAGCAGATTAGACTCATAGCTTATGACTCGGATGTCGAACTTAGTTTATTGGACATTCTAATATTATTATCGTCATTCCAATAATCGCAGTTACAGAAGAGACCTGTATGTGCCACCAACAAAACCTGTCACGCCCCGCTTCCCTAAAATGGAGGCAAGACGTGAGAAGGTCCGCACGAGAGTGGAGCTGTGAAGCCCCAAACCCGATAAGCGTCAATAAAACATAAGCAGGTCCATGTAACCACAAACGGAACACCAATAATAACACAAGGAGAGACAGAAATAAAACCTCATATCTCATAATTTGTCCAACATGAAAAAATTTAAGTTCAACATCCAGAAAAGCCACCAGGCTAAAAGAAAGAGTCTAAAGGCCCAGAACAAGGCCAACAAAAGGAACAACGTAACAAAGTATAGGTGCCACGCACCGACAACTAAACAGCAGTCTAAACAAAAAGGGAAAGCTCAACGAAGACACTAGGACTGGTCCCCAGTGTCCACGTACTCCTCGCCAAACACAGGCTCGGGCTCGGCGTCAGCAAACACCTCGTCCTCTACAATGTACTCAGGCTCAGGATCTAACATGTGTCACCCAAAAGAGTAAAGGGGCATATGTCAGCAAGTCTAAAAGACTTGAGCAAGGAAACTGAAAGCAAGGCAAACTAACAACCTAGCAGTTATAGTATGCATGACATGGCAGTTATAACTTGAGTGCACAAGTAAGACATGGTGAACATTAAGTACAAGAGAACAATTTATCAGGACAAGTCAAGAGTAGCCAAGCTACTAACAATCTCAATCTTTTCACTAGTCACGTTTCAAGTTGTTTGTAGATGTTTACGCCTTACAGCTGAACGGTTTGGCATTCACGCTGATTGGCCGCTTAACACTACCCCAGAACCCAGAGTTTACGCCTTACCACTGCAGTTGCTGATCGGGCAGACTCCCAGTTGATTGGCCGCTTAACTCTTACCCCAATACCCACATGTAGACGAGCCAGGGTCCCTGCACACGAGCTCAGTAAATGAGCCAGGGTTGCCCCGCACAAGAGCTCGTTTCCTGGATCACAACCAGGAGCGTATTCCATTTGGCATAGGGGTGCACCTAGCCTCAATCATTTCACAAGATGTAGCGGAGCTATGCAATCACAGGAACACTTAAAGAATGCAATGACATGACAATTAGTTTGCGTACCGTTAATGGAAATTAAACATGACATGGTAGTTGTGCAACATGATAAATGTCGGATCTAGCTTCGTTGTCAAGCTAGTTCGTAAATTTGCGCCTAGGCGAGTATAGGCGAGTATAATTTCGTCGCCTAGTCTCTTTTACGCCTACAACAAGCAAATGGCCTAAGACATGGCCCAAAACCCTAAGTGGCGAGTTTCACTTACCTAGCACCGAGGATGATGATCACGAAGGTTCGTCTCACGGACGCTAATCTACGGGGAAGTCGCTATTATGGAGAAACAATCATCGAAACAACATTCATTTCATTAGGGTTTCACAAAAACACAAATGGGTTAAGAGAACATTAAGAGATCGATTTATTACCGTATAGGAAGCGGAAGAATGATGCCGAGCAAGCACGGAAACGGAAGAAACGTTCCGGGGAACCTATGGTTCAGATCTGGAATGGATGGGTAAAATCTGGAGAAATGGGTTTTGATATGGGTTTTGGGGGTTTGATGAAGGTTTGAGGAAGGTGGAAGGTGGAAAGTGTTAAGTGAGGGTTTGGATGATGGAGGATGAGCTTGGAATGAAGGTTTGAGTGTTTGAGGAAGAAGAGGGCTCAATGGGGGAGAAATTAGGTTTAGAGGTGATGAAGAAGAAGAAGAAAACGTTTGGAGGGGTTTATATAGGGTTTGGTGGCGGCTAGGGCAAAACTAGGGTTTCCTGCACCGATTAGTCGGTCAAAGAACAACTGTTGACCGACTAGTTTGAGAACTAGTCGGTCGGTTGACCAACGCAGACCGACTAAGTGTAAACAGTAGCTCCTGACGAAAATATGAACTAAGAGTTAGTCGGTCAAAGAACAACTACTGACCGACTAGTTTGACATCTAGTCGGTCGATGAACGTTCTTAGACCGACTAAAAGTGAACAGTAACTGGTACCAAAAATAGTTAATGAGTTAGTCGGTTAAAGAAGCATTGCTGACCGACTAGTTTGCAACCTAGTCGGTCAACCAACGTTCTTAGACCGACTAACGATAAACAGTAACTCCTGAAAAATTAACAAAGCCAACTAGTCGGTCCATGAAGGTTTGCTGACTGACTAAATCGTCATCTAGTCGGTCGGTTCCCCTTCTTACACCGGCTAACGTGCACCAACAGTTCCGAAATGGAGCGCGAAGCTCCGGGATCGATTCCTAAGACTCCTAGGCTTGATCTAACAATAAGATATGACCGATATGAAGCCCTTCACGAATGACTTACTCCGAAATCGACGATCAACGGAAGAAGCTAGGAAAACGCGACGAAACGATCGAAAATGAAAGCTACGGAGACGAAAACCACGCATAAGGAGAAAATCCACCAAAACATATAATATAATATAGCTAATCCAAATACATGAAAACCAGTCGTTACAGCAAGAGTGGCCTCAGTGCCACGAGCAAGAGAATCAACGAGCTCATCGATATCCTCATCATCCATCTCCTCATCCTCAGAAACTGGAGGAGGGACCTCAACACCAATAACACGAGCAATACGACACAGAATCTCCTCGGTACGAGCATACCGAGACTCGAGACGACGAACAGAACGAGCGAGATCATCAAGTGTAGTGGGAGGTCTAGGAGCAGCAGCTGCAGAAGATGTGCCCTGAGAAGCTGAAGGAGTCGTCCTCTGCACGTGACGGAGTGCCACAAGAGATTTCTTGACGGCCGTCGCATTCAGGGGAGGACCAAGTGGACGCTCATCGTCAGGAGGCAAAGGCACGTGGAAATGACGAAACACCAAAGTCAGCAGACAAGGATAAGGGATATGCGCAGATTTAGTGGACTTGCGAATACACTCGAAAGAGTCCATCTTATCGAGTATAATGCGAGCCCAATTAATCTCGCAACCCAAGAAAAGAGCGTAAATCAACTTGAGGAAGGGCTGGGATGGCAGAGATGATGAGCCGTACTTTGGAAGTAAGCACGACTTCAGGATAAGATTGAGCACCCAAGCATTCGGCTTAAATGACTTCGATGGGACTTCTCCTTCCTCAAATCCCTCCTTGCCCTAATTTGGTAAGAATACTCAAGGTATAGGATTTGTGGTAAGTTGTTGTTTATTTCATATAAACTCTTTTATTGCTATTGATTCTCTCGGTTGTGAGAAAAGGTTGTGATCCCGGGTTGTGGGATTCACTATTGCTATTGATTGTATGATTTGATCTTGTGAAGGTTTTTCACAAGGTATTCATAGTGGAAATCTTGGGTTAGGGTTTCTAACCTAAGTATCCGGAGGGGATCCGGGTGTTCTGGGACGTAGGATCACCGCGTACAAGTCGGGGAGACTTGGGTGGATCCGAACCCATCATATCAATTGTTAGCATTGAATATTTGTTGTTGTCCTTTTTAGCTTCCACATTTGTTGGTAGTAGTTTGCACGATAATTAGGAATTATACTCCTTGTTATTTTTAAAGTACTATTCACCCCCCCTCTAGTACTTGTGCAGTAGCTTTCAGGGCATTACACACATGATGTAATTTCACATACTCCCACTATCCGCGAGATATGCACATTTTATTTACAGAGTATAATCATTATTCATGATTGTCTCCTTTCATTATTCATGTAAGTTTCCTGGACTTAGATATTTTTAAGTCCCATCAAACCAACATGTTTGATGAATATACATGCTGGAATACCATTCGTCAAGGGATCAGCAATCATATCACTTGTTGGAATATAAGTCACATTGACTTCTTTCCTTTCCACCATATCATGTATGTAATGATATTGTATTTCAATATGCCTTCCTTTGGAACTATTTGCACCACTGTGGATCAAGCTGATGGCTGCTTGATTATCACAGTACGTCTTAATTGGTCCATCCACCAAATTGAGATCCAAGTCCAATAGGAACTGTCTGATCCAGACCGCATGAGTAGCCGCCATACTACAGGCTATATACTCAGCTTCTTATGTGTATCTCGCTACACAACCCTGTTTCTTGCTACCCCAAGAAACATCTGCACCACCAAAGATGAACACATGTCATGCAGTTGACTTTCTGTCATCTTTGTCCCCTCTGAAATCTACATCGGAGTAACCAAGAACATCAAGCGAATCTGCTTAATAAACTAACTTGTGGTGCACCGTACCCTTTATATATTTCATAATCCTCTTAACATCTTCCCAATGAGCTAGACCATGATTACTTTGATATCTACTAACCAGACTAACTGGGTACGCCAAGTCTGGTCTAGTACACAGCATTGCATACATCAAACTTCCAATAGCCTGAGCATATGGAACATTCAGCCGACTTTGTCCCGCTCCAGGACATTGTTCTTTACTTAACGACTTCCCCATAACCAATAGTGTAGGGGGCCGGATTGGAATTGCACATTCCAAATCTCCTCAATATTGTATGCAAATACTTTTCTTGGTTTAAACTTAACATTCTAGACTTTCGATCTCTAAGGATCTATATTCCAAGAACATAGGATGCATCACCCATGTCCTTCATCTCAAATTCACTACAAAGTGCTGATTTAATTCTTTTCAACACTTCAATGTCATTTCCAGTGAGCAAAATATCATCCACATACAGGGATAATATCGTAAAACTGCTCCCACTTTTCAAGACATACACACAGTTATCCAATTTGTTTGCAACGAAACAAGTGGGATAATATTGTTGTGAAATTTGAGATACCACGGTCTAGATGATTGTTTTAAACCATACAAAGATTTCTTCAATTTATAAACTTTGTCTTCCTGTTGTAACGACTGCTTTTCATGTATCTGAATTTATTATAATATAATATATGTTTTGGTGGATTTTCTCCTCTTGTGTGGTTTTCGTCTCCGTAACTTTCATTTTCGATCGATTCGTCGTATTTTCTCGATTCTTCCTTAGGATCGTCGATTTCGAAGTACGTCGTTTGTGACGGGCTTCATTACGGTCATATCTAACTATTAGATCAAGCCTAGGAGTCTTAGGATTCGATCACGGGGCCTCGCGCTCCGTATCGGAACTTTTGGTGCTCATTAGCCGGTATAAGAAGGGGCACCGACCGACTAGATGACGATCCAGTCGGTCGGCAATCCTTCTTGGACCGACTAGTGGGCTATCTAAATTTATTAGGAAGCTACTGTTTATCGTTAGTCGGTCTAAGAAGGTTGGTTGACCGACTAGGTTGCAAACTAGTCGGTCGGCGATGCTTCTTGAACCGACTAACACATCATCTTAATTTTAGTTGAGTTACTGTTTACTCTTAGTCGGTCTAAGAACGTTCATCGACCGACTAGTTGCTAAACTAGTTGGTCAGTACTTGTTCCTGGACCGACTAACTCTAAATCCTATTTTCGTTCAGGAGTTACTGTTTACACTTAGTCGGTCTGCGTTGATCGACCGACCGACTAGTTGCCAAACTAGTCGGTCAGTGGTTGTTCTTTGACCGACTAGTCTGTGTTAAAACCCTAATTTCTGGGCAGCCGCCAGCTCAACCTATAAATACCCAACCCAAACGTTTTCATCTTCTCCAACACGACCCTAAGCCCTAGTTTCTTCCCCTCTAAGCCCCCATCTTCCTCCAAGCTTCAATCCTTCATTCCAAACCCTAAATCCATCATCCAATCCATCCATTCACTCCAACTACTTCTCATCTTCCCCAAAATCTCACCAAAATCCATCAAATCCCCAAAATCCCCCTAAACCCTAGTTTCTCCAAACTTCCCCAATCATTTCCAGATCTGGTCCTAGGGTTCCCCGGAGTGTTTCTTCCGCCTCCTCTCGGTAAGAAATCGATCTACCGTTGTTTTCATATCCTATTGTAATTTTTATGAAACCCTAATAAAATACTTGTGTTTTGATGATTGTTCCCCATAACAGCGATTCCCCGTAGGTTAGCATCCGCGGAAACGAACTTTCATAACCGTTCTCTCCGGTGATAGGCAAGTGAAACTTGCATCTCTTGATTTGGGCCATGTCTTAGGCCATTTCCTTGTTTTAGCGTAAAAGAGACTAAACGGTGAAAGGATAGCCGTTTAGACGCCATTGACCTAGCTTGACAACGAAGCTTGGTCCGTCACCCTCATCATGCTTGTATGTCACGTTTAAATTCAATTAACGGTACGCAATCATTTGTTCATGTCATTGCATAGTGATAAATTATTGTGATTGTGTAGCACACGCTACAACATTATATTCCTGGCTCGTGTTCCAGAAGCGAGCCCTGTAGTTGGAAACCCCAACGCTCGGATACCGGCTAGGCACCCACTTTTCGTGGGCACAACCCTATGCCAATTACACTTCCTGGCTCGTGTTCCAGAAGCGAGCTCAGTGAGTTGGAAATCCCAACGCTCGACACATATGGGTGGGGTAAGAGATAAACGGCCACCTGAGCACGAGATGGCCTGATCCGCCACTCCAGCCAGCAGGCGAAATCTCTAGTGCACAAGTGATAACAGTGATAAGTGAAAACAGTGATAAGTGATTCGTGAATTAGTGAGTTGGTAGCTTTTGCTACATCGTGCGTGTTTGCCTCTCTTTTAACTATTGCATCATACTTAACTGCCATGCCATTGTTTAACATTTAAATGCTAGGTTGTTAGTCACTTTCTGTTTCCTTGCCCAAGTCTTTTTAGACTTGCTGACATGTGCCCCTTTCTCTTTTGGGTGACGCATGTTAGACCTTGAGCCTGAGTTGCCCGCTGAAGGTGAGGTGTTTGCGGACGCCGAGCTTGAGCCCGTGTTGGACGGGGAGTACGTGGACACTGGGGACCAGTCCTAGTGTCTCCGTTGTGCTTTATTTTTGTTAGACAGTTGTTTTGTTATTGGTGCATGGCACCTATACTTATTTATGTCGTTGCTTTTGTTTGGCCTTGTTCTGGGCCCTTAGACTCTTTCCTTTAGCCTGGTGGCTTTTCTGTGATGTTGAATATTTTGTGGACAAACTTTGGGATTGGTGTTTCTTATCCGTCTCTTATTATTATTGTTGTTGTTTCGATTGCAATTACAGGGACCTGCTTATACTAAGTTGACGCTTATCGGGTTTGGGGCTTCACCGCTCCACTCCCGTGCGGACCTTTTCACGTCTCGCCTCCATTTTAGGGAAGCGGGTCGTGACAGGTTTTAGTGGTGGGCCATGCAGGTCCTCTGTAACTGCAATTATCGGGATAACGATAATAATGCAAGATTGTCCTACAAATAATTTCGACCCCTGAGCCCTAAGCTATGAGTCTAATTGTTTCGTTTTCTGCGTCATTAGATGGCAGGAAGACGGATCACCCGAGGTGGTGGTAGTGGTGCGCCCCCTCACGACGAGGAGCCTGAGCGGGAGCCCACTAATGGGGAGATGATGAGGATGATGTCGCAGATGATGCAGGTCCAGCAGGGTGTGCTTCTGCAGGTGCAGAATGCTCCGGTGGCTCGAGCTGCTCGGATTGTGGAGACCCCTCGCCCTGAGCACGGGGCGAAGCAGTTCAGAGAGCTGGGTCCTGCGTATTTTGATGGAACCGAAGGTCCCCTAGCTGCTGATGAATGGATGAGGAATATTGAGGACAATCTGAAGATGTCCAAGGTCAACGAAGTGAGTTGGGTTGACTTGGCGAAGCGCCAGCTGAAGGATAACGCCAGGAATTGGTGGGATGCTGAGGAAAGGATGTTGGTAGAGCCGATCGTCTGGGCTACCTTCAAGGCCAGATTTGATGGTGAGTTCTTCCCGAAGGCTGCCAGGGAAGAGATGCTGCAGCGTTTTATCGACCTGAAGCAGGGGAACTCGTCGGTGGACATGTACCACCAGGAGTTCATGAGGCTTAGTCTGTTTGCACCAAAGATGGTGCAGGACGCTGAGGAGCGAGCTCAGAGGTTTCCGCTGGGGCTTGCTTCAGAGCTCCAGAGCTTTGTGACCTCTTCTGACCGGGAATTTTATCAGAAGGTTTTGGTCGC
Organism: Scilla litardierei; assembly: GCA_030789695.1. Taxonomy (NCBI): domain Eukaryota; kingdom Viridiplantae; phylum Streptophyta; class Magnoliopsida; order Asparagales; family Asparagaceae; genus Scilla; species Scilla litardierei. The sequence goes on from CM061141.1 coordinate 302,256,648, forward strand.
TGCCAAGAGGTAGGAGCTGCTTGTGAACCAGAGGAAGGGGTCTATTGTTGGTGCTGGGAAGAGGCCTGTGGAGCAGGCGAGAGCTGTGGTTCGACCTGGATTCAGGCCGAACCCGCCTGTTCAGTTTAAGAGGCCAGGAGGGCCTGTTCGGAGGACTTGCCATTTCTGTGGCAAGGAGGGCCATATCAAGGAATCATGTAGGAGGTTCTTGGGGCAATGTGTTGCCTGTGGAGATCCCGCCCATGCTCTCAGGGAGTGCCCGAAGTTGAGGCAACCTTGGCGGACGCCTATTGCTGCCCCGCCGTTGCAGCAGAGAGCCCCGGTGCCCGCTGGTCGTGGGGTGCCCCTTGTTCCGCAGGGGCAGGCTTTTCAGCGGGCCGCTCCGCCGAGGAGGCAGGCATTTCTGATGACCGAGGAGGAGGTCTTGGCCATGGATGAGGTCATTGCAGGTAACTTTCGATCTAGATTGTTCCTTCCTTAATTAATTGATTGTTAAATTATGTGAATGCTTGTGTATGGTATTGCTAGAGTAAGATTTGATCGATTAGACTGTTTGTTAGGTGTGGTTTTGGTTTGCACGTTCCCTGCCCGAGTCCTCTTTGACTCAGGTGCGTCGATGTGCATTTTGGCCCAGAGCTTCGTGGAGAAGCATTCCTTGTCGACGTCCCCTCTCTCCAAGAGTTGGAACATCGTCACAGGGAATGGAGTAGTCACGGTGCATCGTGGGTGCAGTCCTTGCTCTGTGGTGGTTTGTGGACATGAGCTTTATGCTGATTTTATTGTCCACAACATCACCAACTACGATGCGGTCTTTGGGATGGATTGGCTTGCGAGCTTCTATGCTACGATCGACTGCAGGAGGAAGAAGGTGGTGTTCGAGATTCCCGGACATCCAGTATTTGAGTTCAGTCGTGGTAGCAGTTCGCTTGGTCCTGTCAGATTTCGGGCCAGGCCGGTGGAGGCTGTAGCTATGCAGATGGAGCTGGAGTGGCCAGCTGTGGTGCGAGATTTTGGCGACGTCTTCCCCGAGGAGATGTCTGGATTGCCGCCTGATCGAGCTCTGGAATTTTCTATTGACCTCGTTCTAGGTGCGCAGCCGATTTCGAAGGCGCCATATCGTATAGCACCTGCTGAATTGGAAGAGTTGCGGAAGCAGTTGGATGAGCTGTTGCTGAAGGGTTATATTAATCCTAGTGTGTCTCCGTGGGGAGCACCGGTGTTGCTGGTTAAGAAGAAGGATGGTTCGCGTCGCATGTGCGTGGACTATCGGGGATTGAATGCGGTGACCATTAAGAATAAATACCCGTTGCCTCGCATTGATGATATTTTTGATCAGCTTGGAGGTTCGAGGGTGTTTTCTAAGTTGGATTTGAGGAGTGGTTACCATCAGTTGAAGGTGAAGAGGGATGATGTTCCGAAGACAGCGTTCAGGACGAAGTATGGACACTATGAGTTTGTGGTTATGCCTTTCGGCGTAACTAACGCGCCCGCAGTTTTCATGAATCTGATGAACCTGATTTTCTACGACTTTTTGGATAAGTTTGTCGTTATCTTTATCGACGACATTCTGATCTATTCGAAGTCGGAGGAAGAGCATGCATCGCACTTGAGGACGGTATTGGAAATTTTGAGGAAGCATCGTTTGTATGCTAAGTTTTCGAAGTGCGAGTTTTGGCTGGATCGAGTTGCTTTTCTGGGGCATGTGGTGACTGGAGATGGTATTTCTGTGGATCCCGAGAAGATTAGGGCTATCAGGGAGTGGCCTGTTCCGTCGTCTGCATCTGAGATTCGGAGTTTCCTTGGTTTGGCGGGATATTATCGTCGGTTCATTAAGGACTTTTCTCGTATTGCTGAGCCGATGACCAGGTTGACGCGGAAGGATGTTGCTTATGTTTGGTCGGGTGATTGCGAGAGTGCTTTTGGTATTTTGAAGGATAGGTTGACGAGTGCCCCTATTCTTGTTGTGCCTGATCGCAGTGGTGGATTTGAGATCTTTTGCGATGCTTCTGGCAGGGGTCTCGGTTGTGTGTTGCATCAGCACGGACATGTTGTGGCGTATGCGTCTCGTCAGCTTAAGGTTCATGAGAAGAATTATCCGACGCATGATTTGGAGTTGGCTGCCGTTGTGTTTGCTCTTAAGATTTGGAGGCACTTCTTGTTGAGTGAGAAAGTGAAGATTTTCACCGATCACAAAAGCTTGAAGTATATTTTCACTCAGAAGGAGCTCAACATGCGACAGCGTCGATGATTGGAGCTTATGGCGGATTATGAGATTGATTTGCAGTATCACCCTGGCAAGGTGAATGTGGTTCCTGATGCTTTGAGTAGGCTTCCAGCGGTGATGATTTTGACCTCGCAGTGGAGATTGCAGCAGGATTTTTGCGAGTCTGGCGTGGAAATTGTTCTTCCTGGGGAGGCTTCTTCGTTGATGTACATGCAGGTGCAGTCGACGATTGTGGATCGGATTAAGGCTGGCCAGGCCGGAGATCCGAAGTTGGTAAGGATTCGGGAGCAGGTGGAAGCCAGTCTGCGGACTGACTTTTTGATTCATGAGGATGGCTCGCTGAGGTTTGGAGCCAGGTTGTGTGTGCCGGCTGGGGATATCAGAGAGGAGTTGATGGTGGAGGCACATAGTTCGCCGTATTCTGTGCATCCTGGTGGCACCAAGATGTACCAGGATCTTCGTCTGAATTATTGGTGGCATGGTATGAAGAGGAGTGTGGCTCGGAGTGTGGCCAAGTGCTTGGTTTGCCAGCAAGTGAAGGCGGAGCATCAGCGTTCGGCCGGGTTGCTACAACCGCTTCTGATTCCGGAGTGGAAGTGGCAGCACATCACTATGGATTTCGTGACTGGACTACCTCGGAGTCCGAAGCAGAATGACGCGATTTGGGTGATCGTGGATCGATTGACCAAATCTGCGCACTTTATTCCGTTCCGAGTGGGACAGTCCACGGAGGTGCTAGCGAGGAGATATATGGAGGAAATCGTGCGACTTCATGGAGTCCCCGTGAGTATCGTGTCGGACAGAGACACGAGGTTCACATCTCAGTTTTGGCAGAGTTTGCAGAAGAGTTTGGGTACGCGTCTGAGTTTCAGCACGGCGTACCATCCGCAGACGGATGGCCAGTCCGAGAGGACAATTCAGATTTTGGAAGACATGCTGAGGGCGTGCATGTTGGATTTCAAGGGTTCGTGGGAGGACCATCTACATTTGGTGGAGTTTTCCTACAACAACAGCTTCCAGGCGAGTATTGGCATGGCGCCTTTCGCCGCTCTTTATGGGAGGAAATGTCGATCGCCATTGAGTTGGGATGACGTTGGAGATCGGGAGTTGTTGGGACCTGAGATGATTGTGGAGGCCGTGGAGATCGTCAGGAATATTCGGGAGAGGTTGAGGATTGCTCAGGACCGTTTTAAGCATTGGGCGGATGCTAAACGTCGTCCTTTGGAATTTCAGCCGGGCGACCATGTGTTCTTGAAGATTTCCCCGAATCGTGGTGTGATTCGTTTTGGGAAGCGTGGGAAGTTGAGCCCGCGATACATTGGACCATTTGACGTTTTGGAGAGGGTTGGCGAGGTAGCTTATCGCTTGGCCTTGCCGCCATCTTTGGAAGGGGTTCACAATGTTTTCCATGTGTCGCAGTTTCGTCGATACATTAGCGATCCATCTCATGCCGTGGATTTCTCGGAGATCGCCGTTCGCTCAGATTTGACGTATGACCAGTATCCGGTGCAGATTCTGGACAGTCGTCAGAAGTCACTTCGAAACAAGGTCGTCGATCTTGTTAGAGTGATGTGGCGGCACGGTTCGCCGGGAGAGTCTACTTGGGAGAGAGAAGATGAGATGCGAGAGCGCTACCCACTTTTGTTTCCGGACTCGTGAATATTCGGAAATTCCGAGGACGGAATTTTTTTCTTAAGTTGGGGAGGATGTAACGACTGCTTTTCATGTATCTGAATTTATTATAATATAATATATGTTTTGGTGGATTTTCTCCTCTTGTGTGGTTTTCGTCTCCGTAACTTTCATTTTCGATCGATTCGTCGTATTTTCTCGATTCTTCCTTAGGATCGTCGATTTCGAAGTACGTCGTTTGTGACGGGCTTCATTACGGTCATATCTAACTATTAGATCAAGCCTAGGAGTCTTAGGATTCGATCACGGGGCCTCGCGCTCCGTATCGGAACTTTTGGTGCTCATTAGCCGGTATAAGAAGGGGCACCGACCGACTAGATGACGATCCAGTCGGTCGGCAATCCTTCTTGGACCGACTAGTGGGCTATCTAAATTTATTAGGAAGCTACTGTTTATCGTTAGTCGGTCTAAGAAGGTTGGTTGACCGACTAGGTTGCAAACTAGTCGGTCGGCGATGCTTCTTGAACCGACTAACACATCATCTTAATTTTAGTTGAGTTACTGTTTACTCTTAGTCGGTCTAAGAACGTTCATCGACTGACTAGTTGCTAAACTAGTCGGTCAGTACTTGTTCCTGGACCGACTAACTCTAAATCCTATTTTCGTTCAGGAGTTACTGTTTACACTTAGTCGGTCTGCGTTGATCGACCGACCGACTAGTTGCCAAACTAGTCGGTCAGTGGTTGTTCTTTGACCGACTAGTCTGTGTTAAAACCCTAATTTCTGGGCAGCCGCCAGCTCAACCTATAAATACCCAACCCAAACGTTTTCATCTCTCCAACACGACCCTAAGCCCTAGTTTCTTCCCCTCTAAGCCCCCATCTTCCTCCAAGCTTCAATCCTTCATTCCAAACCCTAAATCCATCATCCAATCCATCCATTCACTCCAACTACTTCTCATCTTCCCCAAAATCTCACCAAAATCCATCAAATCCCCAAAATCCCCCTAAACCCTAGTTTCTCCAAACTTCCCCAATCATTTCCAGATCTGGTCCTAGGGTTCCCCGGAGTGTTTCTTCCGCCTCCTCTCGGTAAGAAATCGATCTACCGTTGTTTTCATATCCTATTGTAATTTTTATGAAACCCTAATAAAATACTTGTGTTTTGATGATTGTTCCCCATAACAGCGATTCCCCGTAGGCTAGCATCCGCGGAAACGAACTTTCATAACCGTTCTCCCCGGTGATAGGCAAGTGAAACTTGCATCTCTTGATTTGGGCCATGTCTTAGGCCATTTCCTTGTTTTAGCGTAAAAGAGACTAAACGGTGAAAGGATAGCCGTTTAGACGCCATTGACCTAGCTTGACAACGAAGCTTGGTCCGTCACCCTCATCATGCTTGTATGTCACGTTTAAATTCAATTAACGGTACGCAATCATTTGTTCATGTCATTGCATAGTGATAAATTATTGTGATTGTGTAGCACACGCTACAACATTATATTCCTGGCTCGTGTTCCAGAAGCGAGCCCTGTAGTTGGAAACCCCAACGCTCGGATACCGGCTAGGCACCCACTTTTCGTGGGCACAACCCTATGCCAATTACACTTCCTGGCTCGTGTTCCAGAAGCGAGCTCAGTGAGTTGGAAATCCCAACGCTCGACACATATGGGTGGGGTAAGAGATAAGCGGCCACCTGAGCACGAGATGGCCTGATCCGCCACTCCAGCCAGCAGGCGAAATCTCTAGTGCACAAGTGATAACAGTGATAAGTGAAAACAGTGATAAGTGAAAACAGTGATAAGTGATTCGTGAATTAGTGAGTTGGTGGCTTTTGCTACATCGTGCGTGTTTGCCTCTCTTTTAACTATTGCATCATACTTAACTGCCATGCCATTGTTTAACATTTAAATGCTAGGTTGTTAGTCACTTTCTGTTTCCTTGCCCAAGTCTTTTTAGACTTGCTGACATGTGCCCCTTTCTCTTTTGGGTGACGCATGTTAGACCTTGAGCCTGAGTTGCCCGCTGAAGGTGAGGTGTTTGCGGACGCCGAGCTTGAGCCCGTGTTGGACGGGGAGTACGTGGACACTGGGGACCAGTCCTAGTGTCTCCGTTGTGCTTTATTTTTGTTAGACAGTTGTTTTGTTATTGGTGCGTGGCACCTATACTTATTTATGTCGTTGCTTTTGTTTGGCCTTGTTCTGGGCCCTTAGACTCTTTCCTTTAGCCTGGTGGCTTTTCTGTGATGTTGAATATTTTGTGGACAAACTTTGGGATTGGTGTTTCTTATCCGTCTCTTATTATTATTGTTGTTGTTTCGATTGCAATTACAGGGACCTGCTTATACTAAGTTGACGCTTATCGGGTTTGGGGCTTCACCGCTCCACTCCCGTGCGGACCTTTTCACGTCTCGCCTCCATTTTAGGGAAGCGGGTCGTGACACCTGTCCATCAACCTGAAATCCCTCAGGTTGATACATAAATATAACTTCCTTCTACTCTCCGTTGAGGAATGTAGTCTTGACATCCATTTGGTAGAGTTCCAAGTCAAGATGTGCAACAATCGCTAAGATTATCCGAATGGATGCAAACTTAGCCACCGGAGAATAAGTTTCCTGATAATCAATCCATGCTTTCTGAGTAAATCCCTTTGTAACTAACCAGGCCTTGAATGTATCAATAGACCCATCAACCATATATATCTTATTTAACACCCACTTGCATCCTATGGACTTCCTCTCTTCTGGTAAGTCACATAGCTCCCATACATTGTTTCTCTCAATTGAGTCAAGCTCCCTTTTCATGGCCTCAAGCCATTGATCTGACTCAGATGATTTCATTGCATCTGTATAATTCAAAGGATCGGCTTGCTCATCTATATCAATATCCACAGAGAAACAAGATGGTTCACATGAATATAGATAATAATCATCCATCCATGCGGGTGTTGTTCTGGGTCTTTTGTTGCCACTAAGGGTTGCAGGCTGGACAGGTTCAGCTGATTGATGTCCCATAGGTATATTCTCATTTGCAGGCTCATCTTCCATAGTTGGATAATGTACATCATCCACTATATCCAAGTCATCATTCAGAACATCATATAAGTCCATCAAGGGTGGCACATTTTCTTGGACTTGTTCCTTTTCTTCTAGATTCTCTAGAAAAGTAGCATCTCTACTTTCAATGACTCTTTTATTTTCATGGAAGAACTTGTATCCTTTAGACTTTTCAGTATATCATATGAATACACATCTTACGGTTTTGAGATCCAGCTTATCTCTAACCTGATATGGAATGAGAACATATGCCACACAACCCCATTTTCTCAAATGACTTAAATTGGGTTTGCGTCCATTCCATATCTCATCCGGTGTCGTCTCCACTGATTTTGTGGGAATTCTGTTTAGAACATAATTAGCAGTCAATATGGCTTCTCACCAAAAATCCTTGGAGAGACCAGAATGCGATAGCATACATCTCACTGCATTCATTAATGTTCTATTCTATCTTTCAGCCACACCATTCCGGTGTGGTGTATAAGGGATAGTAGTATGCTTCTTTATACTGTATTGAATACAGTATTCCTCAAATTCCTTTGAGTTGAATTCCCCGTCTCTATCAGTTCTTAACACCTTTATGTTCCTTCCAAGTTTTCTTTCTACTTCTGTCTTGTATCTTTTAAAGCTTTCAAAGGCTTCCGACTTTCTGCTAAAAAGATACACGAAAGTAAACGTGGAATAATCATCTATAAATGTTATGAAATATTCCTTATTCCTATGTGTCTTTATGTTCAGGGGCCCACAAATGTCAGAATGAACTAATTCCAACAATTTATTAGCCCTTTGACCTTCCGAGATGCCTTTCACAGGGTAATGTCCTTACACATGTCAGTTCCGGTAATAAATCCATTTTGATTAATTGGTCCATCTTATGGTTACCAGGATGACCTAATCTTATATGCCAAAAATCATAATCAGACAAAAGACACGAGGAATAATTCAAATCACAATCTTTATTACCAATATCAGATTTTATGACGGAAAGACAGAATAAATTTTGACCAAGCACAAACTTGCCCATAGCAAATACTTTCTTGCCTTTCCCAATAGATACCCAATTGTTGTAAAATCTCACTTCAAGACCCTTCTTTAGCAAAACCGGAACAGAGACCAGATTACCTCTTATGCCAGGTGCATAAAACACATCTTTGAGGATCATGATGTTGTCCCCAAGATCCAATCTGTATGAACCAATACCTTCTACATCCAGATAGGTATTGTTCCCTATGTATATCCTTTGGTCTCCCTTCTTCAGTTCCTGGAAGTCGACTATTCCTTCCTTCGTCTTTGCTATATGTCGAGTTGCACCCGAGCCGATCGACCAGCCTTTAGCATCAGTTGTTGCAGCGTTACATTCAGTGACGCCAATGAACTCCCGATTTTCGGATCCTCCTTGTTCTGGGCATTTAGAGTTGCCCTTATTCCTTGCCTGAGGACAGTTGGCCTTAAAGTGACCATACTTCCTGTAGATGTAGTAAGATCCAGGAGGTCCTTTCTTCCCGCGACTGATTGTTAGTCAGATCCCTTGAAGGAGGGCTTCATAGGTCCAAGACGCTGGTTCCCTTGTGCCTTCCGATATTGAGCAGCATTTGCCTCTTCCTCCTGCACAAGGTTGACGTCCGAGTCCTTCCTCCTAGCCAGAAGGTCTTGTTCCATTGCTAGTTGAGCTGGCAAGTCAGTTACACGCTTAACAGTTCCATTTAGTCTAAGTGTAGTGGCAGCCATATCAAGCGACGGTGGCAGACTATTCAGAATAGTTGCCACCTGAAGCTTCTCAAGAATTTCAATTCCTGTTGTAGCTAGGTCTTTAGCCATGACAATCATTTTATTCACGTGTTTGGTGACATTGTCACCTTCCTGCATACCGCATGAATTATACATATGCAGCATGAGTTGTATGTTCAAGTCAGATGTGATATCATACTTCTCCTTAATAGACTGCCACATGTCCTTGGCAGTACTACAGTTTTCGAACACTTTTATTAGGCTATCATCTATGAACATAAGCATGCGACTTCTAGCCTTCTTGTCATTTATAGTCCATTGGTCTAACTCTCTCTTCTGAGCATCTGTATGATTTTCAGGGAGAGTAGGAGCAGTGGACTCAATGACACTATCTAAATTGTCATGGATAAGTCCGTATCTAATTTTCTGGTGCCACATGTCATAGTTGGAACCGTTCAGGTGTTCAATCTTTGCCAAATCAGAAGCAATCAATTTGCTTGCCATTTGTTCGTTCCTGGTTTGGATAAGATAAAGTTTGGTTCAGGGAATAAGGTCAAGAATATGACGTTACAGATCAACTAAAATTTTATATCTAATAACCTATCCTAAATTCAAATTTTAATATTATTGAGAGTGACAAATTTTAATTAGGTTATAAAAAGTCTAACTATGCACAAAATAATTTACAATATAATATGATGTGACAAAAAATCTCTACAATTTTTTTAATTAATGGGTGAACCAAATTTTATGTTAGGTTTAAATTGTAGGGTCAGTTGACTATGCAAAAATATCTAATTAATAATTGCAGAATTAAATGAAAATAAGGAACCTGATTGGTGCTTGCCACGCGGATCCCGACACCAGAAATTTGACGCGAGTTATGGAACAGACACTCTTACACAGTTGGGTGCATGAAAACCGCACAACAGTCTGGTCCTCGCTCGCACGGTGCAAAAAAAATGGGTGGCCCACTGCTGGCTTTTTCGGTGGACTGTGATGTCAAATAGGTTGGCCGTTTACACTGTAGCGTGAACTTTGCTGCACCTCGCGTGTAAAGAGGCAGGGACTTGGTCAAAGAAAAACCTCGGAAAGAGTGGGAGCAGGTCTGATGCTTTAGGAAACACATGGAAGGATGAAATGAGAAGAATGGGGCAGGGCTAGCCGCTTTTAATTGCTGTGTGATTTGGCGACTGCAGCTTGGATACAATGCAACATGGCGGTGGATGAGGAATGAGGCAGCGCTCGGATCAGAGGTTTGGATCGGAGGAAAAATGCTCGGTGATAGGAGCGTGGAGGATCAGCCTCACGGAGATTAAGGCTGCTTGCTTCTCCGGTTGTGCAGCGATCAAGGGAAGAACATAAAATGGGTCGGACTGAACATGGCTCTTATACCAATGAGAGAAAGAGAGAAACAAATTTGTTGAGGATTCCAGATATGGCTGAAAGCTTACATGCTTTTTGATACTAAAGAAGAGAACTCACTCCTCTATTTATAGGGCCACTGCCACATCTTCCATCCCATAACCTGTTGCGAGATGTGTGCCCTCGAGGCAATTTATCTCCCTGTATCTATACAAACATCTTGTTCAAAATTACAGTAAGCTGTATGTTAAGAATTTATCTAAGTTAAATCATAATGTAGTTATCATTAGAAATTAACTTAGGTAAAGTCCTGAGACTTAATACAATGTCAAACATATATCGAGATGAGTATCTCGGTCATGGAGAAATGTTTGACCGTCTGTAGCATAATTCTAAAAGGGTTCGTGGTCGTAAATGTTTCGAGAAAAGGATATCGAAACATCGGATAGACCATTGTGTCTTAGTCTTCACCGTATATCGGCGATGATGATCTCATGATCGTTTGACTTGGCGAAGTCGAAGACGAGACACAAGTGCTCATTGGAGAATAAGTTCACTGGACGACCCACAAGAGTTATCATATGGTTATATTGACCAACCTGTCAATGATAACTCTTAGTGATGATAGGCAAGTTGGTCTTTGACTTGAGGTCATTGTACGAACCTACATGTGAATGGTGTCACTTAGATCTCTGACCTAGTTTCGAGGCTAGGCCTGTCGAAAGGTCTTTGGTCGGGTGACATTTGAAGCGTGCGAGGAGAGTAATGACCAAGATAGGATTCCTCTCTCCCGGTCAATGGGAGTTAGTTTCGTAGTGTTAGTTCGGTCTTTAGTAAAAACTCTGGCCAGAGTATGTTGGAAGCTGTCCAACATTATTTGACTAAAGATCGATGGAAACTAACCAGATTCGAGTTATTGGGGTTGACAGTTTGACCGTAACCTAGACTTGAATTAAACGACATAGTTTAGATGAAGAGACTAAAACTGCGTAATTCATCACGGACACAGTCAAGGTGGTCCTGATAATACTCATGTCGATGAGTTAACCACATAATTATGATACTGAAACAGGGACGACAACTACTGCTCGTGGTCACTGCCGTTTATGGCTTTGAGCCCAACCTATAGTAGGGTCAGGCTGTAGGGTCTCACACAGAGTGCGACCTTCGTCTAGTAATAGGTAGAATCATTAGGAAGAATAAGCATTTGATGCAAGGGATAGAAAATTACATTTGATGCAAATGATAATTTTAAGCCTAGATAGAGACTTATTTGCATACGATGCAAAAGGGGTTAAATGTGTCTTAAATTGTTTAAGACTATATTTAATAAACACGAGAAAAAGTTTACCTGTATGACGGAATCGTTCCGCTCTAAACACAGATTCGAACGGCGTCCAAATCGGACGCCAAATGCGAAAGATACGCCCAAAACCGTCTAAATAGCACAAACTGGTCAACCCAGAGCTGCCAGGCACCAGGCCCGCCTGGCTCAGGCAGCCTGGGCCTAGGCACCGGGCACCAGGCCCAAGTAGCCTGGGCCTCGGTGCCCAGCCGAGGACCTGGGCCCGGGCGCCCGGGAGCTTGGTCCTGGGCCGAGGCGGGCCCAGTCGTCCTGGGTGCCTGGTCCAGGCACCCAGGCTGGGTGCACCCAGGCTAAGCACCCAGCCTGGTCTGGGCTCGCCCAGCTGGCGCAGTGGGCCCCCTAGTTTCGGGGACAGAACCCTAGAGGCAGTGTGCAGTTTTGACGACTGATTTTGGACGAAAATCAAGCCTTGGGCTGATCTTTAGGCGATCAATTGAGGGGTCAAACGGACTCCGATTGACTCGCCATTTTTTCTACGCGTTCACCGTTGAACGCCCTTTGATTTGATAGGTTGTACCAATCATGAAGCTCAACGGTGAGGGAGTTAAAATTCATGGAAGTTTGGCCTTTTGTTAAGGCAAACTAACTTGATTTATTAACTCCAAAAATAATAGTCCCACATCGTAATTTGAGTAAAGGGGAGGGGTTAGCCGCCTATATAAATAGGGGTCTGCTCCCCTCCTCAAAACTCGTCCCAAGCTCTAGATCTGAGCGGCTCCCAAAAATGTTGGAGCACGATCAGATCTAGGCTTAAATTAAATATTCTCTTCTCCCTATAATTTCTGCCTTACTTCTGAAGGGCTCTAGCAAAGCCACGAACGGGTTTGGATCCGATCCGAAATCTTGGCGAAGGTTCACACTCGGGTGGAACTTTCTTCGGCATGTGGTTAGCTCGGTGACAAGAGGATTGCTTGCCTCAGGACGCAAAGCGGTTCAGCGCGGGATGGGGAGCGGCTCGGAAGACGGTGCGGTACACCTTGCCTGAACCAAGGCAAGGTCCCGGGTATGTGAATTTAATTGGTTTTCTTTTAATTTAATCGCAGTAGCTTAGCTCCCTCTTAGGATGGTCGAACCCATCCCCAAGTTGGTAGAGATCCTGGCTAAATGGTCTTGAACATTAGGGCCTCGTTAAATAGTTTAACGTGTCTATTTTTTCCGCTGCATTCTTTTGCGTCTGTGGTCCGTCCAACTTAGGATGGACACAGATTGTGCCCTAAGGGTCTAATAAAACCCTACAGTGGTATCAGAGCTTAGTCTGTATCCTGATCTAAGGACTGCGATTTTAATTAATTGAAATTATTTTTAAATGCTTTTTAAAATGTTTTAAATTTATGTGATAATTTTAAAATGTTTTTTAAAATGCTTTAAAACTTTATGCAATAAAATTTTTAGAAGCATGCAAATTTTATGATGATTTTTAAACAAGTTTTTTATGAGATAAAAATAAAATGTTTTAAAATCATTATTTTAAATTTAAGTGTTAAATTTAAGAATGCATGTAAATTGTTTATTAGATAAATCTTTTTATATTTAATTGTTAAATAGTTGGATGCCTATTTTTATGCAATAAAATTAGTGTAATTTATGCTTAATGGCTATGTTATTTTTGTCCCTTATTTGATAACACAAGACAACCCTTTTAGGTTAGCCATTAAGAACTCGTTAAAATTTATGAAATGAATTTTAATGACATGCTATGTTTTAATAAACCATTAACAACCTTTTGAGACCTAATTCCTGATTAGGGTAGTCCCTTTAACGACGATTATTATTTTAATCGTTATAATAATAATTCTCATTAAAAGACTACGCTTAAAGCATTGTAAATGAATTTATTAAAATCCTAATAACGATTAGGATAGCACGTGAACCTTATAGTTGATAAGGATTTAATAAAATCTATTAACAAATCATAAAATTTTGAATTTAAGGATTGAACTAGTTGATATGATTAATTAGTTGGTAATAAAAGCTTTTTAGTCTATGGCACTCATATAAAAATGACAAGCTTCATTCAATGGACCATGATCCGGTCAATGTGCTTGGCTAAGTTTGTTGGATCACCTTAGCTAGTCTAAGGGATAAGTGATCCTGGCTTAGTCAATTCCCTGGCCGTGTTCTGCTGGACCGCAATAACGCGAATCATGACTATATGACACCCTGGACTATATCTAGGTCAAATAATGTTGATAATCTTCTTCAAGATTAGCCGTAACCCTCCTTGTTTTAGGGGTTGGCAACTATAGGACCAGTGTTCCAGTTGTTGAGCTACACTCAAGCTGTGACATGGCAATCTTGTAGAAACCAACTTCTCTATATATAAGATGAAATCTTGACTTGACCCACACCGTCGTGTCGTGAATACACCGAGCACCGGCGTAAGTTAAGCCAATGATGTAGTCTGGCTAGACTTGACCCAACCCGTCATGTCGTGAATACACCGAGCGTCGGGGTAAGTTGAGTCTATGATGTAGTCTAGTTCTGACCTAAACCGCGTTGTCGTGAATACACCGAGCGTCGGCGTAAGTTAGGCTAGACACGAAAACAAGGGTCTGACTAGACTAGTCATTATGATTTGGATGAGTAAACTCATGATCACAAATGGCAGGGGTAAAAACCGATAAGAGAATCATATTTGATATGATTGATGAAACGACATCTACTGATTACAGAGTCAAGCAATTTGTTGAGCTACACTCAAGGTTGTTAGGCTCAGGGTGATTGGATCTCTTACCCATTAATTTAATCTGATAAAATCGTTCATTATTAAGACTTAGAATGATCGCAAAAATAGTGGGAGGATATAGATAGATAAAAGTCATTCTACCTATATTTAATATCAAACATATGCTAATCTAGGGTAAGACTATGTTTAACGATGGAATCAAAAGATAATATTCTAACAGAATAAGTTAAATGGTCGAATAGGTTGATTAATGGAATATCAAGTTAAATTCTAATTGATAAAGTGAACTATATTCTCGTTGACATTAAAATGACCTTCTTAAAGATAGACTTAAGAAATATGATTTCATTAAGTTCTGAGTCCAACAAAATAAATGCACGCTACATGTCACTCGCCTCTATATGGGGCATCTCGAACATATCGATGTTCAATAGCAAGTTTATCTAATACAATTTGTTGAGCTATACTCAAGGTTGTATGGAAAGCAGGTTCGATCCATAAGGTTCGAAAATTCGATCAAACTGTTTGAATCGAATATGAGTACATGAGCAGTGCAAGACCATGTATCCCAACCGGATCTTGAGACGAGCAACTTCTTGAGATACACTCAAGGTTGCAAAGCTCAGGCGTTTGGATACGTTAGGTGCTTGCACAACTAATAATTTTGTTGAGACATTTAATATCTAAATGAGATTTAGAAAAGGAAGAATGCACTAAGGAAAGTCAAAGTGAGAAAGATAGTTTTATTTATCATTAGTAAAGGCATAAATAGGAGGGACTGAAAATGTGACATATTTGATGTCACGATTTCAAAGTAATTGTTATACAAAAAACGTCTAACACACTTTTGACGAATGTCGTCACCTTGCTTCTGAAGAAATTTTTTGTGTTAGTAATTTGTAATAACTATAATATATTAAAGGTTAATATATGAATACGTAAGATAGTATAAACTTATATGGCAAAATAGACTAGGCCGTACCAAAGAGACTAAGCTTCACAAGTCCCATAAAGAGGGGTCTGACCTCTCGTATTATGAAGTCTACGGACACTTGTGAACCTTATTCTCAAAGGTATGATGGCCGAAACTCCTTCTCTAAGACAGTTGGAGAATGAGTTGTTGAACTCACAGTCTCGTACATGCTGATGTACCCGGACCCAAGTCTAAGTTAGCCAGGCTAAGTCGTTCTTATTATTATCACGACACGTGTTCTTGTTGAAACGCAAGTCTGATAAACTAGAGAACAAAATGACAGTAGTATTTGAAATGATTCGATTAGATCTAAAAGTCAAATACTTAGATGTATAAATCTTGCGAAATTAAAATAAAATGTGATTTTCTCCCAGGTCAAGTATCTTAACATATTGGATGTGTTAGAGAGCATGAATCGCACTTTGTTAGACATGGTACGACTCATGGCTAAGTGACTGAGTTATGATCCTCCCTCTGGGTTAAGTCCCAGATTATAATGCCTTGATTCTTGATAAGGTTCTGTGAGGACCTTATCACTAAGATATTCATTAAATCAATCGTTAGGAAGTTAAAAGATTACTTGAGTCTCGTAAGACGAAGAGTCAAGTTAGACATCATAGTCGATGATGGTCTAAGATAACTTCCAGGATGAAATTCAAAGTATAGACTCTGATTAACAACTTGATGCAATAGGTCCGTGCACGTAAATAAAGTATGGACTTTAGTTTACGTGCCCAAAAGAAATTATTTCTTAATGTCTGTAAGTAAATATTCAAGTTAGAAGATTGGTGCAGAAAAGAAAATAGAGAAGTACAATTACGTTGGTTGAGAACGTTTTCATCCTAATTCCTATAAACGGATTGTGTTGAAACCATCTCGCTAGCGGATGCGTGCAAATCTACTCAGACCGAACTCGATGTAAACGCTCATGATAACCATGAAAACTAGAGCATTCATTTATAGTCTGTTATCTAAATATGATTTAGAAAAACGAACTTGTATGAATTGGCCAGAGAGTTTTCAAGGTCAGTGGGAGCGAATAAAACACATGCGAGGCATCAAGGTGATGGAACATATTTATGATAAAGTAGTCAAAAGAGTTTGACACTTTTAAAATATGAACCGTCTAAAATAACCAATAACTTATTATCGTAAGGTACGATGAGCTGGATGAGATCCAGGAAAATAAATGGATTCCGGAAGACCAAAGGTATTCTTTGGATGAGATCCAAATGAATGGTCTAAGAAAAACATAGAAGCCCCTTTAAGTTTATACAGTAGACGTTTTAGCAGATCCACTCATGAAGGCTCTACCACGTGAAGTCTGGAAAGACTCGTGTGTAAATGCGGTATAAGATACTGAGATAAATGGGCCTGAGTGCAAGTGGGAGATGTTGCGAGATGTGTGCCCTCGAGGCAATTTATCTCCGTGTATCTATACAAATATCTTGTTCAAAATTACAGTAAGCTGTATGGTAAGAATTTATCTAAGTTAAATCATAATGTAGTTATCATTAGAAATTAACTTAGGTAAAGTCCTGAGACTTAATGCAAGGTCAAACATATATCGAGATGAGTATCTCGATCATGGAGAACTGTTTGACCATCTGTAGCATAAGTCTAAAAGGGTTTGTGGTCATAAATATTTCGAGAAAAGGATATCGAAACATCGGATAGACCATTGTGTCTTAGTCTTCACCGTATAGCAGTGACGATGATCTCATGATCATTTGACTTGGCGAAGTCGAAGACGAGACATAGTTGCTCATTGGAGAATGAGTTCACTGAACGATCCACAAGAGTTATCATATGGTTATATTGACCAACCTGTCAATGATACTCTTAGTGATGATAGGTAAGTTGGTCTTTGACTTGAGGTCATTGTACGAACCTGTATGTGAATGGTGTCACTTAGATCTTGGACCTAGCTTCGAGGCTTGGCCTATCGAAAGGTCTTTGGTCGGGTGACATTTGAAGCGTGCGAGGAGAGTAATGACCAAGATAGGATTCGTCTCTCCTGGTCAATGGGAGTTAGTTTCGTAGTGTTAGTTCGGTCTTTAGTAAAAACTTTGGCCAGAGTATGTTGGGAGTTGTCCAACATTATTTGACTAAAGATCGATGGAAACTAACCAGATTCGAGTTATTGGGGTTGACAGTTTGACCGTACCCTAGACTTGAATTAAACGACATAGTTTAGATGAAGAGACTAAAACTACAGAATTCATCACGGACACAGTCAAGGTGGTCCCAAAAATACTCATG
Organism: Scilla litardierei; assembly: GCA_030789695.1. NCBI lineage: Eukaryota > Viridiplantae > Streptophyta > Magnoliopsida > Asparagales > Asparagaceae > Scilla > Scilla litardierei. The sequence goes on from CM061141.1 coordinate 302,273,938, forward strand.
TCGATGAGTTAACCACATAATTATGATATTGAAACAGGGACGGCAACTACTGTTCGTGGTCACTGCCGTATAGGGCTTCGAGCCCAACCTGTAGTAGGGTCAAGCTGTAGGGTCTCACACAGAGTGCGACCTTCGTCTAGTAATAGGCAGAATCATTAGGGAGAATAAGCATTTGATGCAAGGGATAGAAAATTGTATTTGATGCAAATGATAATTTTAAGCCTAGATAGGGACTTATTTGCATACGATGCAAAAGGGGTTCAATGTGTCTTAAATTGTTTAAGACCATATTTAATAAATGCGAGGAAAAGTTTACATGTATGACGGAATCGTCCCGCTCTAAACACAGGTTTGAACGGCATCCAAATCGGACACCAAATGCAAAAGATATGCCCAAAACCGTCTAAATAGCACAAACTGGTCAGCCCAGAACTGCCTAGGCACCAGGCCGCCTGGCTCAGGCAGCCTGGGCCTGGGTGCCATGGGCACCCGGCCCGTCTGGGCCTGGGCTCCCGGGGCCCGGGCGCCAGGGCCCTGCCAGGGCCCGGGCGCCCAAGCGGGCCCAAGCGTCCTGGGCGCCTGGCCCTGGCCTGGGCCAGGCGCCCAGCCTGGTCTGGGCTTGCCCAGCTGGCACAGTGGGCCCCCCAATTTCAGGGGGCAAAACCCTAGGGACAGTGTGCAGTTTTGATGGCTGATTTTGGATGAAAATCAAGCCTTGGGCTGATCTTTGGGTGATTAATTGAGGTGTCAAACAGACTCTGATTGACTCGCCGTTTTTTCCTACGCGTTCACCGTTGAACGCCCTTCGCTTTAATAGGTTGTAGCAGTCATGAAGCTCAACAGTGATGGAGTTAAAATTCATGAAAGTTTGGCATTTTGTTAAGGCAAACTAACTTGATTTATTAACTCCAAAAATAATAGTCCCACATCGAAATTTGAGTAAATGGGAGGGGTCAGCCGCCTATATAAATAGGGGTCTGCTCCCCTCCTAAAAACTCGTCCCAAGCTTCAGATCTGAGCTGCTCCCAAAAATGTTGGAGCACGTTCGGATCTAGGCTTAAATTAAATATTCTCTTCTCCATATAATTTCTGCCTTACTCCTAAAGGGCTCTAGCAAAGCCACGAAAGGGTTCGGATCCGATCCGAAATCTTGGCAAAGGTTCACACTCGGGTGAAACTTTCTTCGGTTCGTGGTTGGCTCGGTGACACGAGGATTGCTCGTCTCGGGACTCGGAGTGGTTCGAGGAGCGGTTCGGCACGAGACAAGGAGCGGCTCGGAAGACGGTGTGGTACACCTTGCCTAAACCAAGGCAAGGTTTCGGATATGTGAATTTAATTAGATTTATTTTAATTTAATCGCAGTAGCTTAGCTCCCTCTTGGGATGGTCGAACCCATCCCAAGTTGGCAGAGATCTTGGCTAAAGGGTCTTCAACCTTATAGCCTCGTTAAATAGTTTAATGTGTCTATTTTTTCCGCTGCATTCTTTTGCGTCTGTGGTCCGTCCGACTTAGTATGGGCACCGATTGTGCCCTAAGGGTCATGTGAGACTCAGTCTCTCGGTTGAGGAAAATTCTCAACCGAGTATCAGGTCGGTTACTAGTTGATTTGGCCAGGTCAGGCCATAACCAACTTACAAGGAGGAAATCCCTCTTACAATGGCTAAGCAAATCCACTCATCCTATTTTAAAGATGATCCATATGTTAGTATCAATCCACACGTCTTAAAACATAAACGTTCCAAAATCCTTGTGGTTTTGATATCTGTCGGTCATTGAGTTGAAAATTTGATGGTTTCACATTAGTATAATCACAAAATCGACGAGTGAAGAGCATCTTACGTCCAGGAAATCTTTGGTACATTTGGGTTTTAGAATTTAAAGATTAAAATCAACAGTACCAATCATCCTGTTAGAACCCAAGTTGGGGAAGCCGCTAGAGCTCGATTGGCAGACAAGGAGGAGCTGAAGGAGGAAGATGAAGGCATTCAGCTTAGCGTGGCGAGAACTTTGGAGCGGTTTGAATCTCTTCCGTTGGATGCAGAGCCAACGTACTGTTGGGAGATGTATGCCCTCGAGGCAATTTATCTCTGTGTAATTGTACAAACATCTTGTTCAAAATTACTGTAAGCTGTATGGTAAGAATTTATCTAAGTTAAATCATAATGAAGTTATCATTAGAAACTTAGGTAAAGTCATGAGACTTAATACAAGGTCAAATATGTATCGAGATGAGGATCTCGATCATGTAGAAGTGCTTGACCGTCTGTAGCATGTCTAGAAACGTTCGTGGTCGTAGTTGTTTTAAGAAAAGGATATCAAAACATCGGATAAACCATTATGTCTTTGTCTTCACCGTGTTTCGGTGACGATGATCTCGTGGTCATTCGACATGGCAAAGTCGGAGATGAGACACTGGTGCTCATTGGAGAATGAGTTCACTGAACGACCCACAAGAGTTATCATATGGTTATGATTGACCAATTTGTCAACAGTAACTCTCATTAATGATAGGCGAGTTGGTCTTTTAACTTGAGGTCATTGTACGAACCTGTACGTGAACGGTGTCACGTAGATCTCTGACCTAGCTTCGAGGCAAGGCCTGTCGAAAGGTCTTTGGTTGGGTGATATTTGAAGCGTGCGAAGAGAATAATGACCAAGATAGGATTCGGCTCTCCCGGTCAATGGGAGTTAGTGTCGTAGAGTTAGTTCGGTCTTTAGTGAAAACTCTGGCCAGAGTATACTGGAAGATGTTCAATATTATTTGACTAAAGATCGATGGAGACTATCCGTTTTTGAGCTATTGGGGTTGACAGTTTTGACCGTACCTTAGGCTTGAATTAAACGACATAGTTTTGACGAAGAGACTATAACTACAGTATTCATCATGGACACAGTCAGGGTGGTCCCGACAACACTCATGTCAATGAGTTAACCACATAAGTATGATACTGAAACAGGTTCGGCACCTGCTACTCGCGGTTACTGCCGTCTGGGGCTTCGAGCCCCACCTGTAGTAGGGTCAGGCTGTAGGGTCTCACACAGAGTGGGACCTTCGTCAAATAATAGGTAGAAATTAGGGAGAATAAGAATTCGATGCAAGAGATAGAAAACTGTAAAGAGTTTGCAGTTAGCCTCTGCATTCAGGATAAATGATCCTGAGTGCAAGTAGGAGATTTTAAGCTTTGATGTGGACTATTTTGCATATGATACAAAATGATATTAAATGTGTCTTAAATTGTTTAAAGCTATATTTAATTAAATAAACGCGTAGAAAAGATTACGTGGATGACGGGATCGTTCCGGTCTAAACGTAGGTTCAAAACGCGCTCAAATCGGAGTCCAAACGAGCCCAATAAGTCTATTTAAAAGAGATTTTTAAATAGAAAGCCCAAAGTAGCCAAAAGCCCAAAGGCCTTAATTGTTAAGGCTGTTTTTTCGGAAAGAAAATCAAAAAAGGGGGGCAGGGCAATCCATAGTGCCCAGCCTGGGCCCAAGCCCAGGCTCTGGGCGCCTGGGCGCGGCCTCAAGCAGGGCCTAGGCACCCAGGTGCCTAGGCGGGCCCAGGCGCCCAGCCTGGGTGCACCCAGGCCTGGACCAGGTGCCCAGCCAGGCTGCGGTTTGCCCAGCTGGAGCAGTGGGGCCCACACGATGGGCCCCATCCCTGGTTTCTGAACCGTAGGCTGGGTGCAGTTTTTTGGCGGCTGGATTTTGCACGAAAATCAAGTTTGGGCTGATCTTTAGACCCTTGTTTGAAGGGTCAAACAGACTCTGAATGACTCGCCATTTTTTCCTACGCGTTCACCGTTCAGCGCTTTTCAATTTGATAGGTTGTATCAAATGCGAAGCTCAACGATGAGGGGGTTAAAATTCATTGAAGTTTGGCCTTTCATTAAGGCAAACTAACTTAAATTATTAACTCCAAAACTTTAGTCCCACATCAGAAGTGGAGTAAAGGGGAGGGGTCAGCCGCCTATATAAATTGGGGCCTGCCCCCTTCCTCTAAACTTGTCCCAAGCTCTAGATCTGAGTGGCTCCCAAAAAATTTGGAGCACGCTCGGATCGAAGCCTAAAAATTAATTTTCTTGTCCCTACATTTCTGCCTTGCTCCTGAAGGGCTCTAGCAAAGCCACGAAGGGGCTCGGATCGGATCCGAAGTCTTGACGGAGGATCCACTAAAGTGAAACTTTCTTCGGCGCGTGGTTGGCTCAGTGACAAGGGGGTTGCTCACCTCGGGACGCGATGCGGTTTGGGAAGCGGGTCAGCTCGGGACCAGGAGCGGCTCGGGAAGCGGTCCAGCTCGGGACGGGGAGCGGCTCGGGATGTGGTTCGGTACACCTTGCCGGTGCAATTAAGGTTCCGGGAATGTAGTTTAATCAAGCATATTATTTATAATATTGCAGTAGCTTAGATCTATCTTGGGGTGGTCAGACCCATCACAAGATAGTAGAGATCCTGGCTAGGGTCTTGATATCCTTAGGGCTTGCATGTTAAATAGTTTAACATTTTTCCGCTGCAAGTTTTTTCTGCCTCTATCATCTGTCCGACGTAGGACGGGCATAGATTTATGTCCTAAGGGTCCCTCAAAACCCATCACGTACATCAGGCCATTCAGAGAATCTTGAATCCTGAGCATTCGTCAGATGGAAGGATTTGATCTGAACCGTCCAGCTCATTTAAGAAGTGGGGCCAGTTGTTATAGCCGTTGGAAGAATTCCCAACGCCTTGAATGCTATTGTGGAGTTGCTGCTAGGTGTTCGACGGAATGCTCAAATATCTCTCTGACCATTCTGTTAGACCGTTGCAACCACCCTCTTCTCCGGCCATCTACCCCAATTCTGTTAGGCCGTTACAACTGTTTGCGGACAACGAAGAAGGTTGTTAGGAAGTTGTTAGCTGGATATTTGTAAAAAACTATAAAAGCTGCTGAAGTGTAAGAAAAAGCTCATTGATGATCCTATGAGAAATTTCTCTCGTTTTCATTTTTCTTTTATTGTTCTGTAATTTTTCCTTCTAGTAATAAAATTCTGCTTGATTTCGTCATTTCTGGTGAAAGCCTGAGCTTGGAACTTTGGTGAAGATCAGGCCTTCATCAATTTGGTATCAAAGCCAGCTACGCTGCCATGGGGAAAAGAAGAACGGAGGTTGAAGCAAGCCCTGAGGTCGCTAAAGGAGATCAAGGTTAGAGTTATAACCCTGATCCGCAGCTCCAAGGCGAGCGCGTTGATGATTCCAACGCATGTAGACTTCAACAAGAAGATAGAATCTGAGCCATGTATCTCAAGGTCAAATCCTGGAGGGAAGGTTAGGAGCTCAATTTCAGCAATTGTCTTCTCAGATTCGATCTCAGATTAAAACTCAGATTCAGATGCTGGTGGAGTCCCAAAGACAATCACATGAGCATATGTCTGCTCAAATCCAGATGTTGTTGAATAACCAAAGCAAGTCACATGAGAGATTCAACAATCATGAAATTCAGATTCAGTTGATGCGAAATAATCAGAACAAAATGGATGCACACGTAAGCAACTAGGAATCTGGATCTCGCAACCAGAGAGATGAAAGAAGTATTGATCCTAATGGGGATAAGAGCCCGAGAGGATATGCGTACATGGTGAAGCTCTATCCTACATGCAGCCAAGAGTGCTCAAACCCGAGTTCCCCATCTTCAAGGGAGACGAAGATGTTCTGCCTTGGTTAATCCAGGTACAACAAATTTTTGCATATTACTGTACTCCCTATGCTAATTGGGTTACTACATGCTCATTTTATTTGCAGGCAATGTGTTACATTGGTTTGAATGGGGGAAGTCAATGTAAATAATTTCCTTCACTTGGAAAAAATTTAAAGATGAAATTGTAGCGAGATTTGGTCCTACTCAATTGGACAAGCCCTTTGCGGTTTTTTCTAATCTCAAACAAACTGGAACCGTGAAGGAGTATCTTGGGAAGTATGAGCAAATTGTTGGTTTGTTGCAAAAAATGCCTGATGATTATGTATTGGATAAGTTTATAAATGGGTCAAGGGATGACATTCGCCTTGATGTTATGGCTGCAAATCCGGAAACATATAAAAGGGCAGTGCAACTAGCTAGGACTTTTGAGGAGACGATTGTCTTAGCAAGAAAGAATAAGTCCCATTTGGTATCAAATTTCTTCCCTAGATCCCACCAACCTCAGCCACCAGGAGTAAATAGAGAGGGTCCAAAAGAAGGAGTCACTATTGTTCCTAATGGGAGAAAACTGACTCAAAAGGAAATTCAATTAAGAAGGCAAAATAATTTGTGTTTTGCTTGTAATGAGAATTGGGAGAAAGGCCATAGGTGTAAGAAGCAGCTATATTTTTTAGATGCTAAAGTGGGAGAACCTGAAGGCGTTGAAGAAGAATCTGGGAATGGAATGGAGGACATGACCCAGGAGCTGTAAGAACTTGTTGTAGAGATCTCTCTTTCTATTTCTATCCATGCTCTGACAGGAATACCAGCTGCCAAAACCCTTAGATTGAGGAAGTATTAAGGGGCAAATAGTCAGTATCCTAGTTGATACAGGATCTACCCATAATTTCATACACCCTAGATTGGTGAAGTCTCTGGATTTGGAGGTAGAACAATCTGAGTCCTTTGATATCATAGATGCTAGTGGGGAGAAATTACAAGGAACTGGGGTTCGTCAAGAGGTCCATATACATTGTCAAAATGTCCAGATTTCAGTAAATTTGCTGATGCTGCCAATGGGAGGGCAGCAGGTGGTACTTGGAACACAATGGCTGAGGCAATTGGATGATATAATCTTTAATTTTAAGAAGCTACAGATGTCATTTAATATGAGAGGGAAAGAATGCTTATGGTAAGGAATATTGCCTCCCAGTTCCCAAATAGTTGATGAGAATGGGATACACAAAGCTTTCAAGCAGCAGGGAGAAGGGTACTGGTTGCAGCTCAATCTTTTGGAATTGGAGGCAACCAAGTCCAGTAAACAATTGCTACAAATTGAAGTAGAGAACTTACCTGGAGATGTGAAAGAAGTCCTTGATCAGTTCCCTGAAGTATTCAAGGAACCTGATGGACTACCACCATGAAGAGCATTTGATCATAGAATTCCAACTGAGTTGGGGGCTAAACCTGTATGTATCAGACCATATAAGCATGCATATTTTCTTAAGGAAGAAATTGAAAAACAAGTGACAGAAATGTTGAAGGCAGGAACCATTAGATCTAGTTCCAGCCCTTATGCTTCACCTGTTGTGATGGTTAGGAAGGGTGACAGTAGTTGGCGCATGTGTATAGACTACAGATCTCTCAGTCAAAAACCATCAAAGACAAATTCCACATTCCTATTATAGATGAACTCTTGGATGAATTATATAGAGCTCAATTTTTCTCCAAATTGGACCTGTGGTCTGGATATCACCAAATACGTATGTATGATGATGATATCTTCAAAACTGTGTTTCGTACTCATGAAGGCCATTACGAATTTCTTGTAATGCCATTTGGATTGACAAACGCACCCTCCACATTTCAGCCCCTCATGAATACTATCTTCAATCTTACCTCAGGAAGTTTGTTCTTGTTTTCTTTGATGACATACTAATATACATCAAAGATTGGACAACCCATTTGAAGGAAGCGTTGTCAACTGCCCCTGTGCTGCTGTCACGCCCCGCTTCCCAAGTACAGAAGGCGAGACGTGAGGAGGTCCGCTTAGACGTGGAGCTGTGAAGCTGCAGTCTGATAAGCGTATGTAAAATTACAAATAATAGCAGGTCCTTGCATTGCGACGAAACAACAACAATAATAATGAAGCAGATTAAAGAACATCCACCAACCAAACATCCAACAATTATTCCAACATCACAGAATAGTCACAAAAGTACAAGTCTGAACAATAGGCCTAAAGCATGGCCGAAACAAAAGTAAAGAGAGTCACCGGCTGAGACTAGGGGTAGGACCGGAATCCTCGATCTGAACGTCAGCAACCTGTCATCCTCTGTAACTAAGTCAGGCTCAAAACCTGACATGTGACACCCAAAGAGAAAAGGGCACATGTCAGCAAAAGTCTCCCAAAGAAAGCGGAGAACTTTTGTGCAAGGATACAAATAAAATAAAGCGACTAGCAGTTCTAAATATAATGAAATGACATGACATTTAAAGAATGCAACAATTTAAGATGACATGATGACATGCATGCACGTCGTAGCAGAAGCTATGAAAAACACTGTTTCACGAGTCACGAACATTATCATTTCACGATGTGCACAGGGTTTACGCCTTACAGCTGAAGTTGCTGATATGTCATACTTCTACACTGAGTGGTCGCTTAACCCTAACCCAATCCCAGAGTTTATGCCTTACAGCTGAAGTGGATGTACGGGCACACTTCTACGCTGAGTATCGCGTAACCCTATCCCTCCACGTGCGTCGAGCCTTGGTTGCCCAATTATGTGAGCTCGCTTCTAGATCACGAGTCCAGGAAGTGTTTTTCAATATGGACTGGCGCCCATCTTCTGGATCACGAGCCAGGAAGTGTTTTTGGCATAGGGTTGTGCCCGCAAAGCAGGTGCCTAGCCTCAATCATTACAATAAGTGTAGCATGTGCTACGCAATCACGATGAAACATTAGATGCATGCATTGACATGGCAATGAGCAGATAAATTGTGTACCGTTAATTGAATTTAAACATGGCATGGCAGCATGAATGCAAGCTTGATAAAGGTGTCAGATCTAGTTTTGTTGTCAAGCTAGATCTAAAAGGGGCGTCTAGGCGACTATCATTTCACCGCCTAGTATCTTTTACGCTACTACACAAAATGGCCTAAGACGTGGCCTAAACAGAAAACTGGCAAGTATCACTTTCCTGAAACAGCCAAGTTGCGATCCGTTCAATCATTCCGAGTCTACCTATGTGTTCAGATCGCAGTCCCACCTACTGTCCCAATTTATTATTCTTGATTAGTGAGTTACAAAAGCGATCAGAGACTATGATTTTTAAGTTAATTAACAGGCGAGGTGGGGTTCCTACGGAGAGAGACTTACCTCAACACGACACGAGAGCTACTCTGACGTCGGGTAGCGATGTCAGGGGTTGGATTCCGGCAGTGTGAACGGTATGGAACGACGGGTTCTCTGTTGATAAATCACGTGTACAAATAAGTTCATAACGACGGACTAGAATTATTAGACAATATTAAAACGTCTAATGAACCAATTTTAATAAGTTTTCTATCCTAAGATGGGTGACACATCGTTATTAATGAATGTTGAATTATTAATATTATAAATACGTCAGTAGCTAGTACGAAAATACACAATAAATATATCAAGCAACCTAGGATAACACATTAACTAGAAGTTGTGTAAACAAGTTATCTGCCCTACGAATAATCTTGTTAACATCAATATATTAAGTCTGCTAGCTAAACATCGTTTATTAAGGTTACTAGCATGCAAACACCTAATCATTTATTCCGTTCATATTCTATTAATGGTTCAAGACTATAAGCAAACTGATCTTAGGGTATTATACTAACCGTTGTGAAAAGAGATCTTCAACAAAGCTTCCTGGTGTCATCGTGAGTCGTCAACGGCTAGAGGGACGTTGTTGTACATGGACAGTGGCTAGATGGAAGTTGTAGCGGTGCGAGGGGATGGCGTCAACAATCCGGGGGCTGCCGAATGTCGTGACAGCGGCTGTCGATGCCTAGGGCAGCAGTAAATGGCGGTTTCAGGCGGGGAGTCGCTGTAAACAGCTCTGGGCGGCGCTGTTAGCAGCGTTGCCACGCTGTCAGGACGTTGCTGCGAAGGGCAGCAATCAACTGCCGGCGTCGGGGCCGTGACAGTGCCGGAGATAGCACGGGGCGGCGCAAGATGAGGCTGGCGGCGCTGGGAGAAAACGCAATGAAATGAAAAGCCCTAGGACTTGCGGCTGTAAAGTTGGGTTATTGCTATTTAGGGCTTGATAGGGTACACTTAAGATATTTAGGAGAGAGTGGAATTAAGGAATAGCTAGAGTTTGGGTGGTGAATAGCCCAATTGATTTTTGTGGTTACGCATGATAAGATTTGACTCCCTTGCTATTCAACGAGGGATTTTGGGTAATTTGAGGGTAAGGGAGGAGAGAGAGTGAGTAGGTAGGGTGCAGCTAAGGGAAAAGAGGGTGAGCCTAGTTCGGAGAATGTTTCATGTTAAACTTAGACTTAATTATCGATTAATGAGGAAATTAGTGCACAAGTGGGTCAAACGGTACCCGATAATTATGAGGAAAATACTGAGGCGACCGTGTCGATGAGAGAAACAAAACCAAGAAGATTGATCACAAGTTTGGCGACGAGAAACGAAACTAAAAATAAAAAGGTCTCACGACAAAAGTGAAAATCACGACGCCTCTTCAAACAAAGTCATTTCGTGGGAGAACGAATTGTGAAATGACGTTCCAAAATATTTCCACAAATAAATACTCTTCGAGAGGGTCACAACGGCATATAACATCATAGGGTTTGGATACAAGAATGGTCCAAAATAAATACGTGTACGAACAGGAGTACGTGCACAAAAAGCGTACGATCGAAAACAGACCGTGACATCCTACCCACCTTAGAATAAAGTCCGTCCTCGGACTTTCTAACTATAAATATATCTAGTCACTCTAGTATCTACCCCAATCATATTCCATTATAATTCAATCAGGTATAATCACTACAAGTGCTTATCTATGCACTAGTTAGTCAAACATTAATACTATACATATATATATATATATATATATATATATATATATATATATATATATATATATATATATATATATATATATATATATATATATGTCCGAACATTCTATACTTATACCTATCATAGACAGTCAAATTCATACACATACTTCATTCATTCATGTAGTCACGTACATCCCCAATATAGCCATCACACACTATCACATAAATAAGTCTCTCATACTTACATGAAAATAATTTCACACTAGCAAATACCATCGTAATTCTACATATATAGATAGTTACTTATGTACAAGCAAACATGATATACTACTCCCTAATATCTCCTAGTACACATCCAACACCAGCATATCTACACATGTAATCACACCACATAATATTAAATCAGGCTTACTATATCTAATATACATTCACCACTACTATAATTTCACAAAGATATAGTTATTCAAATGCATGCAAATATTTCACCATATATTCACCTCACATACTGTCCTATAACTATATTCAAGGCACCCCACATATACCATAGTCACAAATACCTATAACTAAGCACATACTTACCCGTGCACGGTGCACGCCCGCACACGCTAACATATCATTCATACATACCACTCATACCACAATAGACTTAGCACAACTACACACCTAGTTCAGCTAGCACATATACATTCAACATGTAAGTCCTTAGTAAATAACTTTACCACAAGACCAACACCTATATTAGACAATGGTATAGCTACCCACAATCATGTGCATAACACAACCAGACACAACCAATCATATCACTATACATACATCATCCATTATTACATTCATAGTACTACACGCAATCCACAGACATATGTAACAATATACTTAGTATACCCACTCAAGCTTGAGCGAGACTCAAAACCCATATCAGAATACTCTATATAAATAACATGATATCTATACTTATACCAATACTACTCCAATATATATACATCTACCAACATAACCACATACATACCATACTATCAATCACTATATTTAGTCAAGTAAATCCCTCATAATGCAATCACTTTTCACCCATAATAATATTATAAATATCAGCACACATATAATTATAATACACTCTCTATTACATGCATTCATCATATAGTCACATACATGTAATATATAATCACACCATAGTCTTCTACCTATAATTAGTATACCAACACATCTACTTATCCATACATAGCTTAAGACATACCATAATCGTGTATACTTCACGGTATACACGCACACACATAACATCCCGTAAAGGCAAGCAATACTAAACAAAATTATAATCCTATTACCATACGTATATCACATATACTCATGCAGCAATTTCACATCTACATACGTATAAGCACAATACATATCTATGTACGAGTACACGCTCACACGTTCTAACATATAGGTCATATAATAGGCTTACACACTTAACTATAAGTACACCTATACCATTACACTTAACATACATATGACTTACTAGTATGTATATACATATCAAGCATTCACAAGTATCTTCAAACTACATACACTACTAGTATATACTCCAATACAATTTCCAATATATATACAGACATTCCTAAAGTGTTATAGTTATCCACACATATATAACGAATATCATCCATACAACTTCACACAGATAACATGAATACCACTGAATATGTATATATCACACAATAGGTAAACATTAATATATACTACAGGGGAGTACACTCATACGTGAGTGATACGCCGGGGCTCACACACACGAGTCCACACACTCTACTTATATACATGCACTTCAACGACATCTTAAAACCAAAGAGCCCACTACTAAACTAGAGTTGACATAAGCAACGACAAGCACTAGTAGGGTGACTAAGTAAGAGAGAGGAAACCAAGATTAAATAGCGTAACGAAACAAGATCGGAAAGAACGGGTTCAGATAGGGCGAGGATAAGGAGATAGCTGGCTGGGTGCGACAAAAATATTGCTCTAAATAATTAAGTAGATAAAGAAGGATGCGTGTAAAATGTGGTATCATATATATATACTCTTAAAAATATGTAGAAATGGCGAGCCAACGGTAAAAATTTTAAATCACGGAAAAAGCGTTGAGACAAAGAAATAATGAGTAGGGTGAGGCAGTGATCGTGTTGTAAATGAAAATAGGTTTATACAAAAATTTTGAAATATGGGCACGATGAACATAGATCTGATATAAAAAAAATATTGAAGTTCTATTTAGCTTAGAAAAATATTCTAAAAGTATGTGCGGTGAATGGAAAAATAATAATAAACTTAGTAGCATAGAAATGGAAGGAAAGATATATTGAATTATCAAAAATGGTAATAAGGTTTTAAAACCGAAATACGATAGATATAGGTTAGAAAACGGTCTCGAGATTGTAATAAAAATTTACGACCAAGACGACTTCAAAATCTAAGAAAGTATTTTAACTCAACCGAAAGTAAGGAATTTAAATATATAAAAAGGGGTTTTTTAAAACAAAAATTAAACTGAGCGAAAACTTTTAATAAGGAAAATCGAAAATAACTTTAAAAGAATCAAGATTTGCAACGGAGAAGATTCGAAAGATTAACGATAATCGTCAGGAAGCGATTACGTGTATCGAGGGCAAAGATTATGATCGCGAGATGAATACGCCTAGGATACGATTCATGGAAAACTACGATGGGGTTCTACGGTCGATAACACAGAAGCGTAATGATCAGGAAAATGATAGAATCAGGGGTCCTAATTACCAGGTCAACTATAGGTTAAGAGAAACTTAACACTAAGGCTCTCTAATGGGAAAGAATGTAATAGAAATCTTAGGAAAGGGTTCTTTAGAGAATCAAAATTACGTTCTGCTAGGTCCGAAATTGTTGGACTCAACGAACGACTAAAAGAGAAGCTCAAAAGTCTAATATGGTCCGGGCTGGGTGAGAGACTGCTAAGGCAAACTAAGACGAGTACAGCTTAATCTTGACGAAGGCTCTAACTATCAAACCTGGACATCTACCTAAGTCTTCCTACCATCTAAGACAGGAAAATGTTCAGATTAGACTTAATCATGACTTGGATGTTCCGAATATTTAATTGGATGTTGTTTATCATAATTATTGTTCCGGTATTTCGCGGATGCAAAAAGGACCTGCATGGGGCCACCAACAAAACCTGTCATGCCCCGCTTCCCAACTACAGAAGGCGAGACGTGAGGAGGTCCGCTTAGACGTGGAGCTGTGAAGCTGTAGTCTGATAAGCGTATGTAAAATTACAAATAATAGCAGGTTCTTGCATTGCGACGAAACAACAACAATAATAATGAAGCAGATTAAAGAACATCCACCAACCAAACATCCAACAATTATTCCAACATCACAGAATAGTCACAAAAGTACAAGTCTGAACAATAGGCCTAAAGCATGGCCGAAACAAAAGTAAAGAGAGTCACCGGCTGAGACTAGGGGTAGGACCGGAATCCTCGATCTGAACGTCAACAACCTGTCGTCCTCTGCAACTAAGTCAGGCTCAAAACCTGACATGTGACACCCAAAGAGAAAAGGGCACATGTCAGCAAAAGTCTCCCAAAGAAAGCGGAGAACTTTTGTGCAAGGATACAAATAAAATAAAGCGACTAGCAGTTCTAAATATAATGAAATGACATGACATTTAAAGAATGCAACAATTTAAGATGACATGATGACATGCATGCACGTCGTAGCAGAAGCTACGAAAAACACTGTTTCACGAGTCACGAACATTATCATTTCACGAACATTATCATTTCACGATGTGCACAGGGTTTACGCCTTACAGCTGAAGTTGCTGATCTGACATACTTCTACACTGAGTGGTCGCTTAACCCTACCCCAATCCCAGAGTTTATGCCTTAAAGCTGAAGTGGCTGTACGAGCACACTTCTATACTGAGTGGTCGCTTAACCCTATCCCTCCACGTGTGTCGAACCTTGGTTTCCCAATTACGTGAGCTCCCTTCTGGATCACGAGTCCAGGAAGTGTTTTCAATATGGACTGGTGCCCATCTTCTGGATCACGAGCCAGGAAGTGTTTTTGGCATAGGGTTGTGCCTGCAAAGCAGGTGCCTAGCCTCAATCATTACAATAAGTGTAGCGTGTGCTACGCAATCACGATGAAACATTAGATGCATGCAATGACATGACAGCAATGACATGACAATGAGCAGATAAATTGCGTGCCGTTAATTGAATTTAAACATGGCATGGCAGCATGAATGCAAGCTTGATAAAGGTGTCGGATCTAGCTTCGGTGTCAAGCTAGATCGAAAAGGGACGTCTAGGCGACTATCATTTCACCGCCTAGGCTCTTTTACGCTACTGCACAAAATGGCCTAAGACGTGGCCTAAACAGAAAACTGGCAAGTAGCACTTGCCTGAAACAACCAAGTTGCGATATGTTCAATCAGTCCGAGTCTACCTATGTGTTCAGATCGCAATCTAGCATACAATCCCAATTTATTATTCTTGATTAGTGAGTTACAAAAGAGATCAAAGACTATGATTTTTAAGTTAATTAACAGGCGAGGTGGGGTTCCTACGGAGAGAGACTTACCTCAACACGACGCAAGAGCTACTCTGACGTCGGGTAGCGATGTCAGGAGTTGGATTCCGGCTGTGTGAACGGTACGGAACGACGGGTTCTCTGTTGATAAATCACGTGTACAAATAAGTTCATAACGATGGACTAGAATTATTAGACAATATTAAAACGTCTAATGAACCAATTTTAATAGGTTTTCTATCCTAAGATGGGTGACACATCATTATTAATGAACGTTGAATTATTAACATTATAAATACGTCACGTAGCTAGTACGAAAATACACAATAGATATATCAAGCAACATAGGCTAACACATTAACTAGAAGTTGTGTAAACAAGTTATCTGCCCTACGAATAATCTTGTTAACATCAATATATTAAGTCCGCTAGCTAAACATTGTTTATTAAGGTTACTAGCATGCAAACACCCAATCATTAAGTCCGTTCATCTTCTATTAATGGTTCAAGACTATAAGGAAACTGATCTTTGGGTATTATACTAACCCATGTGAAAAGAGATCCTCAACGAAGCTTCCGGGTGTCGTCGTGAGTCGTCAACGTCTAGAGGGACGTTGTTGTGCATGGACAGTGGCTAGATGGAAGTCGTAGTGGCGCGAGGGGATGGCGTCAACAGTCCAGGGGCTGTCGAACGTCGTGACAGCGGCTGTCGATGCCTAGGGCAGCAACAAATGGCGGTTTCAGGCGGGGAGTTGCTGTAAACAGCTCTGGACGGCGCTGTTAGCGGCGTTGCCGTGCTGTCAGGCCGTTGCTGCGAAGGGCAGAAGTCAGCTACCGGCATCGGGGCCGTGACAGTGCCAGAGATAGCACGAGGCGGCGCAAGAAGAGGCTGGCGGCGCTGGGAGAAAATGCAATGAAATGAAAAGCCCTAGGGCTTGCGGCTGTAAAGTTGGGTTATTGTTATTTATGGCTTGATAGGGTACACTTAAAAGATTTAGGAGAGAGTGGAATTAAGGAATAGCTAGAGTTTGGGTGGTGAATAGCCCAATTGATTTTTGTGGTTACGCATGATAAGATTTGACTCCCTTGCTATTCAAACTTAGACTTGATTATTGATTAGGTAGGGTAGGTAATTTGAGGGTAAGGGAGGAGAGAGAGTGAGTAGGTAGGGTGCAGCTAAGGGAAAAAGAGGGTGAGCCTAGTTCAGAGAATGTTTCATGTTAAACTTAGACTTAATTATTGATTAATGAGGAAATTAGTGCACAAGTGGGTCAAACGATACCCGATAATTACGAGAAAAATACCGGGCGACCGTGTCGACGAAAGAAATGAAACTAAGAAGATTGATCACAAGTTTGACGACGAGAAACAAAACTAAAAATAAAAAGGTCTCACGACAAAAGTTAAAATCACGACGCATCTTCAAACAAAGTCTTTTCGTGGGAGAACGACCCGTGAAATGACGTTCCAAAATATTTCCACAAATAAATAATCTTCGAGAGGGTCACAACGACATATAACATCATAGGGTTCGGATACAAGAAAGGTCCAAAATAAATACGTGTACGAACAGGAGTATGTGCACAAAAAGCGTACGATCGAAAACAGACCGTAACAGCTAGCAATGCCAAATTTCAACGAAGATTTTGTGTTGGAATGTGATGCTTCTAGGAGGGGAATTGGAGCAGTCTTAATGCAACGAAGACAACCGATTGCATACTTCGGCACTAAGCTCACAGGAAGGAATTTGCTTCTATCCACCTATGAGGAGTTACTGGTTATAATTTTGGCAGTGACAAGGTGGAACGAATATTTGATGGGAAGAAAATTCATCATCCGTACTAATCATCAGAGCTTAAGACATTTACTTGATCAAAAGTTGCAATATGGGTTGCAGAGCAAGTGGCTCATGAAATTGCAATCCTACAACTATAGGGTGGAGTACAAATCTGGGCATAGTAACATGGCTGTTGATAGCTTATCAAGGGAGGTGGACAACAATGGTGATACAGAAGAAGATTTTTGTTCAATATTCCACATATCTGCTCCTCATTGTGATTGGATACACGACATCGAATACATGGTGAGTAGTGAATATTTTGAGGAAACAGAAGAGAAAATTTAACAAGGGAATTCTTTAGCACAGAAGTACACTAAGGATGATGGGGTGTATTATTTTAAGGGTCGAATCTTGATCAGCCCAAGTTCTAAGGAACTTCAACAGACCTTGCTTGGAGAATTTCACAATACTGCTATGGGGGTCACTCGGATGCTCTGAGGACACTACACAGATTAAGGAAATTGTTCCATTGGGTGGGAATGAAGAGAGGAGTACGTCAGTTTGTTCAAGAATGTGAAGTCTGCCAAAGAAATAAGGCTGAGAACGTAGCTTACCCTGGGCTCCTTCAGCCTCTGCATGTGCCCAAGCAAGTGTGGGATAGCATTTCTATGGATTTCGTTCTGAGATTGCCCTTGTGCAATGGGTTTAGTGTGATCTATGTGGTGGTGGATCGTTTGACTAAATACTTCTATTTCTTCTACCTCAAACACCCCCTTTTAGCAAAGGTTGTAGCCAAGTTATTTTGAAGGAGTTTTCAAACACCATGGAATTCCATCTACAATTGTGAGCAACCGCGATGCAATTTTTACCAGTCAGTTTTGGACCGAGCTGTTCAAGTTGCAAGGTACCACCCTCGCTCACAGTTCATCGTATCATCCTTAAAGCGATGGATAGACTGAAGTGACTAATCGTACTTTGGAGTGTTATCTCCGTTGTTTTTGTGGTCACAAGCCTCATTAAATGGCTGCTGTTGGCAGAGTTTTGGTCACAAGTTTTTTTGAAGGAGTTTTCAAACACCATGGAATTCCATCTACAATTGTGAGCAACCGCGATGCAATTTTTACCCGTCAGTTTTGGACCGAGCTGTTCAAGTTGCAAGGTACCACCCTCGCTCACAGTTCATCGTATCATCCTCAAAGCGATGGATAGACTGAAGTGACTAATCGTACCTTGGAGTGTTATCTCCGTTGTTTTTGTGGTCACAAGCCTCATTAAATGGCTGCTGCTGGCAGAGTTTTGGTTATATTCCATATGGAAGAGTTCAATGCAGATGACCCTGTTTCAAGCTTTGTATGGAAGAACTGCTCCTATGCTTATATCTTGCCCCCAAACTTCTCGAGTGGCCACTGTGGAAGATGCATTGTTCACGAGGGAGGTGACCTTACAACTACTTCGTGACAATCTTAACAAAGCCAGAGAAGGAATGCGCAAGTATGCTGATGAACACAGATTGAAAAGAGATTTCATGAAGGTGATTGGGTGTACTTGAAATTACAGCGTTATAGGAGATCATTATAGCAATGAGAAAGACTCGTAAACTATCTCACAAGTATTATGGGCCTTATAAAGTTTTGGCACGAATTGGGCATGTTGCCTATAAGCTTGAGCTACCGGAGTCAGCCTATGTACACCGTGTATTCCATGTCTCTCAGCTAAAGAAGAAGGTGGGTGCTCGAACACACCAAGCTACACGAAGGAGCTTATCAAAGAGCCAGAATCTATATTGGATCTCAGAGTGATCAAAGAACGTAGGGCTTTGGTATCTCAAGTGATTATTGTTGGATACAACAGTTGGATACAATGATCAATGACTTCATGTTTGATGATACAAACATGTGTGGACGATTTAATGTATGTGCTAAGTGTTTTCAGGAATGACACTCTCGCAAATACTCAAAGAGAGACTAAATAAAAGTGATGGAGAATGTGCCATGCATTAGCCAAGTGGACTAAGTCAAAGATGGAGATATTGGCTACAAATATTGGACCTAGTCAAAGATGGGGAGATAAGGAGGAAATCAATTCAAATCCATATTTGAATTGATTCAAATCAATTAGTGCATGAATCAAATCATAAAGCCATGCAAATTGAAGACTTGATCAAAGATGGAGAGATATGGAGAATCTCATGCAAATCAATGATGATTAAATGAATCCTATAGCTATTCAAATTCAAATCCTATAGCTATTCAAACTCCATATCCAATAGTGATTGAAGAGATATTCCATGGTGATTCATTTAAATTCTAGTCAAGTTAGGATTCCTTCCAATCTCCATCAATTATAGGATTCTAATTGATTCTATCATATCACATCCTCTCCTATATAAACCCATATTCAAAGGAGAGATAATTTGAGAGAGAGAGAGAGGCAACCAAAAAAATTCGGCCAACACCTAGAGGGAAGCCCATTACCGCAAGTTTTCATGCTCAAAACTCCTATATTGCGCAACATAGTAAGCCTCTTCTCCATTGCCTAAAAGCTTCATCCTCCTCCCTCCTTGGTGCACAAGTTGCAAGGATCCAAAGCCAAAGCCAAAAGTCCAAGAGCTCTCCATTCATCTCCTTGGCCGCAAGCATCAACCCAAGAGATCTCCATTGTATCAAGCAACTCCAAGGCCAAAGTATCATCTCCTTGCACAACCCATTGCAAACAAAACTTCATAGGCCGCAAGCATCCCCTTCCTCACAAGCCCATTGCTGCAACCTCTCCTCCTTAGCTTTAAGACATTGCGCAACATCAAAGAAGAGAACTTCACCAAGGCCGCAACTATCCAAGGGGTCTTCTCTACATTGCGCAACACATCCAATAGGGGGTATTCCATATTGCGCAACTCATCAAGGAGAATCACCAAGGCCGCAACATCCAAAGGGGGCAAGCCGCAACTTGAGTTGCTGAGATCAGAGACTACATCATCGTCAAACTTGATCTGACCTGAGCTGATTGACAGAGACGACTACAGCTACACAAACTGAGATTTCCTAAACTCTTTATTATTATATTTATGTAGTAGTAGCGATCTTTGAAGGGGAAACTTTACCGCTTTGTGACGTTTTGGGAATTGTTTCGTCTGGGACTAGACAAGGGGGTCTTGACGAGTTGGGGCTTGTCAAGGCGGAGCATTTACTAGATTGATAGTGTTTTGCACTCGGGGGTGTGGTACAAACTAGGTGGGGAGCTGGGAGCTCGGTACTTATTGTAGTTGTACAAAAGAAACATATTAATGCTAGTATCTGCTTGGGGCTAGACGTAGGTCATGGAACGATCGAACCATGGTAAATCTACTGCGTACTCTGTGATTGCTTTATATTTACTCTGATTCTTTTATAACTGCCTGTGTTTTATCGTGGGTTGCACGAGAATTTTTATTAGTATATTCACCCCCCCCCCCCCCTCTAGGCTTAGATCCAGATCCAACACTTATCAAATGGAGACAAAGGCCAGTGGAAGATGCTACTGGGATTTGGTGAGGCGATTCCTTGCATTCGACCTTGAGGCAAGGTCTCACAATGGGGGGAGTGAATGTTAGAACCCAAGTTGGGGAAGCCACCGGAGCTCGATTGGCAAGGAGCTGAAGGAGGAAGATGAAGGCGTTCAGCTTAGCATGGCTGGAACTTTGGAGCGGTTTGAATCTCATCCGTTGGATGCAGATCTAATGTACATCGGGCCGTTCAGAGAATCGTGAATCCTGAGCGTTCATTAAAATGGAAGGATTTGATCTGAACCGTCCAGCTCATTTAAGAAGTGGGGCCAGTTGTTATAGCCGTTGGAGGAATTCCCAATGCCTTGAATGCTATTGCGGAGTTGCTGCTAGGTGTTCAACGGAATGCTCAAATATCTCTCCGGCCATTCTGTTAGACCGTTGCAACCACCCTCTTCTCCGACCATCTACCCCAATTCTGTTAGGCCGTTACAACTGTGTGCAGACAGCGGAGAAGGTTGTTAGGAAGTTGTTAGCTGGATATTTGTAAGAAAACTATAAAAGCTGCTAAAGTGTAAGAAAAAGCTCATTGATGATCCTTTGAGAAATTTCTCTCATTTTCATTTTTCTTTTGTTATTCTATAATTTTTCCTTCTAGTAATAAAATTGTGCTTGATTTCGCCATTACTGGAAAAATCCTAAGCTTGGAACTTTGGTGAAGATCGGGCCTTCATCACATTCAAAAAATTTTTGGCAAAGCAGATTTTGACTGCATTAATAGGAAATTTTCACTAAGAGGGTATCATTGCATTACAAATGCACACTGAAAAAGATTTTATTTCTTAAAACTTGTAAACAAAGTTTGTGAGTTTCATTTGGAGTTGGAATGGAAAAGCTTCAAATTTCTTTGTTGGCATATGCTATAATAGTGCAACCATTTAATAAAATGCATTCAATTTTAGCACTTTCTCCCACTTTTTGTGTGTATGCTCAAATAGTGGTGATTCATTTAACAACTGCGACTGTCTGACCCTTTCAATACGTAATTCATAATGTCAATTTTGTTAAAATATTTTTTAAAATATTTTTATGATTTTTAAATATTTTTCTGTGATTTTTAACAATTTTTCCAAAGTCAAAAGAACACAAAATCCGTAAACCCATAACCCAAAACCCGATAACATTTTTAGCCTTAAAATAGACTATTTTTTGGTCCGAAAAATTTAACAATAATCATTTTAATTAGTTTTCTAATTTCCCAGAATTTTCCTAAAACATTTTTCTGGACCTAAACCCCGAAATTTAGAAATGCACCAATTTCAAAACTTAAAACCCCATAAAATCAAAATTTACATGTTAACAACTCCCACCAAATTTTTCACGCTATTAAAGTCTACAACCAACCTTTCATTCTACTTAATATCATATATATTATTTAATTATTTAATATCATATAATAACTATTATAATTATACACCCGTACACTTCTAGATTTTTCTACCTCCCACTCTTTTCTTCGCCCATCGTCGCACCCATATTCACCTCCACCAAAATACCCATCATATGCACCCTCATCAGCAACTTACAATCATACTCATCTGTTGAGTATTGATTCTCCGGATTTGGTTTTGATGACGAGCAAACATAAATATCGTGAACTAACTCTCTGTGAGCGCAGTTATGGAGATCGTCGCCAAAATACTACGTACATCAAAAGCGACGTCTCAAGTCTTCTCAAAACGCGTGATCGTGTGCCTGAAGCTTCGTTGAAGCTCAAGGAACTTTATTGAAGTCAAAAGTGAAGATTGAAGCTTTAAAGACGGTTCGTCATGTTTAATTCAATGTCTTCTAGCTTCATAGAATAGAATGTTAAGCCTTCAGTAGGACTTACATTATAATCTTCTTATCGCTCATATCTTAGAGCTAGGATTATCTTAGAAGCCATTAGAAACTTTCCCGAAGCTTATCGCTTCTTCCCTCCGCTTCTAGTGCATCTTAGTTGGTTCAAGTAGAAGAACCAGCCGACTAGATGACGATCTAGTCGGTCGAAAATTCCTCTTGAACCGACTAGATGTCCTTGCTCAATTCAGCCTAGGCACTGTTGATCAATTAGTCGGTCAAAGAAGGTTCACCGACCGACTAGATGACGATCTAGTCGGTTAGGAATCCTTCTCAGACCGACTAGTTATCATTGCCTCATTTCAGCCTGAGCTACTGTTTCTAGTTAGTCGGTCAAAGAGCAATCGTCGACCGACTAGTTTTGAAACTAGTCGGTTGGAATTTGTTCTCAGACCGACTAGCTCTCTTTGTGATCAGCCATTGAACTTCAACTCTTAGTCGGTCAAAGAACACTCACCGACCGACTAGTTGGTAAACTAGTCGGTTGGCAAGTCTTCTTAGACCGACTAGTTCATATAGCCTGGAATCTCTTTATTGGCTATCAACCTCTTAGTCGGTCAAAGAAGAATCACTGACCGACTAGTTGAGAAACTAACCGGTTAGTCATCCTTCTTTGACCGATTAAGATGCTTCAGAATAGAGCCGTTGGAGCTTTAAATGCCACGATTTTTCCTCTCTTTCCTCTATCCTATATATACTTAAAGGGGCTCTTTCATAGCATTCAAGGCTACCTATATTGGGTTTTAGAGAAATCAAAGAGAAGCAAATCAACTCCATTCTAAAGCTATCTCTTCTCACTAGAATCTCTCCCTCACTCTTATTCCTCAAGAGAGATTCATTGATTGTGAGCCATTCAAGCCAAGTGCTTTGAATCCAAGTCACCAACTCCTCCCTAGCCATCTATTGCTGTCCATCTTGGTGGAGCTAGGGTTTGGTGCTTGCTTCTTCCTCAAAATCCATTCTTGCCCTAAATTGGTAAGTATACTCAAGGCATAGGATTTTGTGGTAAGTGTTTCATTATTTCATCTCATTTGTTATTTGAGTTTGTCTCTCGGTTGTGAGAGAGTTTGTGATCCCGGGTTGTGGGAGTCACAATTCCATTGTGTATGATTTGGTCTTGTAGAGGTTTTTCTACAAGAATTTCATAGTGCAAAATCTTGGGTTAGTGGTTTCTAACTCAAGTATCCGGAGGGGATCCGGGTGGTTGGGACGTAGGATCACCGGGAACAAGTCGTGGAGACTTGGGTGGATCCGAACCCGTTACATCGTTTGTTTGCGTTGTCTATTCTTGTTGCTTGTAGTCTATTCCGCTTTGTTGTTTGTGTGTTTGCACAATAATTAGGAATAACACTCTTGATTATTTTAAAGGACTATTCACCCCCCTCTAGTACTTGTGCAGTAGCTATGCAGGGCATTACATTTGGTATCAGAGCCAAGTTCAGAGCTACACAGTCTAATACCAAATTACATTTGGTATCAGAGCCAAGTTCATAGCTATGACAAACAACGACTACAGCGTTTTCAAGAATCGTGAAGGAGCCTCTTCAGTTATGGAAGGACAATCCTCAGTTAGGCCTCCTCAGTTCAATGGTACCAACTATAGGTACTGGAAATGCCGGATGGAAATCTTCCTCCGGAGCGCTTCACTATGAAGAGCCACGTTGACGGAGTATGTCGAGCCCGAAGAAGATTTCACGAAGTGGACTACCGCGGAGGTTGCCGCGGAGGTAAACTGTAGGGTTTTCTGGGACCCTTAGGGTACAAAAATTCTATGCCCGTCCTAAGTCGGACGGAACATAGACAGAAAAACAGCAAAAAAATAAACATGTTAATCTAATTAACATTTAACCCTAAGGTCCAAGACCCTAACCCAAGATCTATGCCGACTTGGGATGGGTCTGACCATCCAAGAAGGATCTAGCCTACTGCGATTAAATTAAACTAATGCTCAATTAAACACATACCCGGAATCTCAGCCCTGGAGCAGGCGAGATGTTCCGCACCATCTTCCGAGCCGCTCCCGTCCCACGCCGAGCCGCTCCTCAAACCGCTCCCTGAACCGCTCCTCGAACAGCTCCGCATCCCGAGGCGATCAATCCCGTGTCGCCAAGCCAACCACGCGCCGAATGAAGTTTCACGCGAGTGAAACCTCCGCCTAGATTTCGGATCTGAATCCGAACTCCTTTGCGGCTTTGCTAGAGCCCTCAAGAGTAAGGCAGAAATATTAGGGAGAGGAGAAATATTAATTTAAGCTTAGATCCGAGCGTGCTCCAACATTTACGAGAGCCGCTCAGATCTAGAGCTTGGGACGAGTTTTGAGGAGGAGAGCAGACCCCTATTTATATAGGCGGCTGACTGCTCCCCTTTTCTCAAAATCCGATGTGGAACTAATAATTAGAGTTAATAAAATCAATTTAGTTTGCCTTTCACAAAATACAAACTTCCGTGAATTTTAACTCCCTCACCGTTGAAATTCAGGATTGATACAACCTATCAATTCGAAGGGTGTTCAACGGTGAACGCATAGGAAAAAACCGTTCGTCAATCGGAGTTCGTTTGACCCTCCAATTGATTGTCCAAAGATCAGCCCAAGGCTAGTTTTTCGCAAAAACTGAGCCGTCAAATAATTCTGCACAGTAAGGGTTCAAAACCCTAGGACTGTGGCCTACGGGTGGGCCCCACGCATTCAGCGCACGCAGAAAATTCGCATGGGCAAAGCCCAGGCCGCACCTGGGCTTGCCCAGGCGGCCTGGGCAAGCCCAGGCGGGGCAAAGCCCAGGCGCAGGCCTAGGCTTTGCCCAGGCAGCCTGGGCCAAGCACAGGCCCGCGCCTGGGCTTTGCCCAGGCGCTGGGCAAGCACAGGCCGCGCCTGGGTTAGCCCAGGCCTGTGCCTGGGTTTGCTCAGGCCTTGGCTTCTGTTGGGCCTGGCCAGCAGTCCAGACCTAGTCTGGCCTGATCTTGTCCTTTGGGCTGTTTTGGGCATAACTTTGGTATTTGGTGTCCGATTTGGACGCCGTTCGAACCTGGGCGTAGACCGGGACATTCCCGTCTTACCCGTGAACTTTTCTTTGCGTTTATTTTATTAAATATTGTCTTAAATTATTTAAAACATATTTAATCTCATTTACATCAAATGCAAAATAGTCCCTATCTAGACTTAAATTATCATATTGCATCAAATGCAATTATTCCATCCCTTGCATCAAAAATGCAAAATATTCTCCCTAACTAATTTCTACCTATTACTAGACAAAGGTCGCACTCTTTGTGTGACCCTACGGCCTGACCCTACTATAGGTTGGGCTCGAAGCCCTATACGACAAAGACCACAAGCAGTGGCTGTCGTCCCTGTTTTAGGAATTATCATTATGTGATTGACTCATTGACATGAGTATTGTCGGGACCACCTGACTGTTTCTGTGATGAATTCCGCAGTTATAGTCTCTTTGTCTTAACTATGTTGTGTAGGTCAAGTCTAGGGTACGGTCAAACTGTCAACCCCAATAACTTGACTCTAGTTAGTTTCTATCGATCTTTAGTCAATTAATGTTGGACTTCATCCAACATACTCTGCGCAGAGTTTTTACTAAAGACCAAACTAACTCTACGACACTAACTCCCATTGACCGGGAGAGACGAATCCTCTCTTGGCCATTACTCTTCTCGTATGCTTCAAGTGACACCCGATCAAAGACCTTTCAACAGGCCTGGCCTCAAAGTTAGGTCAGTGATCTCAGTGGCACTATTCATGCACAGGTTCGTAAAATGACCTCAAGTCAAAAGACCAACTAGCCTATCATCACTCAGAGTCATCATTGACAGATTGGTCAATATAACCATATGATAACTCTTGTGGATCGTTCAGTGAACTCATTCTCTAATGAGCACCTGTGTCTCGTCTCCGACTTCGCCAAGTCGAACGATCATGAGATCATCGTCACCGCTTAACGGTGAAGACTAAGACACAATGGTCTATCCGATGTTTCGATATCCTTGTCTCGAAACATCTACGACCACGAACCCTTTTAGACTTATGCTACAGACGGTCAAACATTTCTCCATGATCGAGATACTCATCTCGATATCTGTTTGACCTTGCATAAAGTCTCAGAACTTTACCTAAGTTAATGTCTAATGTTAACTACATTATGAAATAACTTAAATAAATCATTACCAAACAGCTTACTGTTATTTCGAACAAGACGTTTATGCTATTCACACAGAGATAAATAGCCTGGAGGGCATTATTCTCCTACATAAACAATGCCAAGGCAATGAATGCCTTGCAATGTGCGTTGGAGCCCGAAGACTTTAACAAGATATGCACATGTATGAGTGCATATCAAATCTGGAACCAACTCCTCATCTTGCACGAAGGAACGAGTACGGTAAAAGACTCTAAACTCGTTGTTGCTAACAAAGAATTCGAGTTGTTTCACATGGAACAGGGTGAAACTATGAAGGAGTACTATGCTCGCTTCGTGGATATATCCAATGAAGTGAAAGCTCTTGGAAAGATCTACACCCAAAAGGATAAAGTCGCGAAGATTATTGACAGACTTCCTTCTTGTTGGAAAAAGCGTACCTTCGCCATCGAGGAAGGTAACGATATGAATAAGTATACTGTCGTACAACTAATGGGTACCTTGATGTCTTATGAGGTACGCAAGGACAGTAAGATAAAGATGAAGGAAAAGATGAAGGCGTACTTGAAGAAAGACGAGCCAAATAAAAAGGCGATTGCGTTCAAGGCTGCTCCATCTAAATCTACCGATGATGAAGAATCGGAAGACGAGTTGGACATAGAATCCATTGCCCGTATGGGAGTTCGACCGATTCTTCCGAAAAGGTAACTTTAGGAATAAATCTAAAGTTAGTTCGACTAATGCCTCCGCTCATGTGTGTTATAAATGCAACAAGCCAGGAAACATCAAGCCGGATTGTCCTCTCAACAAACACAAGGAGAAGTGGAAGGCACCCAAGCACGACAAGTCGAGAAAGTACAAGAAAGGGTACAAGAAAGGGTTTGTCGGCTCATTCACCGACTCCGAAGAGGACTCCTCAAGTGGAGAGTCGGATGATGAACAAGTGGAGAAAGCACACACGTGCTTCATGGGAAAATAGGAACGTGATCAAGAGACCTCCTCTGATGAAAGCGAGGATAAAGGCGAGGATGAAAGCGAGGATGAAGGCGAAGAGGTAACTATGGATGAACTTAGATTAGCCAATGAACAACTTTGGTATACATTTTCTAAATTGGCTAATAGATTTATTAAGACTAAAAATGAGCTAACTAGTCTTCAAACCTCGCCTAAGCATATCATCGTCAACAACGACACCGTTGTTGAAGGTTTGAGAAATGAGATTGTAAATCTCAAATCTCAACTTGAGCATGTTCATGTTGAGGATTTGAATGAACATGTGATAGCGGATTTGACGTCTCAAAACTCAACTTTGAGTATTGAGAATAAGAATCTCAAGTCACGTGTTTGTGCACTCACATCGCAAGTGTCCACCTTGGATGCTTCTATACATTCTCTCACCGAGAAGTATGAGTGCACATTAGGCCGAATTCATGAATTCAATAAAGGTAAGGGCCATTTGGATAATATCCTAAATGACTACTTCCGGCCAATCATCACATTGGCTTGGGGTGTAAGATGGGAGACTCATCCAAATCGGTCATGACCTTTGTTAGGCCATCTTCCGAAGCCTCAACTAGTGGGAGTAAACACTTCATGGGTAGTTCTTCTACCAATGGTGCTTCCGCTAGGTACACACCACCATTTGGAAAGAAACCCACTTTGGGTGGACCTCCAAAGAAGGGTCATGCTTTTATGTATACCATGCCACGTAGGAACACACCTCCTACTCCACGTGTTCACATGTATGATGATTTTTATGCTCCACATCCACGAGCACGTGCACACCATATGAGACACACTCATGCATGTGTTCCTCCACATGCATATGTTCATCCTCATTACTATATGAATGATTATCATCATGCACCATTTCATCATATGTCATATGCTTATCCACGACATGCATCACGTAGACATCAACAACGTATGCATGCTCCCAATAGGAATAGGGCTCCCAAAATCTTCACTATTTGGAGCCCGAAGGACACAAGCATGCATGAAAAACAAGCTTACATGAATTCCTATTTTATGAATGTCGTGCACAATGATGATTTCGTTAGGAAGTCTAAGTCCAATTGGACTTGGCTTCCAAATGTCTAATCTCTTAGGACCCAATGTCCTTGGGTACCATGGAATGATATTTTATCTTCAGGTACTCAAGAAAAAGAGAAGGAGCAACAAATCTAAATTTAGCTCCAAGAATTGTGTTTTCTAGGTTCAATCCACCATGGGATACCAACCCTACCAACTCTTTGATTTGCAAAAGATTTTCATTCAAATGGAGTTGATGGTGCTTAAGTGATGCACCAAAGTAGGGGGAGCTTAATGTTGTAAGTATACTCTTACACTTGATATTCATGTGTGTTGAATGCATGCTAGTACTAGAATTGCGTATGCCATAAGTTTTATGATGTTCTATTTTTTTTTGGCATAACCCTCTTGCATGCTACATTTGGTATTCACATTGGATTTATGTCTCTGATGTTGATTTCGTCGCTCGACGATTTTATTGGATTAAATAGAATTCTTTCTATGAAAACATAGAATTGTTTTCCATGCACTTTATTTACTAAGAATGTTGATATTGGAGAGTATGTTCCATAACTCAATAAGTGAAATTGATTTAAGTTGGGATGATTTCGTTTTTCGATTTTCGACTATGGTCTTGTTGGCACGCTTTGATTTTCTTCGGTATTTTACATTTGGTATTTTACATTGGTGTCATTTGGACTGTGGTCATATTCTTCAACTCTCGTGCTTTTATATTAGCCATTAGTGTTGTCGTTGATCTCCTCCTGCTCTTTTTGCTAATGCCAAAGGGGGAGAGAATTAATAATGACGATGTGCTAATTGATAATTCAAAGCAATTTACCGTGAATCTAATTTGATATGTTAGATTCAGGGGGAGTGAAGATATAAAACTGGATTTAGATCCTAAATTGCAATAATAGGATTCATATTTTATACTTCCCTCGTCTGCTTGTGCGTATGATTATTATTTAATACGAGACTAACGTGTCATCAATGCAGGGGGAGTAAGTAAATTTCATTTGAATCATTATTATTGATTATTATTTATGTTGGTTTGTCATCACCAAAAAGGGGGAGAATGTTGAGTATTGATTCCCCGGATTTGGTTTTGATGATGATCAAACATAAATATCGTGAACTAACTCTCTGTGAGCGTAGTTATGGAGATCGTCGCCAAAATACTACGTACATCAAAAGCGACGTCTCAAGTCTTCTCAAAACGCGTGATCGTGTGCCTGAAGCTTCGTTGAAGCTCAAGGAGCTTTATAGAAGTCAAAAGTGAAGATTGAAGCTTTGAAGACTGTTCGTCATGTTTAATTCAATTTCTTCTAGCTTCATAGAATAGAATGTTAAGCCTTGAGTATACATTATAATCTTCTTATCACTCATATCTTAGAGCTAGGATTATCTTAGAAGCCATTAGAAACTTTCCCGAAGCTTATCGCTTCTTCCCTGGACTTCTAGTGCATCTTAGTTGGTTCAAGTAGAAGAACCAACCGACTAGATGACGATCTAGTCGGTCGAAAATTCCTCTTGAACCGACTAGATGTCCTTGCTCAATTCAGCCTAGGCACTGTTGATCAATTAGTCGGTCAAAGAAGGTTCACCGACCGACTAGATGACGATCTAGTCGGTTAGGAATCCTTCTCAGACCGACTAGTTATCATTGCCTCATTTCAGCCTGAGCTACTGTTTCTAGTTAGTCGGTCAAAGAACAATCGTCGACTGACTAGTTTTGAAACTAGTCGGTTGGAATTTGTTCTCAGACCGACTAGCTCTCTTTGTGATCAGCCATTGAACTTCAACTCTTAGTCCGTCAAAGAACACTCACCGACCGACTAGTTGGTAAACTAGTTGGTTGGCAAGTCTTCTTAGACCGACTAGTTCATATCGCCTGGAATCTCTTTATTGGCTGTCAACCTCTTAGTCGGTCAAAGAAGAATCACCGACCGACTAGTTGAGAAACTAATCGTTCAGCCATCCTTCTTTGACCGATTAAGCTGCTTCAGAATAGAGCCGTTGGAGCTTTAAATGCCACGATTTTTCCTCTCACTTTCCTCTATCCTATATATACTTGAAGGGGATCTTTCATAGCATTCAAGGCTGCCTATATTGGGTTTTAGAGAAATCAAAGAGAAGCAAATCAACTCCATTCTAAAGCTATCTCTTCTCACTAGAATCTCTCCCTCACTCTTATTTCTCAAGAGAGATTCGTTGATTGTGAGCCATTCAAGCCAAGTGCTTTGAATCCAAGTCACCAACTCCTCCCTAGCCATCTATTGCTGTCCATCTTGGTGGAGCTAGGGTTTGGTGCTTGCTTCTTCCTCAAAATCCATTCTTGCCCTAAATTGGTAAGTATACTCAAGGCATAGGATTTTGTGGTAAGTGTTTCATTATTTCATCTCATTTGTTATTTGAGTTTGTCTCTCGGTTGTGAGAGAGTTTGTGATCCCGGGTTGTGGGAGTCACAATTCCATTGTGTATGATTTGGTCTTGTAGAGGTTTTTCTACAAGAATTTCATAGTGCAAAATCTTGGGTTAGTGGTTTCTAACTCAAGTATCCGAAGGGGATCCGGGTGGTTGGGACGTAGGATCACCGGGAACTAGTCGGGGAGACTTGGGTGGATCCGAACCCGTTACATCGTTTGTTTACATTGTCTATTCTTGTTGCTTGTAGTCTATTCCACATTGTTGTTTGTGTGTTTGCACAATAATTAGGAATAACACTCTTGATTATTTTAAAGTACTATTCACCCCCCTTAGTACTTGTGCAGTAGCTACGCAGGGCATTACATCATCATTAATCTATCTTTGGTGAGCTCTACCGCATACCCATCAACTCCAATTTTCAAAGACTTGGCGAGGCATCGAGGTCTTCAGTGATGTTTGACGGCATCCTTCTACTTTGGTGACAAGTAGATCCACCGAAACTATTTTATGGACTCGATAAACTTGGCCAAGTCTCTTATTGAGTTGTTTGATTTGTTGTGGTCTTTTGTTAGGGTTTTGGGTTTGTATAGATTTATGCATTGCGGCTCATATTGTTGCTTGTCATGTGCTTTGTAATGACCTCTGTTCTATAGCCCTTACTCCCTCCTTGTTGCCCTACATGTCGCCACTACTTGCTGCCTTGCTTGCTACATTCTTACTGATATGCTCATATTTTACACTTTATTTCTGCGTATGTCCATGCCATATCGATTGCCCATATTTCGAATTCGAAGCTTAAACGACGATTTCTCGACGAATTTCACTATTTCTATATTTCTTTGGATTTTCAGAAAATATCGAGCAATCAGGAGCAAATTGGATCTAGGAGCATATGCACACGTGCCGGAGCGTCAGCGGCGATGATATCGAGGAGCTCACAGTGCTTGGGGAAGAGAAAGAGGAATGAAGGAAGGAAGAATGAAGAGGAGAAGCTACAAAATCAGCTCACTCGACCGAGTGGATCAGACCACTCAACCGAGTGAGACTGATCCCGACCAAGCCCAAGCTTGGAAGCGCGTTAAAGATTCTCGACCGAGTGAAACTTTCACTCAACCGAGTGAAAAGCCCACTCGACCGAGTGGAGAATGAAAAGATAGAACCAGAACGCTTATTTTGAAGACTCCTGCAGGAGCTCCCACTTGACCGAGTGAGACGACCACTCGAACGAGTGAGCCGACCACTTGACCGAGTGGCCAGAAGATACAGAGCACCGAATTTTAAAGATATTCTGCAAAGAGTTCCACTCGACCGAGTGAAACTTCCACTCGGCTGAGTGAGCTGCCGGCCCAGAATTTGAAAACTACGGTTTCTCTAGGTTTGAGGATATTTTGGTCAGCTTTTTCCTAGGACTTTGAGTTAGTATAAATAATTTTATTTGCTATTTTATGAGCCGTCAAAGGAGAGACGATACGGCTAGAGAAGAGATAGAAAAGACTCAACTTTTATTTGCTATTGTTTTTTATTGGAGATCTAGTTCTTAATTATCTTGTTGGATTGAAGCCTTGGGATTCATTGGTTTGTCTAAACTCTTATTCTATTTAGTTTTATGATTATTTCTTGTTTAGTTCTCTTCTCTATAATGATTTCCATTGTCTCCATGAATATTTCTATTGCTTTGATCATGAATATTTGTGAGTAGTCTCTTTGCTCTAGGGCAAAGGGATGAACCCTATGGATTTAGAGCTTGATATATGAAATCTATTGAAAACCCATGTTGCTAAACTTATTTTAGGGTTATATTATGATCGATATCCTACAAATAGCTAGGAATTTCTACCTAGATCTTGAGAGCTCGAGAGAGGATCTTGATATATAGGAAGCACTAGATATTTGATTTAGATCTATAATTTAGACATCCTAGATTTGGTGCACGAGAGCGACCAAAGCTAGCATCTTTATTATATTTCTATAGTTATATCCGTCAGTACAACGATAAGACGAATACGAACCATTATAATCTAAATTCGAAATCACGTTGCACGACAGTGAACTTGAGCGAGGATTGAATTATATTGTCCATCTTAATGCTAATAATTCAAACTAGGCTTGCGCGAGAGCGAGGTTCTAGCTTGAGTTATTATAGACTTGTGTAGCGCGAGAGCGTGCACTGGTTCACAACAAAGTTACGATAATTTCACCCTAAATTAAGAGTTAGTAATTAGGAGTTCATATTTACATTGATACTCAAAACTCTATAGTGTGGATTCCCTAGTCCTAGGCTTTCTTATTAATTGAATTTACAACCGATATTTCTACACGTTCGTGACATACACATTCTTTCACCATAGTTCCATTTGTGCCATATAACCAAGATAATACCAATAGTCCTCCCCGTGATTCGATACCTGCTTACCACTTAAACGTGCGCTTGTGATAAAACTATATTGTTTTCTGAGTACATCCACACCACGATCAAGTTTTTGGCGACGTTGCCGGGGAGGCGACGGTATTTTTTTCTTGGTTACTTTTTCTTTTCTTCTCTTGTGCTAACATTCTCTATAGATTCTCTTTCGCTGTGCATGAACACTTGCTCAAGGGCCATTGACAGCTTGACATACTTTGATCCTGAAATTGAGCGAAATGTAAGGAAACCTAGAGCAGAGAAGAGGCAAATTCTAGAAGATAGCAAAATGGCAGCTGAGAATAATGCTACAAGAAATGTCAGAGTTATTTCTATCAGGGACCGTTTTACCCCAAACAACTCTGCTACATCATCCATTCTTATGCCAGAGATGCCCCTGACAAGAATTTTAAGCTGAAAACATGACTAATTGTGCTGATTCAACAAGATCCATTCCATGGGCATGTGTATAAGAATCCACATTATCATATCCAGATGTGCTTGGCAAAGTGCGATACTTTTCAGGTTACCAACATATCATAGGATGCCATCTGTCTGCGGCTTTTTCCTTTTACACTCAAGGACAAAGCTTTGTATTGGGTAAGGTCACATGCAAACGGTACCTTCACTACATGGGATGATCTGGCGGGTGCCTTCATTAATAAATACTATCCACCATCAAAGACTATTAGATTGAGGAATTATTTGATATCATTTAAGCAAGGACCTCAGGAATCTTTATATGAAGTGTAGGAGCGATTCAAAGATCATCAACACCAATGCCCCCATCACAGTATCGATGAGTAGGAGTTGATCCATAGCTTCTACAATGTGCTGAAAGTAGATACCAAGATGATTATAGATGCAACCGCTAATGGGATGATCTTAGCAAAGACTCCTGAAGAGGCCACTGCATTGCTTGAGGAGATAACCTCTATAATCAACAATGGGCCGATGAGAGAGGCCAATCATCATCATCATCAAAACCGGATATCATTTATGAGGCCAAAGCCATGTCAGAATTGACTGGGAAGTTCGATGCTCTATCTAGAGTGGTAGAGAGAATAAAGAAGAAGCTGAGTGAGCTGTCTAGTGCTCAAGATACATCATCCGGTGGGAATATGAGTGACAGGCAAGGTCAAGTCATGTATGTTGGAGCTGAAGCAAATGAGGAGCCTGTGGAGCAGGTTTAAAACGTTTTAGATTATAAACCTGGGAGTGGAGGTAATGCATCTTGGGTAAATCCAGCATGGAAAACTCACCCCAGATTTTCTTATGCAAACAACACTGGAGCCTTGAACCATCCTCAACAACAACCTGTTGAGTATTGGACTTCTCCCTACTTGGTGTTAATGATGAGCAAACATAAATACTTGTGACTAATCTCCTATTTGCAGTTAATCCATTGCCTAAGCTTAGTATGAAGATCAACTAGCAATGGATGACTCACAATCGTCATTGAAGGCAAATGATATGAATTGGATGATCGTAGATTGACGATTGAAGCTATGTAAAGACTTCAAGCTCATACGTTGGAAAGAAGAGATTATTCGTCAATGTAATTTTTCTTTTATCTCTTCTAGTATGTAGCTTAGAAGTAGAACTTTGATGGAGCACTCACACACATCTACATTCTGTCATAGGACATCTTTAGACTTTTGTCCTTTGATCCCAATTCAATTCTATCTTGTTTGTGCTAGGATTGTTTATAACAGCCGACTGCTTAACAGTTTATAGTCGCCTGTCTCAGCTACAGTCGACTGTGTTTTGTTCTACAGTCGCCTGTTATGCATAGACTATTACAATGTAGTTTTGGGCCTTCTCTGATTATTTCGCACAGGCTACTGTTGAACGATTCACAGGCGCATGTCCTAGTGACAATCGACTGTGAATAGTACATCAGTCGCATGTCTCTCCTTGACCAAACTCTGTTTTGATCTGTTGTCTACGGCCAGTCGACTTATGCTGTATATACAGTTGACTGTTTATTAGATCAGTCGACTGTCTATGCTGCAACAGTCGCCTGTCTGTAAGTCATTTCTTTGACTCAGCTCTCTGGAAATTTCTCTGGCTATTGATAGTCGTCTTTTTAAGGATATACAGTCGCCTGTTCTGGTTTACAGTCGACTATGTTACTTGCATCAGTCGTCTGTCCTGTATCTTGTGAGATTTCCAGTATTTGTCTAACTTACTCTTCTCTCGGCCAGTCGCCTGTCGAAGAATGTACAGTCTCATGTTGGCTTGAAAGACGACTGTCCTTGCTTCATCAGTCGACTGTCCACGTAGTAAGTTACCGTTATGAATTCTCACCTACCCTTGCTGACTGTGCAACAGTCGACTATGGATTGTTCAACAGTCGACTGTCGCGAGTTCAAATTATATCCGTTGAGATTTTTCTCACGGATTTCGATTGGGTTTTTGCCTAAACTGTTTTGTGGATTTGAGAAAGCTATAAATAGATCTTCTACTGTTTCATTGGATGGTTACTCATTCATTGCAAAATCCTTCAAGCTTTCATTTCCAAAGATCAAAGCTCTCAAATCCAAAGCCCTAATTATTTCCAAATCTTGTTCTCTTGCTCTCCAACCTAGAACCAAAGATTGATCTTCTAGGTAATTGGTGCAGTCAAGAGAAAGGGCTTTTCTCCTCTCTTCCAAGAGAGTTCTTCAACACACATCACACGTTTCCTTCAAGTTCTACTTCAAGGCATATGTGTTTATAAGTGTTGCTTTCATATTTCATAACTTTCGTTATTTGAATTGTGCTCTCGGTTGTGAGAGTGGTTTTGCTTGCTCCCTGGTTGTGGGAGTCAAGGACATCGATTGTATTCGATTTCACTTGTAGGGTTGCTACAAGTGGGCTATAAGGAAATCTCAAGTTAGGGTTCTAACTTGAGTATCCGGTGGTATCCGGGTGGAAGGGACGTAGGATTACCGGGAACAAGTTGGGAGTTGACTTGGGTAATCCGAACCCTTGAAACATATCTGCGTTTGCGTGTGTTTCTCTTTGGGTTGTTTTTCTATTCCGCACTATTTGTTGGATTGCATTTTATTTGGCGTAAATTCCTTTTAAATTTGCATAAACACTATTCAACCCCCCTTCTAGTGTTTTCCCCATAGACAGGGTCCTTGCAATTGGTATCAGAGCGCAAGGTTTCATCTATGGCATCCAACAACAACAACGTTACTCTGTCGGCTTCGTACAACAATCACAACCATGATGGAGCGTCCACACTTTTCGAGGGTCAATCTACGGTTCGTCCTCCACGTTTCAATGGTACTAATTTTGGTTATTGGAAGTGTAGGATGGAGACATTCCTTAGGAGTGCTTCTCTTTGGAGAACTCTTCACAAGAAATACGTCGAGCCTGCCGAAGATGACTTCGAGAAATGGACGACTTCCGAGAAGTCCGCCGAAGTCAACAATGCTAAAGCAATGAACGCTCTTCATTGTGCGTTAGACCCGAATGAGTTCAACAAGATATGCACATGTAAGAGTGCATATCAAATTTGGAACCATCTCATCGTTACCCACGAGGGAACGAATAAGGTAAAGCTTTCAAAGTTATATGTTGCCATGCAAAACTTCGACTTGTTTCACATGCAGAAAAATGAGAGCATTGCGTCGATGTACGGACGCTTTACCGACATCACAAACGAATTGGAAGCCCTTGGCCAAATCTACACCGAACCTGAAAAGGTAAGGAAGATCATCATTGGGATGACCTCCAAATGGAAAAGAAGAGCAATCGCCATTGAGGAGGTCAATGAGTTGAAGAATTACACCGTGGTAAATCTCATCAGGACTCTCATGTCTTACGAAGTAAGACGGGATAACCGATTGAAGATTCGAGCCATGATGAATCCCTCGGAGGCCAAGAAGAAAGCTTTAGCGTTCAACGCTAATTCATCATCCTCCGAAAGTGATGAATCCGAGAACGAGATGGATTTGGGTGATATGGCCCAAATGGCGAAGAAGCTCCAACGCTTCTTCCGCAAAGGTAAATTTTCCTCAAATAAACATTTTGAGTCTACTAATGCTACTTCCTCTCTTTGTTATAAGTGTAACAAGCCAGGGCACATCAAGAGGGATTGCCCAATGCTAAACAACAAAGAAAAATGAAAGGCACCTAAGTACCACAAGTCCAACAAGAACAAGAAAGACAAGAAGAAAGGACTCGTTGGTACCTTTGATGACTCAAGTGATGACTCATCAAGCGATTCTGATGATGAGAAGGGTGAGAGCGCCAACATGTGCTTCATGGCACTTGAAGACCCACTCTCGGATGAGAGTGACTCCGACACGGATAACACCGAGGTAACAATGGATGAACTTCGTATAGCTAATGAAGAACTATTTGATAAATACCAATCTTTAATGCTTAGATACTCTAGCTTAAAGAAATCAAAAGTTAGCAAGTCATCCATTCCATGCATTATCAACAATGACAACATTGTTGATACTTTAACCCTTGAGAATGCAAACTTAGCTTCTCAAAATGTCACATTGAGAGATGAGGTGAATTCCCTCAAATCTCAACTAGATCAAACACATCCCATGGATAATAGTGATCTAGTTACACGTCACACACAATTGGGGTTAGAGAATGATTCTCTTAAAACCTAAGTGCACGAGCTCAAAGCACGGGTGTCCACCTTGGATACCAACATTTCTTCTTTAAATGAGAAATATGAGCTCATGTCCCCCCGTATTGTGAGATTCAATAAGGGAAAAGTACAATTGGATGATTTGCTTGCAAATCAATTTCTGGCCACACATCGTGTTGGCCTTGGATTTGTAAAAGCTAATGCATCTAATGCTCGCACCTCCTATAGTGGTGTCACTATAGATTTTGTGAGGCCTTCCTCCGGTGCATCCACAAGTGGTGTCAAAGACACTATGGGTAGCAATCCTACCAAGAATGTCACCACATCACATTCTCTTCCTTTTGGCAAGAAACCCACTAAGGGTGGAAACCAAAAGCAAGGCCATACTTTTATGTGCACTAACACTCATCCACGTAGGAAACAACCTACTTAACAAGTGGATAATCATGACACATTTTATGCTCCGCACCCACGGACACGTACACAACCACACATGAGAAATACTCATGTACGTGCTCATACACACCCGTATGCTCATACGCATCATTCTCTCATGTATGCTCATCCTCTACATGTCATGCATGATCCTTATGCTTCATATAATATGCATGTTCCCAAGCTACATATCATTCTAGAATGTACAATGCATATCCTCCACCACATATCTATGCTAGAAATCATGTTCCTAAGAAGCATGCACCACATAGAAATCCAACTCATATGCATGCAACTAGGAATAGGACTCCCAAGATATACACTATTTGGGGGTCCTAAGAACACTAGTCTAAATGATAGGAATGCTTATGTTGATTCCTACTTTCATGACGTAATTAGAAATAGTAACTATGTTGGGAAGTGGAAGTCCACTTGGACTTGGCTTCCAAAGGGCTAATCCCCTTGGACCCAACAAACATTGGGTACCATAAGCTTATGGTATATTATATAGGTACCCAAGAGAAAGAAGAAGAGCAATAAATGCCTTATTAGCTCTAAAGGGAAAGGATAGATTCTTGATAGCGGTTGATCCAAACACATGACGGGAGATCCCTCATTGCTCTCCGAAGTGATTAGCATCAAAGATGGTGCAACGGTCACTTTTGGAGGTAATCAAAAGGGAACCATCATTGGAGTAGGTATCGTTGGTAATCCTTCCAAACCTCTAATTACTAATGTTTATCTTGTTAGTGGTTTATGTCACAATCTCATTTCCATTAGTCAACTTTGTGACAAATGTTACAAGGTTAACTTTAGAGAAGGATTATGCACTATTGTTGATTGTGTTTCAAATGTTTTATTTTCCGGTATTAGGCGTAAAAATATTTATTATTTGAGCTTGCCTAAAACCATAGAACATTGCTTAGTTGCTAACACAAATGAACAACTATTATGGCATCGCCGTTTTGGTCATGTTCACTTCAAGCACTTATATAAGTTAGCTAAGCATGATCTAGTCAAAGGTTTTCCTAAGATTGTTTTTAATAAGAAAAACTTTTGTGATTCATGTCAAAGAGGTAAACTAAGTAAATCTTCATTTAAGCTTAAAGAAGGGATTACTTCTAAGAGGCCCCTAGAACTTCTTCATCTAGATTTATTTGGGCCAACTAGAACCGCTTCTTTAGGTCATGCACATTATGGACTAGTTGTCGTTGATGACTTTTCTAGATTTACTTGGGTTTCATTCTTAACTAATAAGAATGAAGCTCATGAAGAGTTTACCAAATTTGCAAAGAAGATTCAGAATCTTTTAGGATCCACCATTATCACTATTCGTAGTGATCATGGAGGAGAATTTGAGAATGAGTCTTTTACTAAGTTTTGTGATGACTCCGGGATAACTCATAACTTTTCATTTCCTCGTGCTCCACCACAAAATGGTGTTGTAGAAAGAAAGAATAGGACTCTTATTGAGTGTGCTCGCACTATGCTCCATGATAGTCATTTAGGACTACAATTTTGGGCAGAAGCGGTGCACACGGCATGTTATGTGCTCAATAGGATCCTAGTGAGACCCCGAACAAACAAAACTTGTTTTGAGTTGTTTTATGATAAAAAGCCTCAAGTGAAATATTTTCGTGTTTTTGGTTCGAAATGTTTTATAAAGAACACTTTTGGTAATTTAGACAAATTCGAGCCAAGATCCGATGAAGGAATTTTTGTTGGATATTCCACACGTAGCAAAGCCTACCGGATATACAATAAAACTTCTTCAACGATTGAGGAATCACTTCACGTATCTTTTTATGAAGATTTTGATTTTCCTCATGTTGATGATGATAATGTAGAGATTCTGTGTGACTCTCTTAATAATGTTAAGATTAATGATAATATTGTTGAGACTAACACTTCTAACAAAGTTGTTGAAGTTGTTCCTAGTGATCCAGGTATACCCAAAGCGTACCCGACCGTTCGAAACCATCCCCATAACCAAATTATTAGAGATATTGGTGTGGGTGTTCGAACGAGATCAAGAATTGAAGAATTATCTCATTGCGCATTTGTCTCTACCATTGAGCCAAAGAATATCCAAGAAGCTTGCGAGGATAGCTCTTGGATAGTGGCAATGGAAGAAGAACTAATGCAATTTGAGAGAAACGAAGTTTGGGAACTTGTACCTCTTCCAAGTGGTCACCAAATTATTGGGACCAAATGGATCTTCAAGAACAAGACGGATGAAACGAGGTAATCACACGGAACAAAGCAAGGTTAGTAGCTCAAGGCTACCGGCAAGAGGAAGGTATTGATTTCGAAGAATCTTTTGCCCCCGTAGCTAGATTAGAATCTATTAGGTTGCTTTTATCTTTTGCATCCCATAAGAATTTTAAATTATTTCAAATGGATGTTAAAAGTGCATTTTTAAATGGGTGTGTCAATGAAGAAGTCTATGTTTCTCAACCTCTTGGGTTTATTCATGAAAAATTTCCATACCATGTTTTCAAACTTAAGAAAGCGTTGTATGGATTGAGACAAGCTCCTAGAGCTTGGTATGATCGTCTTAAGACCTTTCTTTTGAATTTAGGTTTTAAAATGGGAGAAGTTGATTCTACACTCTTCATTAGAGATTATGAAAATGACATTCTTTTGATTCAAGTTTATGTAGACGATATTATTTTCGGTTCTACTAACTTTAATCTTTGTCAAGAATTTTCCAAGTCTATGAAGGATGAGTTTGAGATGAGCCATATGGGAGAGCTCACCTACTTCCTTGGATTGCAAATTCGACAAATGGAGAATGGCACTTTCATACATCAGACAAAGTACACAGGGGAGCTTATTAAGCGATTCGGGATGGAATCGTCTTCGTGCAAAAGGACTCCCATGAGTACTACTACTCATCTACACAAGGATGAAAGCGGAAAAGATGTAGACGTTCGTCTATATCGAGGTATGATCGGTAGCTTACTTTATTTAACCGCTAGTAGGCCCGATATCATGTTTTCCGTATGTCTTTGTGCTAGATATCAAGCAAGACCTAAGGAGTCACACTTGATTGCGGTTAAACGAATATTTCGTTATCTCAATCAATCCCTAGATTATGGATTACTTTACCCTAAGTCTAGCGCATATGAGTTAATCTCATATAGTGATGTCGACTTTACCGGATGCAAGTCTGACATGAAAAGTACTAGTGGCACATGCCATTTCTTAGGAAATTCCTTAGTTTCTTGGTTTTCTAAGAAACAGAATTCGGTGTCATTGTCCACGACTGAAGCGGAATATATTACCGCGGGTCTTGCATGTGCACAAGTTTTTTGGATGAGACACACTCTTAGTGACTATGGTGTCAATTGTGATACTTGCCCTATCATGGTTGATAATCAAAGTGCTATTTGTCTTTCCAAGAATCCGGTACACCACTCCTGTACCAAACACATAGACGTGAGACACCATTTTATAAATGATCATGTAGCTAAGAAGGACATCATCTTAGAGTACATTGAAACCCAAAAACAAATTGCCGATATCTTCACTAAACCTCTTAAAGAAGATTCATTTGTGAGGTTACGTGGGGAATTGGGAATTATGGGTGAATCTAAAATCTTGAAGCTCAATCTTTTATGTTATAACTCCTTATTGAGCTCATATCTTTTTGATTGTCTTTATTCATGTGCTTTATTGTTTTAAGAGCTTAAGAAAGGCAATTGTGTCTTATTTGATTTCATGAATTTTGAAATTGATTGGAGTAATTTGTGTTTCAATGGATTTAATGTTTTCATAATGATTTTACGATGTATTTGTGATTAGAGTATAGGTCCTAGGGTGAGTGTTCTTATTCTCTGGAATTCTATCTCACTGTGCACTTTTGGACCAGGACAGATGATTGTCTTTCTTTCAACAGTCAGCTGCCATACTCTATATTCTCTGTATGAATTTTTGGTATCTTTCGCACAGCCGACTGATGACTGTTTTAGAGTCGACTGTTATCTTAACAGGTGACTGCATTTTAGTCATCAGGCGACTGTACTCTCTGTCGAAATTTTACAGAGTTCTCTGTTCTTTTTGTGATCTGTCTTAATTCGGCCAGCCGACTGTTGAGTATTTGTCAGTCGACTGTCCAGTGGACAGGCAACTGTATGTTACTTTCCAGTCGACTGCCCATCTATCTGAGCTTTATTTTATCACTTCATCTAGCCGATTGTCTTTTGTGTAACAGTCGACTGTCTATTGCTGTGTCGGTTCATGTGATTTGATCAGAGCCGTCGATTCCTTGATCCAATGGTTCAGATTGATTCCCCCAATTTTATATTCAGTCTTCGCGACCACTTCCACACGTCGACTCTCTCTCTCCTCCGCTTCGACCGTTCGTCTTCCCGCTCGATTTCGCTACCCAATCCGTCGATCTCCTCCCTTCGTGCGTCTAGTTCGTTCTGTCGTTGCCTTCGTTCTGTCGCTGGACTAGGTTTGCTCTCTCTATCTCGTGATATTTCCGGTTAGGGTTCGTTCACTGTTGTGTCCTGCCCTAGCTTCGTGTTCGACTATGGCTCTTTTCGATCATTTCTTTCCAAATGTCTCTCTCGATTTCCTCAATGAGCCTGTTCCTTCACCGAAGCCTGATCCGACTCCCTCCTCGCCTCAATCCTCTGGAGAACCTCTTCACATCAATGTCAGTGATCCCATCCCCTCTTCTCAGCACACTGACAAACCTTCTCGCTCGTCTCAGCCCGTTCCTCGGCTCTGTGACCGTATCACCGTCCTTGAGAATCTTTCCTATTCCATTGACGAGAAGCTCAATCTTTTGTTGGAGCTTCAGTACAAATCTCTAATGCATCAGGGTTTTCCCATCCCTTCTGAGCTTTAGGCTATGTTTGCTACCTCTGAGAACACTGCTCCTGCTTGTGTATCTCCTCCTCCTGGCTTCACACCAAAACCCTCTGTGGTTCAGACCTCCGATGCTCAGACTCCACTTCATGTTCCTGCTGAATCATCTGCTGTTCGTGCTTCGTCTTCTAAGAGGAAGACTCATGCCCTTCCTACTCGTCGCTCTGCTCGTCTTC
This sequence comes from Scilla litardierei, assembly GCA_030789695.1. NCBI lineage: Eukaryota > Viridiplantae > Streptophyta > Magnoliopsida > Asparagales > Asparagaceae > Scilla > Scilla litardierei. Next base: position 302,317,450 of record CM061141.1, read on the forward strand.
TGTTCTAATCTTCTGGTCGCCCGTCGGACCCCTCCGTCATTCTTATTGACTGAGGCTGCTGATGCTGATGCTGATCTGTTCACTCCCCTGAAGACCTTGTTTTATTTTGTGTGGTCTTCTTTTGTTTGGGTTGAGTGATACATATGATATTTTTTTGTGATGGATGATGCTGTCTGCGACTCTTTTATATATGTATGGTGATATACTTTGATGTCGTCATGATGATGTATTATTTTGTGATCATGTTGTATTTTGTTTGGATGGCCATGTAGATGACCATCCGTTGATGTACTCAGACTATATATATATATATATATATATATATATATATATATATATATATATATATATATATATATATATATATATATATATATATATATATATATGATGTTGCACCCTCTCTTGTGTCACACTATGATATATTGTTTATCTTATCTGTGTGATGTATGATATGTTGTCTCCATGTATGCTTCACTCTCCTTGATATGCATTTGAGACAGTGTATGACTTTGATATTGATTAATTCATGCTATCTTTGTTGTGATGAATTTGTGAAAATTATTTTCATTTCATATATCTAAAATGTTGAAATTGGATTTCCATTCCATTACTCACATGTGTATATGATGGGATTTTATGAGTTTTTGATTCGATATATCTTTATACTCCTTGATTGCTGTTAGTTCGTATTTGGCACTATTATTGTTGTTGTTATTTGCTCCCTCCTTTTGGATAATGCCATAAGGGGGAGAAATAAACATACAAGATTCATAATGGATGTGCTAAGTATGTTCTAACGCTTGAATCTAAGATTTTCGTTGCCTTAGATTCAGGGGGAGTAAGATTACAATGAATAGGGATTTTATTTCCTAGATTTCTTGTATTGAATTCATTCATATCTCACTCATTTGCTTCAATTGCTATGTAGATGCTCTAATATTTGTTGACTAACTTGATTGGCATCTATGTAAGGGGAGTAAGTTTTTCATTGCACACAATTATTTATCTTTTTGTTTATGTTTGTTTGTCATCATCAAAAAGGGGGAGAATGTTGAGTATTGGACTTCTCCCTACTTGGTGTTAATGATGAGCAAACATAAATACTTGTGACTAATCCCCTATTTTGCAGTTAATCCATTGCCTAAGCTTAGTATGAAGATCAACTAGCAATGGATGACTCACAATCGTCATTGAAGGCAAATGATATGAATTGGATGATCGTAGATTGACGATTGAAGCTCCGTAAAGACTTCAAGCTCATATGTTGGAAAAAAGAGATTATTCGTCAATGTAATTTTTCTTTTTATCTCTTCTAGTATGTAGCTTAGAAGTAGAACTTTGATGGAGCACTCACACACATCTACATTCTGTCATAGGACATCTTTAGACTTTTGTACTTTGATCCCAATTCAATTCTATCTTGTTTGTGCTAGGATTGTTTATAACAGCCGACTGCTTAATAGTTTACAGTCGCCTGTCTCCGCTACAGTCGACTGTGTTTTGTTCTACAGTTGCCTGTTATGCACAGACTATTACAATTTAGTTTTGGGCCTTCTCTGATTATTTCGCACAGGCTACTGTTGAACGATTCACAGGCGCATGTCCTAGTGACAGTCGACTGTGAATAGTACATCAGTCGCATGTCTCTCCTTACCCAAACTCTGTTTTGATTTGTTTTCTACGGCCAGTCGACTTATGCTGTATATACAGTTGACTGTTGACGTGCGTTTATATTTCATATATTTGCGCGCGTTTTCTTCCGTGTTTCTCCGTATTTTCCGTCGTCTTTTATTTGTTTTCTTGTATTTTCTTGTTTTCTTTCACTTTTCCGTGTTTTTGGTATTTTACAGGAATTTCTAGCATTTTGGACATAAAAACGACGATATCACAAGTCCCCGGCGCAACGGGAGGAGTCACGCGTGACCCAGGGGGTCAAACGATGATGATTGCATCATTCAGCCCCTCACCCGATCGGTTGAACAAAGTCAACCAATCGGGTGATGCACGCGTGCACCACCCGGTCTCAGCTAGAGCTCAAGCGGATGTCACCCGGTCGGTTCTCAGGCCGGTTCATTGCGGCCATTTCTCTGTCTTTTCGAGCCAAATGCCAACCGATCGGGTGACTCTCACCCGATCGGTTCATCTGTAGCTGATTCTGAGGAGCCAAGACACGGGCATCCAACCGACCTCTTCACCCGATGGCGCCATGATCCAACCGGTCACCCCAAGAACTCAACCGACTGGTTCATCTGACCGGGTGAAGCTCCGCCGTTTTCTGTTTATTATTTGTAACAGATCACCCGATCGGTTGACTTGTCAACCGATCGGGTGGCATTTTTCCTGTGGTTTTGGACCCGATCCGTTAGGGCTCGGAATGGGGGCTATAAATACCCAATTATGGCCGACTTTTAGGGCATCTTCTTCTAGTTCTTCTTCAGTTTTTAGGGCTTTTTGTCCCTTCTCTTGTGAAGCTTAGGGTAGATTAGATTAGGTCTTTGCTCAATAAATCTTGTACCGGATTGTTGGATTCGAATCAAGATAAGTATTTTTCTTCTCTCATTTTCTATTGTATTGTGTTGTTTTCATTTTGCTCAATGGTGAATGTTTATATGTTATTTGTTTTGCTTGTCTTTATGTTTCTCACCATTGAGTAGTGTTGATGAACCCTAATACAGGTTAGGGTAGGATTGATGCTTGGTTGTTTCATTTGACTTGGTTGCATGGCATGTGCTCGATGAAATGTGTCAATGGGGATTTCTAGCAATCTAGGTCCAATTCGTATGGCAACACACTAGATGTGTTGGGGATTGGGGTCCGGTGCTTGTCCAGTCAAGATCCGCTTCGATGTATTGCTAGAAATCACATTCGACCTATTTGGCCATTAGGGTTACGCGGGGGTGTTTCATTGTCATCGGCGGGAGAAAGACCGCCTTTGATCGTCGGGCCAAGGGGGAATAAATTTGGCGGTTGACTCCCTAGCCACAGCTCACGCCCCCAGCGTAGACATCGAGTCCTCGCGCGCGGGAGCGGCTTGGACGAAGTGTTGGGAGATATCATTGTGGCCTTAATGCTCCCGGTTGCGAAAGGTGTTAATGGACATGGGAATGCCCACCGTCCAGAACCGGGTAGGCCTAGCGTGCTTGGCACCGACCGGAATATCGGGCCATGGACGCTAGGTACCACCTTTTAGGGCAATGTCTCACCCTGGGTCAAGTCAAATGCCAAGTGTCATGAATGCTCTAGCACGTGTTAGCGGGGATTCATTTCGTGTCTTTTTCATTTCTTTCTTTTATTTCTACACTTCCACCCATATCATCCGCGTAGCTAGCACACGACCTAGGCGAGGCTAGTAGCCATTCAAGCCATCCACCTCCCTGAGTTCGATAAACCCGCACCCTACATTAACCGTGCACTTGTGGTAAAACGACACCGCGCCCAAACCGTAAACGGGGCGCCGGTCAACTGTCTATTAGATCAGTCGACTGTCTATGCTGCAACAGTCACCTGTCTGTAAGTCATTTCTTTGACTCAGCTCTCTGGAAATTTCTCTGGCTATTGATAGTCGTCTGTTTAAGGATATACAGTCGCCTGTTCTGTTTATAGTCGACTGTGTTACTTGCATCAGTCGTCTGTCCTGTATCTTGTGAGATTTCCAGTATTTGTCTAACTTACTCTTCTCTCGGCCAGTCGCCTGTCGAAGAATGTACAGTCGCCTGTTGGCTTGACAGACGACTGTCCTTGCTTCATCAGTCGACTGTCCACGTGGTAAGTTACCGTTATGAATTCTCACCTACCCTTGCTGACTGTGCAACAGTCGACTGTGGATTGTTCAACAGTCGACTGTCGTGAGTTCAGATTATATCCGTTGAGATTTTTCTCACGGATTTCGATTGGGTTTTTGCCTAAACTGTTTTGTGGATTTGAGAAAGCTATAAATAGAGCTTCTACTGTTTCATTGGAAGGTTACTCATTCATTGCAAAATCCTTCAAGCTTTCATTTCCAAAGATCAAAGCTCTCAAATCCAAAGCCCTAAGTATTTCCAAATCTTGTTCTCTTGCTCTCCAACCTAGAACCAAAGATTGATCTTCTAGGCAATTGGTGCAATCAAGAGAAAGGGCTTTTCTCCTCTCTTCCAAGAGAGTTCTTCAACACACATCACACTTTTCCTTCAAGTTCTACTTCAAGGCATAGGTGTTTGTAAGTGTTGCTTTCATATTTCATAACTTTCGTTATTTGAATTGTGATCTCGGTTGTCAGAGTGGTTTTCCTTGCTCCCTGGTTGTGGGAGTCAAGGACATCGATTGTATTCGATTGCACTTGTAGGGTTGCTACAAGTGGGCTATAAGGAAACCTTAAGTTAGGGTTCTAACTTGAGTATCCGGTTGTATCCGGGTGGAAGGGACGTAGGATTACCAGGAATAAGTCGGGAGTTGACTTGGGTAATTCGAACCCTTGAAACATATCTGCGTTTGCGTGTGTTTCTCTTTGGGTTGTTTTTCTATTCCGCACTATTTGTTGGATTGCATTTTATTTGGCGTAAATTCCTTTTAAATTTGCATAAACACTATTCAACCCCCCTTCTAGTGTTTTCCCCATAGACAGGGTCCTTACACAACCACCCCAGCAACAACAAGCTGCCTACTACCTCAGCAGCAACAATATCAGCAGAGGCCACCTCAGCAGCAACAATTTTAGCAGAGACAGCATGCGGGGCCTTATAAACCTCCCGGTTATAATCAGAGTTGGCGGCTGCAAAACCCACAGCAGGCACCACAAAAGTCTGCTCATGAGACAAGGGTTGAGGAGTACATGGCTATACAAGAGAAGATCAATGCCGAGTTGCTAGTTGGCCAAAAAACTTTACACTGTTGTTGCACAGTTGGTGGAACAGATGACTATCTTGGCTAGAGACCAAGACCAATTGACGGCACAACCGGAAGTAAATCCGAGGAGCAACACTGGCCACATCAATGCAGTAGTGGTGGTAACTACTAGAGGAGGGAAGGATACGATGCCCATCATGATCCAAGCTCCATCTTTCAAACAAACCATTCCGATTGAGATTGATGGAGATAAAGAAGCTGAGGGACCCACGATAGTCATTGGTGGAGATGATAAATCTAAAAATGATGATCCCCAGAAAGAGAGAGTTTATGTGTCGCCTGTTCCATTTCCTCAAAGGTTGGCAAACGCTAAGTTGGAGAAAAAGTTTGCTCGCTTTCTGGAGTACTTGAGGGGCATTAGCCTAAACATCCTGTTCCTAGATGCCATTATTGAGATCCCGACGTACACAAAGTTTCTGAAAGACTTGATTACGGGATGGAAAAGGACGGAAAAGATCATGCTAGCCGAACAAGGAACATGGTTCGTCAACAATGACAAGGGGCCGAGAAACTTAAGGACCCTGGTAGCTTTAGAATTCCATGCACACTTGGTGGAGTCCCCCTTTAGAAAGCTCTAGTTGATTTGGGTGCGAGCGTCAGTCTCATGGCACTTACAATGTTCAAGAAGCTGAACACGTGGACTGATATGAAGCCCACCGATATGAAGATACAACTAGCCGATGGGTGCATTACTAGACCGGTGGGAATAGCTGAAAATGTGCAATTGAAAATACCGGGCGGACTTTGTCTGCCATGCGACTTCGTCATTATGGACGTGAAGGAAATTGGAGATACGTCGCTTATTCTTGGGCGCCCATTCTTGGCCACAGCTGGAATCATTGTAGATATATGAGAAGGAATGTTGTCACTCAATGTTGAGAACATAGAGGTAGAATTCCATCTCCCACGAGCTATGAAGAATCAGTCGACTATTAAAGAGAATGACTATGTCGACCTACTTTAAGAGGTCATCGAAGAAGCCACGCCTTACATCGTGAAAACCTTGCTTATGGAGGAATCTGATGGGGAGCCAATTTCTGAAAAGAGTTCCCAAATAGAAGACGCCCCGGACCCTCTCATCGATGAAGAGGAGAATGACGATGACGTCATGAGGATAAGAGAGCTCTGCAAACTCTCTTCCGGGAAGCATCCAAATCACACACCACTGGTAAAGACTCCAACATCACCGAAGAAGAACACGGAGCCTTTGAAGGCTAAAAGCAAAGCTTGTGGGGAGTCATCTCCCACCATTATGAAAAAGGAGACCAAGCAAGAAAACATTGAGCATTCAAAGCCCATCGGTCTCCTAGCCAAATTTGACACGCGCATCTCCTATGCACTGAATATCACACACAGAATGTAAATCATGAGGGGTCGAGCTCAAGACCATAAACGAGCGCTTATCGGGAGGCAAACCAACATTTCTATCTTAGTTTTAGTTCATTCTTAGTTTTTAATTTGTTTAAACTTACAAAAAATCGATAGATCAAAAGCTAGGAAAAATTCTAATATTGTGTGACGTTTTATCTGCAGGGAGAAGACCATGAGGATGCCAACCTAATGGAGAGAACATATAATGAAGGAGATTCATGCCATGGAGGAGTTTGAATGAGAAAAGAGGGAGGAACTTGAAGGAAGAAACGAGAAAAAAGATGGAGAATAACAGAAACCTAAAGTTGAAAAAATTTGCTTCACTCGGCCGAGTGAGATTCTCACTCGACCGAGTGAACCCTCACTCGACCGAGTGAGAATACTGATTAAGGAAGTATAAAAACTCAACTCTGTATATTTATACCACTCGACCGAGTGACTATGTCACTCGACCGAGTGGATCCTTGTAACAGATATCTTAAAATTAGTGTGATGTCTCATCTTCTGACTTGACCGAGTAACTCATCTCATTCGGTCGAGTCACTCGACCCGGTCGCTCTATCAAAAAAACTTACTAATCTGCCCCTCTGGGTCACTCGACCGAGTGACTAAAGTCACTCGATCGAGTGACGTAAGGCGGCAGCTCGATATAAAAGGGGAAATCGAACTCGACCAAACTTATTCCCAAATTGATAACAGTCGAGCCCTAATTCCCTCCTAACCCTTAGCGACTCGACCAATCATCTAGCCCAACTCGACCCCGTCACCGACCACACCACCTCCGACCACCTCCCTCTCCACTAAACCCTAATTTGCATCATATCTCTCCCCCTCCATCTCGTAATCAATTCAACCCCAAATCCCAATTAACCCTATCAATCTCCATATTTTCTTGATCTACCTTAATTAATTCGAATTTTCAACGCTAATTAACATTTTTGTGCAACAGGAATGCTTGGGGGAGATCCTTTTCGAAGACTACGTAGATATATCTTGGGGAGCCATCCTACAAGCATCGCTTGGGAGTCGCATCGCTCGCTCAGTACACTCGTTCCACTTTATCTTTCGAGCAATTTCCAGCACTAATCGTCCAAAGGTTGAAAATTACTCCCAGCGCAAAACCCTTCAAAAATTTATCCCGTTGTGCGCGTTGAGCAATATGAGATGTCCAACAAATTAGGGATGACGATCCTTACCTCGATGGAGGAGAGTAACAGGGGAATCAACGAGAGTGTGATGGCCTGGATTTGGGGGCGATCTTAGGCGTGGGCTGTTGAAATCGAAGACCTTGTGCAAAACTGGGGATCTACTCCAGCTTCTGCGTTTTGCGCAGGAGTGAGCAAAAGAATTGGTGGCGATTGCTCCAGCTTCTGCGTTTTGCGCGGGAGTGAGCAAAAGAATTGGTGGCGATTGTATTTTAGTACAAAAGGGGTTAAAGGTAATTTAGTACAGAGGCGCGTTGAAAAGAGCTTAAAGGGCGTTTTGGTAATTGCACCAAAAGGTCAGATATTACCATGATCGCTGATCGGATCGGACGGTCAGGAGGGGTCGAGCGCATGAATCCCATCTGAGCACGAGCTCAGGCGCATTTTACCCACATATATATATATATATATATATATATATATATATATATATATATATATATATATATATATATATATATATATATATATATATATATATCGTGGAGTGCCCCATACTCATGGCATTACACCATGCCTCCACGGACTAGATCTGGGAGCAGGCAGCCTACTGCCAAGAAGAAGAAGACAGGTGACCCCGGTGCTTCTTCTTCTGGGACAACACCTCCTCCTCCATATAGCGACCCCATCCCTGCACTGCCATCCCACCTGCCCCACCAGTACAACCACCTCGACCCATAGAGACGTACGTGATCACTTTTAGAGATGATGCACACCGCGTCGAATTTGAGAGGATCTCCAAATGTCAGATCATTCCCTCTAGGTTCGCTCACATTCCTACACTAAAGCACCCAGGGGTATTCCAGGGGCTGCACTAGCTGTATGATATTGTTGGTTGGGGCGAATTTTTGTCGGTGTCAGTGAACATCTACGTTCGACCGACACTAGAGGTCTTGAGTTTTATTCGTAGGACTCATAGGGGCTACTCTTTTAGACTCATGGACCGTAAGTGTGAGATCACACATGCCATGGCCCGAGCTTACTTTCACTGGCCCCCAGTCCCAGACCCTGACAGGGTGTTTGGCCTCAATCACCACATCCCCTCCGTCCTTTCTACTGATGCATTTTGGTAGTTGGTCACAAGCATCCCACACTTTGATCCTAGTAGGGCGAAGGCCGCATCCATAGTCCACCCCAACCTACGCCTTGCACAGCTCCTTATGGCGACCACCATTCTAGCTAGGCCAGAGGTTAGGACTATGTCCACACCTGAGCTATTTATCCTTTGGGCTATAACACGGGTGAGAGCATTCGAGGCTGGCGGTGACGTCTTAGTTCCTGCCATATCCATTGATGTTGCTAACTGGTTCTTCGACCGCATCCTTTCCACGCTCGCCTCCACCAAGGCGATTTGTTGAGGCAGTCTGATTACCCTTCTGGCTCCTATCTTCGACATCCAGTTTCCTGCTGATCTGCGCCTAGCTACAGGGCCTACTTCCCTTACAGATTATGTTTTAACACGTGTACATATGATCCGAGTATATGGCCAGTGCCATTGGTTCTAGCTCCATGGTCCCTTCTCTGCAGACTATATCGTGCTTCCGAACCCTGTTCAGATCCAGGTGGGACCAGCAGGTGCTGAGTGGAGGTTCCCTGTGGATCTTCTCATTCCACCTGTATGCGTGCTAGAGCCTGATGATGAGCAGCATCATCATCCCATCGAGCCTCACCCAGCTGAGATCCCTATAGTTCCGTCTGACTCTGAGCCATTGCCTGGACCCAACACACATGTCTCTATGTCTGATCTTGCCGAGGGTTCCACGTCCACTTCCATTCCTAAGAGTTTCACGTCTGTGTCCGGTGCTATTCCTTTGACTTCTGAGAGTACTGAGCCTTCCATTCCTTCATCCGTGTAGATCTATGCATCACTTGAGACCCGACATTTGGGGTGACCTTATCTTCTGCTTTCACATCCACCACACCTGTCGATATCACTGTCTCCATTGTCGCAGTATTTTCAGAGAGTGTCATGGTGTCTGTCACCACATCTATTGCCACGACCTTTGCACCCTCCTCCACTTCTGTCGATATTTCTATCACATCATTTGTTGCACCCACATCTGAGAGCATTCCTGTGTCTCAGCCTCACCTGGAGGTCGAGCATCCTGCTGTGAGCCCCGCTCCACACGCACACCTTATTGTTGCTCCGCTCATTTTTGGAGGCCGATTGAGTCCTGCTCGTGCACGTGCACGTCCCTCTTCTTCCACTACCGACAATAGACATTTGCACCTACACGCAGTCGAGTCTGCAGTATCTGAGATTAGAGTTGACTTTCGAGCCCTTACCCAGGCCGTTGTTGCCTAGCAGACCCATATTGCCCTCATTCCTAGTATTTAGCAGATGCTGAACCAGATTTTGCAGCATTTGCAGCATTTGCAGTAGCAGCCAGCCCCACACCATCGCTGCCACGCCATCCACATGGAGGTGATGGTGCTGCACCTGAGTAGGCACTCCACCATGATGCCTGACACATTTTGCTCACATCTCTCCCCATTATTTTGTATGCCCTGATGTCTTCACCTTTTTAGGGCACTATATATTCCAGCTTGGGGGGAGAGTATCTTTTGACCACCGTTGCATCCATACCATCATTTTGCTTGCTTGACTTGCATATCTTTATTATCTATCATATGGATGCATTAGGATTCTACTTTTCTTTCATGCTGCATCATTATCGCATCCACACCCACCCACCCACCCATATCTTATATGTCTGTGTACCACACTTTGCACATTGGGGACAATGTGATGTTTACCTTGTGGGAGTAAGTGCACTCACACACTTTTATTTCAATTTTACTTTTATTTTTTCTTCATTTTCCTCTTATTTTCACATCTTTTTCATTTTCATTTTCATTTTTTACCATGCATCATGTTTTCTTTACTTTTAGAGTGCTTGCATGTGTAAGTTAGGGTTTACTTTATCCTTGTTTCTTTTACTTTCTTTGCTAGAGATGAATTCGCTATGATGAGTTTAGCTTGGAAACCCACTTTACCGGTGCACATACCCTTTTGCCACGATGTCTTTGTTTCTAATGTCATTTATGATATATTTGTGTGCACTTGAGAAAAAGAACTTCTAATATGATATTTAATGTTTATGAATGAATTTTAACGTTGACTTGAATAAGAAGTACTTTATGGTATGCTATTTATAAAAAACACACCCAGATTCACGCATTGACTGCATTATGTTTGGAGTACTGCTTTCATATCTATATCACTTCTTGTTTGCATGAATTGTGTGTTAAATCTTCGGGTTTAATGAATTGAATGTCATCTGAAATGAATAGATTAGCCTGCTTTTAGAAATTAAACTGAGTAGAGGACATTACCCAGCTGAAGTAGATATGCACATACAAAGAGTGAACTGAGTGATATTATTTATTCTTTCTCAACATATCTTGAAAATATTTCTATACATACTATCATTGGAAATTCTCCCCTAGAGTGATTCTTATTTCAGCATCTTTCCCAATTCACCAAAAAGCCAAAAAGCTCCAAGGTTCCAAAAGAAAAAAACTTAAAAGGGGGGGATGGAAAGAGAAAAATAAAACAAAACAAAACAAAAAGAGAAAAAGAATATGTATATACACAACTCCATTCCTGAAAATATCTTTTCCTTACTTTCACTTTTCTTTTCTGGAGTTATAATACTTGGGAAAAAGCCATGTTCTATATATTTGATGCCATTACGCTTATAGATAAGCTTGGGGAGAAAATCAAATGATAGGTGAGAGAGTGATTACTTATATGTGCATGACTACCAAGGCTAGGTAATCTCTAATACTTAGGGAGATGACTTTGAGTATGACGACATCTATGAGTTGAAAAATGAACATGAAATTCATGAAACCACATCTTTCTATTCTTATATGTACGAATTGTGTGATATCTCTTATACTCCAAGTAGAAGCCGTCAATTGAAAAGTGTGTTGGCTATGAATATGTATATCGATTTCTATGCCTTAGACGATGTTTAATGTTAAAATGATTTCGTATTTCATAGGATTCACGTTGTTCTCAGTTTTTATATCAAGTGCGCCAAATATGAAATGATATTGAAATAAAAATGACAGTGTGTTTATATTCCTTATTGGTGGACCTTGGTAGGTGAATTCAAGTTCTGAGAGAATGATCTAGCAATTCCCTTTCTTCACTTTCTTTTCGATGATTTAGTTTTCTTTATTTTTTTTCGCCAAGTTCGCTTTTAACTTATCTTCCTCGAGGATGAGTAAGAGGTAATGTAACACCCCGCTCCCAGGATACCCAGGAAGTACGAATTCGTCCCAGGTAATCCTAAGGCAACGAGTGTTACGAAGGGAAATACAAAAGACAGGCAGATCCACTACACACTGCTGGGATAGTACATGTAGCATTCCAGACAACACAGAACAACAAAAGAACCAACAACTCAATTACATACATATATGAATACAAACTGTTTATACAACATCCTTATACATTCTCATATACAACAAGAACTCTCATCCCACCAAGTATAAAAACATACACCCAAATCACAGCCACTCTCACACACCCTCAACTCCAACCAGCTGAGCCAATGGGCCTCCAACTCCACGAATCAACCTGAAAAGTCAACGGGGACACGTCACAGTGTGACCCAGTAGGAAATGCCAACTCCCACTAGTATGCCATTATGAAAATGCAACTATTCTACATGCATTCATAGCAAGGTGCAAATGAAGTGTGGCATGAGCTAAAGGGAACATGTGTATGACATAAAGCATTGAATGCATAACATAAACGAAGATATAACAACAAGAGAGTGAGACAACATAAGTAAAATAAACGCAAGCGACAATAACTACAATAGGCGATGTATATAACATGGGTATACAACATGGAAGGGCTACAAGTAAAGAACGTACAAGTAAGCAACATTTAATAATGCTACAAAAGTAATGAAAGTTATCTAGTAGTGATTTGGGCCCTAAGTAGTGGGTAGACCCTCTTGGGACTGGACCTCACCCCCAGTTGGGGTGACACATGCAAACTCCCCCAGCTAGCTGGGCACTCGGCCCAGTGTGCAATGCTGTTAGCAAAGGAGCCATGTTTTCTCCTTATTCCCCCTTCACATTTTCTCCAATTCTCCTCATTTCCACCACTCCTCACCACTCGGGTAGGACAGGAGGGCCACCAACCACCATAACTGTCCAGCCCCTCATGTTTTTCCCACTACATAGTGTCCCCCAATCCCCGTGTCACCCTCATTTAAGAGGACTTATTTATTTCTTAGCATTTAAGTTAGGAAACATAGCATACCACATTTAGAATTGCATTTTTTTAACAATTTTAAAATGACATAAGAGTGACATATTAGGAACAACAAAACTAACACATTACATGCAAATTTGGGGTACAGTGCACGTGTCCACTGCGTCGTGTGCTATATTCACCCCAAATTTGGGGTGAAGTCAAGGACCTAGTATCACACAGTTTACCCAAGTTCCAATTAATTCAATTAATTAATTCAATTATAAAATGAGAACTTTGCATGTTCTTCTTCCGCTAGCAGCACTTCCTTTTTTTCCTCACTTGCTTCACTGGTGGCACTGTGTTATACTTTTGACACTTGTGTTTCCTTTTTTTAGATTGTGGTTGTGTGGCTACTTGTATTGTTACTCGTGCTAACCCTTTTCTTGCAGTAACTCGACATTGGACCGCAGGTACGATCCCCCTGTTTAGCTATTTACTTTTCATTATATTACTTAGTTACATGCCTTATTTCTCTTGCCTTGCCTTGTGGTTTGATAACCTTAGAACGGTGTTCCAAATCCAAGTTGGTTCCTACTGGGGCACGCATTGATGTGCTCCTCCCTATTTTTCAGGTAGCAGGGGCAGCACAGTTAGAGGTGACTTGAAGTTGGGTTCAGGGGTAGCCATTGGTGAGGGCTGATGGTGTTTGTGTAGTGATGTACCTGGACTATGTATATAAATGAAACATGTTATATATAAAATGTTGTTGTTGTTCATGAGGTTGTTTGATATTATTATGGAGCTTCACTTGTACTATCCCAGCATGTGCGCAGTGGCCTGCCTTGTTTTCTCTCCCTCTCTTGCATTTTTCTTTCTTTACCTCTGCCTCTTCAATATTCCTGGAAAAAAAAGAGATTCCGGGTATTTTGGGGAGGAGGGCGTTGCATTTTTGGTGGCATACGCAGGTCACCGCACTGCGATGTGCGTATGGATAGTACATGTAATGCTTCAGTAGGTAAATGGGATAGGTTCGCCCTAAGGTGGGTAGTGACCTTAGTGACCTTAGAGCTTTAAGTGACCCACCCTTGAACCCCTAGCTTTAGGGAGTCCGGGGATGAACTTTCTGCAGTGTATTATATTATAGAAGTATATTGTGGGTGTACGTATGTATCTATAACTGTGTGAACCCATGTGTATAAGTGCAGTTGTTGTGATTAGAGATTTGAATTATATATGTTGCGGTATACTTCTATTTAGCATATGTATTTATACTTGAATAGTATGAAGTTGCATGTATCTTGGAAGGTTATAGTGGTATATATGTGGGGGTTTATACTAGGTGGGTAAATACTTGAGCGTATATATATATTGTCTCTATATAGATACATGATACGGATATGTGAGTAGGTATGTGTTATACTTGTGTGACTCTGAGACATAGGTGATACGTATATGTATATTCGTGGATGTATATTGGTGGGTACATATAAGCTATTGGGGACATATGAGTTGTAAGGGTGTGAGTGAGGATATGTACGTATGTGATATGAGTGCATATATGTGTTTTCTTATCTATTGTGTTATAGTTCTGTTCCCATGTAGGGAAAGTACCAATGTGTGTGTGTCTGTATGGATAGAGTAATGGAGTGTCCACATGGTCTTTGGACATATGGGGAAAAGTGCATGTGTGTGAATAGATGTGTGCCTGTATGGGTAGGTGGTGTAGATATAGGTTGGGATATTGGTGTGTGTATATATATATATGTCGCTAGTGTTGCATTGCTAGTGTATGGATTCCTAATGTGTTAGATTTGAATAACTGTGGGTATGTGTATGTGCTGCCTATGTGCCTATCTGAATCGATATATTGTCTTAATTTTGTTTATGGTTGTGGGTTGTATTATTGCGTGAAGATAGGTGTTATGCTATGGTCATACATGGTGTGTATGTAGCAATATAGATAAGTAATGGACGTATGAATAATACAAGTAATGCTCCCGAGTGTTTGGGATAGATGCGTCCTGAGGTGGGTATTGGTGCTTTTGAATCGTTCGCCCTAGGTTTAGACTCTTAGCCCTATACCGTGCTTATTATGGGATAGGGATATAAGTGTGATGTGTACCATATGTAGAATATGACGAATGTAATGATTTGAGATTATACAGTGCATGTATAAGTGGAATGGTTATGGGTTTGCACGGTTAAGTGGAGTTATGGTATATATATGTGTGTGTATACGCTTACCTGTAGAATGGTGTCTATAGGACCATTTGGATGTATATGTAGTGCATGTACCCTTCCGTATATAGTGACATGAGGGGGATTGTGTATCGGTATATGAGATACTTGAATGTATGTAGGTGTGTTGTAGCAAGCGTGGCGTGATTGTGTATATGTGTTGTTATTATTGAACGTGTATTGGTGTATGTCTTATGAGTGGTTATATGTACATGTATGTGAATAATCCCTATTCTGATTTACATGTATCAGTATATGAATGTGTATGTATATGGGAAGTGACTATCTACTGAATGTGTATGAATACTGAAATACACTTATTTGTGTATGTGTTAGTATGCTAGTAAAAGTGTGGATATATTGGATGTTATGTATATAATGGTATGGATAGCTACCGACTACCTGCTAGTGTAGTTTGAGTAGCTTGATTGTATGGGTGTGTAATAGCAGGATATGTGTAATATATGTGTATGGATGTGTGTGTACATACATGGGAATGTATGTGCATGGTTGCATGGATCCTAATAAATATATAAGCATGTCTGTGCCCATACCTACTATTAGAATAAAGTCTTGTGTGTATAAGCGTACGTGTATTTGGCTATATGTAGATTTCGAAATCTATGTATGGTATTGATACTTGTACATCTGTGGGCGTATAATGAGTATGTGCTTGTGGAATATCTATCTGGGGTATTGCTTATTGCGTATACGTGAATATGTACCATAGTTGTATGGATTTCTATTATACATGTCACAATGGAGTGTAGGGATGTGGTCATGTATGTGTAGTGTGCTGTAGGAGAATATGTAATGATGTATATATTGGGTGAATGAATATATATATATATATATATATATATATATATATATATATATATATGCTGGTACATATCTTTGTTTGTTTACCTGCTGATCTATCCTATAGGTTTGTCTATCCAGATGTATCTCGGTATGCCCTGGATAAATGTATTTCTGCTTGTATGCGTGTGTATATATAGGTCTGTACCAAAGCGTGTGTGTATGTATATACATGTGCAATGGGGATGTAAATGTGATAGATATGGAATATTGCCTCTCTCAAAACAATGTGAGCTTTACTCCCAAGCGCAGGAGATCGTGCAAGTAGTATCTGGCGAGTCCAGAGTCGAATCCTCGGGACAAGTCGACCTGAGATGACACAAATTCAACTAATCAAATATAATATACGGTTAAGAAAACGACCACCTTTGTGAAGGTGAAAAATAGTGTACGGATTTGTAGCAAAGAAAGTGGTTCCTAAAAGTATTACGGTATCACGAAAGTTTGGTATTCAATGAGACAAGTATGCTACGATTGTGAGTTCATTAGGAGTTTATAGTCGCTGAAATTTCACGTCTTTCAATGTCACACGACGCTTCACCCGGTCAAGGCGTGAAGGCGTCGGAAGATAAATCGATGAAAACTAGTCAAAATGGCCTTAAACGTATTACTAGCAATGTTGATCTCACTAAACAATAATCGCAGCGATAAGTTCAGATTAGAGAACACAAATTGGCTAGCCTTATCAGGGCCTAGCCATAGGGCACATCAACAATATCGATAGTAAGCAAATACCCATCAAATACGTTGTAGAAATCAACAAAACTAGCAATTTGGACATGATAATAGGGCTAAAGACATGAAATTTAGCAACTACATACTCCTAACTACATCACAACCATAGCACAAAGAGATTAGCCACGCATGGTGCAATAAAAATCAGTTTTGATAGCAAAATACATCGTTTAGATAGCAAAATACAAAGGAATACACCAAATACGGGGTATAAGTTCAAGAAATTATCACCAAATCTCCTCCTTAGAACCCAAAACTCTCTGAGAATAGGAAGAATAGTCTCTGGAAATTTTCAGAATTTTCTCCTGGAGAAATACGCACAGTAGCCGCTCCAAAAGTCCCAAAATACGCCAGAATACCCCCAAAACCCCTAGGAATACGCTTATATAATAGCATTGCGGGTTTGGGGGCCTAAACGGGTCGAAACCCGCACTTAAATCCAAACCCGCAAACCGGCGCAATTCTCGACCGTTCGATCGACGCGGGATTCATCCTCGAAGCGCCACGTGTCCTCCAAAATCCGCGCTCGCCCGCTCCGCGTTCAGATCCAAATTCGATTCGGAATTAAATTGACCGTTGGATCTTAATCCAACGGTCGAGATCGTGAGCTCTTCGAATCCGAGCGGCGGTGTCCAGTACCGTTGGATTTGGATCGTGCGGTCGTCGCTTCGCCACGTCGCCGCTTCTTTGTTTTTCTTCGGGGGCTTCGGGAACCGTCGGATCGAGCGGGCGTCGCTTAGGATTGCGCCGCGTGGCGAGGATTCGAGCGCTCTGCTTCGTCGATGGAAAGATGATGTCGACCGTTCGATCGTGATCGAACGGTCGACACTTTATCGCAATTGCTCCGAGCTGCGACCGTAGGATGAAGGCGGGACGGCGGGGATCGTGCCACGTGGCGGCCATTGATTGGCTGACGGCCGTATTTGCGTATTTGGATGCGTATTTCTCCTTTTAAATAGTATTCTGCATTCAAAAATTCATAGTAATTAGCACAGATCTCAGAAAAATACAAATAAATAGTCGTTAGAATCGTGAGAACGAGAGCTTGCCATGAAAAATATAAAATATGCAGAAATACTCAGTTAATTGCTGTTTTGTGCTCAAATTAAGTGTTTTCTCTAATAAATAATTGTGTACAAAATACGTATGAATTAGAGAACAATTTATCATCATATGAGCACAAAATAGGACTAATTAGGGGGTTAAATATGTAATATTGAACCCAATTCACACCCCCCAACTAGCGTTTTGCTAGTCTCTAGCAAAAAAAGCGAATTACGATATCAAATATACACCTAGATCACCGTATCAGATCTCAATTTTCTCACCACCATACTACAACGACAAAAGAATATAACCACACACTAATGCCAAGATATCATGCTCATTATATAATGGTACTCATGGGTTTACAATGAAAAGCAAGTATCTCTAAAATGGTCATTAAATAGACTTAAATCCACTTTACATTACTTCATAGCGAATGGTATGCAAAATCAATGGCTCACACCTTTCAATCAAAGTTTATAACTTGGGGCGTAGATGTATCATGCAAAGCAAGCAAAAAATAGATTGGCATCAAGACATACACACGTCAATTTTCATTCATAGGAAATAACACCATATCTTGTGCTTTCTTTAAGCTTTGGAAGTTCTCTTGCCTCGCTAATGATGCACACTTTTTCTTGCTCTTCTTTTCTCATTTTATTAGTTCTGCGTAACGCGCATCAAGTAACATTTGCAGAAAAAATGTATAACTTGGATCGCTCCATCAAATGAATGAGGTTCCAGTCAATGGCTCCCAAATCAGACGATAATAGAGCATTAGGCCAAGAAGGACCCCTCGGACTGTACTAATCGAGCCAACCAAGTTATTTCTTTAATGACACATTTGTTCGTCCATACATTTTTCTTCATTCATCTTATTTCATTCTTTCTTTTGTGCGCACATAAATAACTTAGCAAGATAGCTTCCTTTTCTTTATCCTTTCACAAGAATGGGTTATCCTAATCATTTCAAAAGACAGTGTAGACTTTCACCCAACATTACACAAAGCATGCAAATAGCACTGAATATGAGATAAAAAGTATTGCTCCAGTCATTTTGTGATGGTGTGTTCCATTGAAAACATACGACTTGCTAATTCATAATTTCAAGTTTCATTAAGTCATCATTCAATCCTACCATAGAGATTTGCACTATAAACTCCTAATAAGTGAAATGAATTAAAGCAAGTTGACGACTACTCCCTGAAAGATTTGCACTACTCTCTGTACGATGCTCGATCCATGGAGAGAGGGATAAATGATTTTGGGACAAAACTGGAGGAGGGCATGGTTCTGATTCCATGGCGATAATCTCAAAACCTTTGTCCCTAGCTGTCTCCTCCTCTCGTTCATCCAAAATTGCTAGCTCATCCTCTCTTTTGCACACACTTCCTGCCATGTGGATATTTATATTCGTGTCCTCGCTCGGTATTCCTGCAATAGAAGATGAACTCGTATTAGATTCTTGAAATCGAGTTTCAAAAGCATTACCTTCTTCTAAGCAAGCGACAATCAAATTAAGATTTCCAATGAAATTTTGAATATGCCGACTCCGAGCAAGGAAATTCTCCTGGAATTGATGGGATGTGGCCTCCTGTGTCTGAATAGTCAGGTAAGCTTCCTCTTTCAAGGATTGCAAAGGTACGTCTACGCTTTGCTCTTCTTGATCGAGGCACGAAGGCTCCGTTGAATCGCTCTCTGAAGTCTCTTCCACGGTTTCTTCGTTTTCTTGCAGAGACTCCATGTATTCCCACGCCACTGTCGGCGTCATGCTTCCCAATAATTCCTGCAGCTGAGGTTGTAGTCCTTCTAGGAAGAACTCCATAAGCTCTTCATTTGTGAAACCATACTGCGGATAGCTCGATATAATGTCTGTGAACCTTCTCCAGGCCTGAAAGGAAGTTTCACAGTCAGTTTGATTAAAATTAACAATTTTGAGCTTTTCCATTCTATGTTTGTGTGCATTTGCATATCGTGCATCATAAAGATTGTTTGTGCAATAGAAGTTCATGTATTCCATTTTGAAATAAAATAAAATAAAATAATAATAAAAAGTTTATGTACAGTAAAGTGGAAAGATCTCACCGAAGGTCCTCTAAATGAAATAAACCGTAGTCACAAACCATTCCTCCCCGGCAACGGTGCCAAAAACTTGGTGGGACCGAAAAGGTGCTCTCTCTCAAGTGCAAGAGTCCGTACAAGTAGTAAAATCTGGGAGTCCAGATGTCGAATCCACGGGAAGAAATCTGTTGCAACCACAATTTAAATCAAATAGAAATCCTACGAAAAGAAACTAACCACTTCAACAATGGTGACGGTGATGGTGATGTGAACACGTGAACAATATAAACATAGAAATACATGTAAGAAAATATCTATAAAGAGTATGCGCATGGTATGGGTTCGTTAGGGTCAACGATTCGTATTAATTTGGTCGATGAATATATCGCAATGAATTCTCTTTTTGAGAGCAATTCACCGGAAAAAAATATCCAATATAACTCAATGAATTCTCCTTTTGGGAGCAATTCATCGGAAGATGCCCTTTTGGGGGTTCAAACGCAATATTCAAAAAGATCGTCGCTAAAGCTATAATACGATATGAAACTCTCTTTTGGAGAGATCAAAACTACGATATGAAACTTCCTTTTGGGGAGATCAAAACTCACCCTTTTGGGGCGCAAAAACTTGGTGGGACCGAAAAGGTGCTCTCTCTCAAGTGCAAGAGTCCGTACAAGTAGTAAAATCTGGGAGTCCAGATGTCGAATCCACGGGAAGAAATCTGTTGCAACCACAATTTAAATCAAATAGAAATCCTACGAAAAGAAACTAACCACTTCAACAATGGTGACGGTGATGGTGATGTGAACACGTGAACAATATAAACATAGAAATACGTGTAAGAAAATATCTATAAAGAGTATGCGCATGGTATGGGTTCGTTAGGGTCAACGATTCGTATTAATTTGGTCGATGAATATATCGCAATGAATTCTCTTTTTGAGAGCAATTCACCGGAAAAAATATCCAATATAACTCAATGAATTCTCCTTTTGGGAGCAATTCATCGGAAGATGCCCTTTTGGGGGTTCAAACGCAATATTCAAAAAGATCGTCGCTAAAGCTATAATACGATATGAAACTCTCTTTTGGAGAGATCAAAACTACGATATGAAACTCCCTTTTGGGGAGATCAAATCTCACCCTTTTGGGGCGATCATCAACTTAATTAATTCTTTTGGAATCTAAAAAAAGTCGATTTACGAACAAAGATTACAATTTTAGCGATGATTTAACGATTTAGCATATGGAATACAACCAAACTAACACAAATCATAGCCCCTAACTACTCCATACCAAGCACAATTAAGTTTTAGCTACTCATAATTTCAGAATAAACAAATTCCATAGCCAAATACATCAAGAATATAGCGAAATACGGGAGAAAAAGCACTAAATAAGGAGTTTAAGTTAAGAATTCATCACCAAATATCCTTGAAAATACATCAAAACTCTCTGGAAATAAGAAAATAGCCTCTGGAATTTTACAGAATTTTTCAGAGGGGGAATACGGCTTCTAGAGCCTCCAATACGCCCATTATACGCCCCCAAACTGCTTGAATACGCCCAAAAACCCCTAAATACACTTATATAATAAGATTGCGGGTTTGGGTTGCTTAACGGGTTCACACCCGCAATAAATTCGCACCCGAATCGATCTCAGCCGCAGATCTAAGTCGGATCAATTTCCGACCGTTGATCAAAGCGGGATTCGACCAGGGCACGCCACGTGTCGCTTGAAAATTCGTGCGATACCCGCTCCGATCTTCGACTCTCGCTCGGATCGATCACGTCCGTTGGATCAACGATCTAACGACTGTACGCTTGCCACGTCGCCAATAATTTCGCCGCTTCGCTTTTAGTTTGCGGGGGCGTTCGTGGCCGTAGGATTTGAATCGGACGGTCTCCATGTCGCCACGTCGCTCGATTTTCGTTCGATCGCGTTTCAAAATGCGGGGTCGCCAGGGGCCGTCGGATCGAAGATCAACGAACGCGGAACGGCCACGTCGCCCGCTCTCCGTTCAAAATGTGGGGATGAGCGTAGCCGTTCGATCGACAATCAAGGGTCACGATAGCGCCACGTGTCCCCCTTACGCTGCGCTTCTGCGTTCGAATGGATGAAGTGCGAGCCGTTCGATCGAAATCGAACGGCGGAAGTTTTGCCGCGTCGCCGATTCTCAGCAGCCGTAGGATAGTGGCGGGAAAGCGCGGATGGCGGCCACGTCACGCGCCAAGATTCGTGCGCCTATTTTCTTTTTATTTCTTCTTTTAAATTGTATTCTGCATTCAAAATTTCATAGTAATTAGTACAGATCTCAGAAAAATACAAATAAATATTCGTTGGAATCGTGAGATCGAGACGGTGCTAGGAAAAATATAAAAAATGCAGAAATACTCCATTAATTGCTGTTTTGTGCTCAAATAAGGTGTTTTCTCTAATAAAAGTTGGTGTATAAAATACGCACGTATTAGAGAATAATTTAGCATCATATGAGCACAAAATAGGGCTAAATGGGGGGTTAAATATGTAATATTGAACCCGAATCACTAATGTAAGTGAATGAAACTGTTTGATATGTGTGTATTGGACTGTGTGTAATTGGTTGCACATTTATATGTATACGCGTGTGTGGTGTGTAGATGGAAATTCGTACTTATTTGACTATTGTGTCAGTATGTGCATATGATGTGTAAAAATAGTTATATATACACAGAGCATATAAGGGAAATGTATTATGATTGTGCACTCGTGTGTGTATTGTGTGTGGTATATGTGCCTATCTGTGTGAGGCATTAGGTGCATCGCTATGAATGTGAGATTATGTGTATATTTATCTATTGTTAGGATTGCGGACCTAAGTGACTTGATCATGCATGTGTTAGTGTGTGCTCGTCAATGTATGTTGGATGTGACTAAATATTATGTGTATGTAGATATTTATGTGCATATGATTGTGGGTGGACTTATATGACTAAGTATTGAATGTATAGAGATCTGGTGTGCATATGGTGTGACACCGTAATGGTGACCCTGTTTGTCAAGTTATGTGTGTAGGTTGATGTGTAAAGTCGCATGTCTATGCATGCATATAGACGTATATGTAATATATAAGCAAGTAGAATATAAGTCGGTATACTTGAAGGCATTATGATACATATGAAAGCATGCCATGTGTGAATGCCTTATGTATCGTGATATGGACATGATGTGATGTCCATATCATATAGGTATGAGTAGTGATCTGGATACGTACAATGATACGTATAGAGACCTATTTGTGGTATGTGTGTGTGTGTGGTATTTGTTAGTGTATATATATGTGCATAGATATTCCTGTGAAGGATGCCTGTGTGTGTGTGTGTGTGTGTGTGTGTGTGTGTGTGTGTGTGTGTGTGTGTGTGTGTGTGTGTGTGTGTGTGTGTGTGTGTGTGTAGTGATACACATAGTGATGTGGGTGTGCTACTAGACGAATAGTAGGATGTATCCGTTATATGTATGTGATGCGGATGCGTGTGGATGACAATGAAGTATATAGTGTATGTAGGTGTGGGGTAGGTATGTATTCTTGTTTATGCGTCATGGGTAGTAAGACCATCATATCTAGTTGGCATTTGGCAGTGTTCACACCCTATAAAGTCCGAGGACAGACTTTATTCTAAGGTGGGTAGGATGGCATGCCCTATTTAGCACTATACATGTATTCTACTGAACACACGTGGTATTTCTACCTACGATGCATACGTAGGCATGAAATAAACGTGGATATCGATGTATGTAACGTAGTGCAAGGGGGATTGGGCCGTAATGCGTGGTTAAGAGACGAGAAAGCGAGATTGAGTGCGGGAGAAGTGTGAAAGACGTCGTGGGTGCAAAACAACATGAATGTGTTGGACGTGTGTGCGTGGTGCATGTATGCATGTGTAGGCATGTATGGGTGTGTATAGGAAAGCCATGCAAGTGTGAAAGGGGTTAGGGGTCAATGGCCACCGTAAATGTTTAGAAAGGTGAGGGGCAAAACGGTCATTTCGACTAAAGCTGCTGTGCGTACACACTAAAGTTGTGTGTGCATAAAGTAATGGCAAACTTGTAAATACCTAAAAGTTGAGATGCATTTTTGGAAGGGTATTTTAGTCATTTTAGGTGATTCATGGCTTATGGAACAAGTAAGGGTTGTGTGGAAGTTTCTTAAGAAAATATTTTCTTTTCTTTCTTGAACTTTCTCCTCCCTTCTCTCTTTCTCCTTCCCTCTCCATCCCAATAGGGACGGCCACCCCTCTCCTCTTTTCCCCTTCTTCTCCAAATGAAAACCCTAATTACTCACTCCAAAAATCAAGAATCTCAAGTGGTTGCAAGTGGGAAGAAGGTGGAGAAGAAAGAAAGAGAAGGAAAAGAGGAAAGATCGAATTTTGAGGTAGGAATTCTCTTGGATTTGGAATTCCATTAAATTGTTTCTTGATATTATGTTTTTATATCATGTTTTACTTAATATGTATTAGGGGTAATCAAGATTTGTAAGCCATGATTCAATTTCACTAATTACCCCTTGAAATTTCAAGCAAAATCACTCTCTTGGAAGAGCTGAAATTCTGGAGTGTGTTGTTACTTGAATTCTGATTTCTGTGACTTGAATTGTGTTTCGAAAAAAAATATCCTTGTATATATTGAAGTTCTACCCCAAAATCATATAAATTTTGATATATGTTCAATTCAGAAATTAGGAGCAAAAATTCCATCTTTACAACATGTCTGTTTGATCTTCAGTCTGGACACAGTTTA
Source organism: Scilla litardierei (assembly GCA_030789695.1). NCBI lineage: Eukaryota > Viridiplantae > Streptophyta > Magnoliopsida > Asparagales > Asparagaceae > Scilla > Scilla litardierei. Next base: position 302,341,853 of record CM061141.1, read on the forward strand.
GTTACACTGGCCTCAGTACCTGCACACACAATGGAATTTTATATTCTTGGTCGCGTTGGAAAGTTAACAAGTTTTTCTAAAATTTCATCATAGTGTATATTTGTCGAAATTCTGACTGAAACATGCTCAAAAACAGCAATCTTGACAGACCCTGAAATCTGTCTGAAAAACAGACTGAACAGATTTCACCAAATAATTCACCATAAATCACCTACTTAATATTTTTGCATGAAGTTTTATATGTGAATACAAAACTACCATATCTAAAACTTTCATTTGAGAATGTTTGCTAAATTCTGATTACAATTTGGTGATATCAGCCATGTTTTATGAATGTCTATATGTTTCCTGCAAGCTGAAGCATTTAAGTTGTAGTATGAATTGTGCCATGTTGCTAAACTCCCCTCTATGATGCATGATTATTGTTGTTACTTGAAAGATAGTTTAGTTACGCAAATGGATATTGAATTTTTGATGTGACAATGATCACGTGTATGTCGCCTGCCAAGTGTTTGTGTAAATGCCTCAATGAAACAAAAGTGGAAAACCCTGCAAAATGAGTTTGTATATACAAGTATTATTAAGAATGCTATAAATTAGTGATGACGGAGTCATGGAAAGCGTGGTTTCATGTGTTATGGATAATGAATTGAAATGGCTATGATGAAGGGCATGACACTTGGGTGCATGACCCATGTTGATATGTTATGTGACTATGATGGAGGGCATGACACTTCGGTGCATGACCCATGTTGGTATGAATATGGAATGTGATGCCATGCAACATGACTCCTTCATTACTAAAATGATAAAATGAAACTATTGAATGTCTCAGTCCTCTCTAATGAGGGTGAGTTAGCAGAACCTGGGTTTAGGTGGGATTTGAGTAAATTGTGGATATGAGGCCTGGACTGAGAAGTTGGGGGAAATGATTATGTGATATGTGATATGTGATATTTATACACACTTGCATTTACTGAGAGTGGAGGGGACATACTGAGGTTGTGTTATTGTGGGAGGCCTCACTCCTGCCAGTGACGGGGGAGCTGAGAGGCCTGACGTACAGTGCACGTGTCCACTGCGTCGTGTGCTATATTCACCCCAAATTTGGGGTGAAGTCAAGGACCTGGTATCACACAGTTTATCCAAGTTCCAATTAATTCAATTAATTAATTCAATTATAAAATGTGATCTTTGCATGTTCTTCTTCCGCTGGCAGCACTTCCCTTTTTCCTCACTTGCTTCACTGGTGGCACTATGTTATACTTCTGACACATGTGTTTCCTTTTTTTAGATTGTGGTTGTGTGGCTACTTGTATTGTTACTCGTGCTAATCCTTTTCTTGCAGTAACTCGACATTGGACCGCATGTATGATCCCCTTGTTTAGCTATTTAGTTTTCACTATATTACTTAGTTACATGCCTTATTTCTCTTGCCTTGCCTTATGGTTTGATAACCTTAGAATGGTGCTCCAAATCCAAGTTGGTTCCTACTGGGGCACGCATTGACGTGCTCATCCCTATTTTTCAGGTAGCAGGGGCAGCACGGTTAGAGGTAACTTGAAGTTGGGTTCAGGGGTAGCCTTTGGTGAGGGCTGATGGTGTTTGTGTAGTGATGTACCTGGACTATGTATATAAATGAAACATGTTATATATAAAATGTTGTTGTTGTTCATGAGGTTGTTTGATATTATTGTGGAGCTTCACTTGTACTATCCCAGCATGTGCGCAGTGGTCTGCCTTGTTTTCTCTCCTTCTCTTGCTTTTTTCTTTCTTTACCTCTGCCTCTTCAATATTCCTGGAAAAAAAAGAGATTCCAGGTATTTTGCGGAGCAGGGCGTTACACGTTTGCTGCTAGTTGTAATATTCACACCGGAAATGGGATCATTTGTAGCATTTCTGGGATACGAAACTGTTCAGTTGAGAAAGGGGGATGAGAGTTGTATGCAGACTTCTTAGTGATTGAGCTGCCTGACTATGAGGCAGTGTTTGGGATGGTTTGGTTAGGAATGTTCTATGCTAATATAGACTGTAGAGTGAGGAGGGTAGTTTTTCGGATCCCTGACCATCCAGAGTTTAAGTTTTGGGATGGTAGTAGTGAACTTGAGCCTTTGAAGTTCCGAGCGACGGTCGTGGAGTATTTGGACATGGAGGCAGAGCCAGTGTTACCGAGTGTTGTTGAAGAATCTCCCGACATCTTTCCAGATGATATCTTTGGATTATCCCCAGATAGCTCCCTGGAGTTTACTATTGATCTGATTCCAGGTGCCCAACTGATAGCTAAGGCTCCATACCGAATGGCCCCACCAGAGTTAGCTGAGCTTCGCAATCAATTGACTGATTTATGAGATAGAGGACTGATTCGCCCAAGTGTGTCACTGTGGGGAGTGCCAGTGTTGCTTGTAAATAAGAAGGATGGATCTCAAAGGATGTGCATTCATTATCAGGAATTGAATAAGGTGACGGTGAAGGATAAGTACCATCTTCCTTGGATCGATGATATCTTTGATCAGCTTGGTAGATCCCGGGTGTATTCGAAACTGGATTTGAGAAGTGGGTATCACGAAGTGAAGGTGCAGGAATTTGATGTTCCGAAGACCACATTCTGGACTAGATACGGTCACTACGAGTTTTTGGTGATGCCTTTTGGAGTGACGAATGCCCTAGCTACTTTTATGAGGCTGATGAATCAAGTCTTCTTCGAGTATTTAGATAAATTTGTGGTGGTATTCATCGATGACATCCTGGTTTACTCGAAGAATGAGGCCGAACATGCTGAGCATCTGCGGATAGTTGTGAATACTCTCAGGCAGTACTGACTCTATGCCAAGTTCAGCAAGTGCCAATTTTGGTTGACCAAGGTTGCGACGGAGTGTCTGTTGACCCTGAGAAGGTTGCCGCAGTAGAAAGTTGGCCTATACCTCGGACAATCACAGAGATTCGAAGCTTTTTGGGGTTAGCCGGATGTTATTGGAAGTTTATTAAGGATTTCTCGAAGATTGCCTCGCCTTTGACTCATCTGACGAAGAATGATGTTGCGTACGTCTGGTCGGAAGATTGCCAGCGTGCGTTTGATGAGCTGAAGCATCGGGTGACCACTGCTCCTATCTTAACCATCCCTGACCGTTCAGGTGGTTTTGAAGTTTTCTGTGATGCGTCTGGGAGAGGGCTAGGCTGTGTCCTTCATCAGCATGGGCGAGCTGTAGCATATGCTTCCAGATTATTGAAGGAGCATGAGCTGAACAATCCCACTTATGACCTGAAATTGGCAGCGGTGATTTTGGCCCTAAAATTGTGGAGACATTTCCTACTAGGTGAGCATGTGAAGATATACACCGACCATAAGAGTCTGAAGTTCGTGTTCACCCAGAAGGATTTCAATATGAGGCATCGTGATGGTTGGAATTAATGGCCGAATATGATGTCGATCTGCAATATCATCCTGGGAAGGTGAATGTGGTGCCAGATGCTCTTAGCCGATTGCCCGCTGTGATGAGGTTAACTTCACAGCCGCAACTTCGATGGGCAATCCGTCAGATGGGAATAGAAGTTGTACTTCCAGGAGAGAAGACTGTTATGATGGGACTGCAGATTCAGTTTGATTTGGTTAACAGGATCAAGGCAGCCCAGTCAAGGGATGCTAAGTTGAAGAGGATTCGAAAGAAGGTGGAAGCTGGACTTCGGACTGATTTCCGTGTTCATGAAGATGGATCGCTGAGATTTGAGAGCCGGGTTTGTGTGTCGAGTGGCGATGTTCGGGAAGAATTATTGAAGGAGGCACACAGTTCCTCATATTCTATCCATCCTGGAGGAACCAAGATGTACCACGATCTAAAGCAATACTATTGGTGGTCAGGAATGAAGAAGAGTATAGCCAAGAGTGTGGCGTCCTGCTTGGTTTGTCAGCAGGTGAAGGCTGAGCATCAGAGAACTAAGGGATTGTTGCAGCCTCTCCCTATTCCAGAATGGAAGTGGGAACATGTGATCATGGACTTTGTGACCGGTTTGCCTCGGACACCAGGGGTAATGATGCGATTTGGGTCATCATTGACCGATTGACCAAGTAGACACATTTTATTTCGTTCCGAGTTGGACAGTCCACAGAAATTCTGGCTAAGAGGTACATGGAGGAGATTGTGAGACTGCATGGAGTCCCGGTGAGTATAGTATCTGACAGATATAGCAGATTCACTTCTCATTTTTGGAAGAGCTTACAGGCTAGTCTGGGGATGCGTCTGAATTTCAGTACTGTGTATTATCCTCAGACTGATGGACAGTCGGAAAGGACCATTCAGATTCTTGAAGATATGATGCGAGCATGTATGCTTGATTTCAAGGGATCGTGGGAGGACCATCTGCATTTAGTTGAGTTTGCATACAATAACAGTTATCAAGCAAGTATCGGTATGGCTCCCTTCGCAGCTCTGTATGGAAGGCAATGTCGGTCTCCCTTAAGTTGGGATGATGTTGGAGATGAGAGTTTCTAGGACCCGACTTGGTGGCAGCAACAACAGATGTGGTACAAACAGTCAGAGAGAATCTGCTCATTGCGCAAGACCGATATAAGCATTGGGCTGATACAAAACGACGACCCTTGGAATTTCAGCCAGGAGATTATGTGTTCCTAAAGATCTCACCGATTTGTGGAACTATCCGATTTGGCAAACACGAGAAGCTGAGCCCTAGATACATTGGTCCGTTCGAGATTTCCGCCAAAGTTGCATATCGGCTGGTGTTGCCACCGACCCTTGAAGGTGCGCATAATGTTTTTCATGTGTCTCAACTCAGAGGATATGCTGGAGATCCCAATCATGTTGTAGACATCTCAGAGATAGAAGTACAACCGGATCTCACCTATGAGCAGCAGCCAGTGGCCATTTTGGACCGGAGACAGAAGACGTTGAAGGCAAAGACTATTGACTTGGTGCGAGTCATGTGGCAACAAGAGTTTCCGGGTGAATCAACTTGGGAGCGGGAAGATGAGATGCGTAAGAAGTACCCATACCTGTTTGAGAAATAACTGTTATAACTTATAATTTTCTACAGTTGTCAGTTGCTCGCCAAATTCTGTTAAATTCCGAGGACGGAATTTGTTCTAAGGAGGGTAGGGTGTAACAACCCTCGTGTGTAAATACTAAGTAGCTATTAAGTTAGCCCTAGTCTCTTTGTATATGTATGCATGCCAGTTCACTAGAATGAAGAGATTTGCATTTGTACCCCCCTCAATTTTGCATTTAAACCCAAAAATTGGGTATATTTCCAAACTTGGCAAGAAATGAGGGTTTTGTACAAAAAGGGTTCATTTTGATTTTGAGTAAGAAAAAAAATGAAATGAAAATGAGTGATGGCAAACTTGTAAATAATGGTATTTCTAAAGGGGGATCTTGTAATTAAATAACCCCACATCCTTCTACATAATTCCACATCATTCTCTTCTCCTTTTTTTTCAATTTTGATTTCTTTTTTTCTCTCCCCTTTTCATTTTGGTTGCTGCCGAATTATCTTGAGCAAAAAAAGAAAAAAAAGAAAAAAGAAGAAAGAGAGAAGGAAAGAAAGAAGAGAGAAAGGAGAGAGGAAGAAGAAGAAGAAGAAGAAGAGGAAGGAGAAAAGGAGGAGGAGGAGGGTAAGCTAGGAGGAGACTTTAATCAACTCAAGACCACTCTTGGAGCCATAAGGAGGTAGAATCTCTACAACTCTTTCTCTCTCTAGTTGTGAATAAAGAAAAATATGCATGAATGATAAGCTTTTCTTTGAGAAAATTTGGAAGAGTGTTGTAGATTTAGGTTGTATGTGCATGCTTGATTCTCTCCTTAATGTGATGTTCGGATTAGGCCAAGTTTATGTTTTTAGTGGTTAATATTGAAAAGAGATGGTAATTTAAATGAAAGTTGTGAACTTTTTATACGTTATTAATAAGTTCTCATTTTGTTAAAAGTTCACACTTTTATGGATAATTTAGTTAGCATGTTTAATAAAAATGCAATTTTTAGTACTACGTTCTCATTTTGCTAAAAGATGACATCTTTAGGATTAAGCTAGTTGTTAGGTTAATAAAAATGCCACCTTATTTAACAAAGAACCAAGTTCCTCTTGAAATCTCTAGCAAAATCAAACACTTGGAAAGCTGAAATTTTGTAGTGTGGTATTTCTAATTCTGCAGTCAGTATAGATAGAAATACAATCTGAAATAATTATATTCATGTAGTTCATGAAATCCTACCCCAAAATCATATAAAATTTGACATAGTTCCAATTCAACAAGTAGGAGTAAAAACTTAGCAATTACACCATGTCTGAATTTCTTTCAGACGGGTCACAGTTTAGAAAAATAGACCTCAGTAACTGCACACACCTTGGAATTTTATGTTCTTGGTCTCGTTGTAAAGTTAACAAGTTTTTCTACAACTTCATCTCAGTGCTTATTTTTCGAAATTCTGACTGCAATAGGCCCAAATTCAGCAATCAAGACAGACCCTGGAATCTGTCTGAAAAACAGATCTGACATGCTTCACAAAATAATTCACCATAAATCATATATTTCATATTTTTGCATGAAATTTTATATGTTAATCCAAAACTACCATATCTACAACTTTCATTTAGAAAGTTTTGTCAAATTTGCACTATGAATGGCTGATATTCATTGATGTTTATGAATGTTTATGAAAGTTCAACAAATTGAATTGTTTGATAATGACTCAAATTGTGTTTTGGTTTATTCCTACGTTCAGATGTTAATGCTCAATATTGCTAATGTAGATGCATCAATATTAAGGTGTTTGCATGTGGATATGCTACTTTATGTTGCAAGTTTTTAGAGTTGGATGTTTATGTTTATGGCTTATGGGATATGCAAGTCTTTGTTGTGGACATCCTGGTGAAAAAGAATGTATTGGACCTCATTTTACATGCTTGTACACTAGTCTTAAAGCCTAGCTAAAAGAAAACCCAGGGTTGTCTCGTTCCACTCAAGGTGGGTGAGTGCCTTAGGAGGGTTTGGGGGAAACCAAGGTAACGAGTTGACATGCAGGGATGGACTGCTGGGTTGTGGACCACTCCTGACGAGCCCTCAGAGGCAGGGAGTAGGTTGGGTTGGTTGAGTTGGTTGTGTTGGAGAACGGCTTCTTTCGTAAGAGCTTGTCACGGGAAGTCGTAGCATTCCACCCACCTTACTGGGTGAGGTCCAGTCCCCGATGCCTGACCCGTTATTTAGGGTTCGAATTCATGCATGAAAACTAACCTATAAAGACAAAAAAATCAGTAACCCTGGAATGTGATGCCTTTTCTTGTTTGTGCTCTATGATTAGAGTAGTAGAGTTGTGGAGTTTCTACTGGGCACGGTGTGACGTGTCCCTTTCCCCCGCAGGTACATGTACCAGTTCACAGGTGACGAGACCGACGACAGAGACCCCGGAGGGTAACTCGTCTCAGCAGGGTCCGTAGAGTCTGTAGTTAGTGTGGGTCTTGTGGTGTAGTCTTGGGGTGGGTGTGAGATGATAGCAGAGTTTTGTACCCCTGTTTCCCTTTGTACCCCGAGGGACTAAGTTGTACCTTTTTGGGAGCTTTAGATGTTGGGGTTGTACGGTGGACTTGTTTGCTGCTAGTTGTGTGGTTATGGTGCTCTGTGACGTTGAGATGTTCTGTTTGTCGTACTTTACTATGATGCATGTGTTTTAGTACCTCGTACTTTCTTGTTGTGTTGGAGTTGTACCGTTCTGCTTTTATTTCAGTTCATACCTTACTACCTATGTTTCCTCAGCGTTTTGCAGTGGCCTGCGAGTCAATGGTTTACACATTAGCGCTTGGTATTTTAATACCGCGGCTTGTCACGTTGGTCCGCCCTATTTTGGGTAAAGGGGCGTGACAAATTACGAAAAAGTAATTGAACAATTCCTTGGTTGGTTCAATCCCATTCATCATGTAACGACCCGCTCTCGGGGGCCCGTTACTTATTTGATATTTGCAGGTTCCGCAGTTTACCAGTGAATTCAGCATAGCCACAACTCAGAGATGCATCACAATACTCAAAACCAGCGTACATACGTTATTACAGTCCAAATTAAAGTACAACAACCACCAGCACACTTTCTGAAAAGAAGTGCGGAAAAGTAAATACACAGTACCACCCACACACCAACAGTAAAGTAAATAAAACTCTGCAGCTTCAGGGTCAAGTGTAGGCTCCACGAACTCTGGGGCAATCTCCTCGATCAGATCTTCGTCTGCCGGTGCCATAAATGGAACCGAAGGTAAGTCACAACAATTCTAGCAATAGAAAAAGAGGAGTGCACAAATATGGAGCAGGCTATGGTAAACAAGTGCTGAAAGTAAAGTAAGGATAAAGTAAGGACAGACAAGCATGCAAGTGCGATAAGTAAAGTACATCAAGTCAAGCATGCAAGGGTGACAAGTAAAGTAAAGGTGACCGAGCAAGTACAACTAGCAATGACGCTAGCAATGACAATTGCAATAGTGAGAGTACTTGTGCCTATTCTAGTTAGTGACTTATAATGGGAAGTACAGTGAGCAACCAAGAGGCCAACTCTTGCCGCGGGTGCTACCCGGGCGAACCAATTCTCTGAGTACTGTGCAATAATCTGTGATCTGTGATCTGTGATCTGTGATGGTTGTCACCGGCACTGTTATGGGTTGCTAGAACCCGCACGGTGACAACAAAGTCTGGACTAGTCGCTCCCGCACTTCCGCAATTATAAGTTACCCCAAAACCCCAAGTGTCTGTGCAGGTTACCGTTCTTTGCAGTTTTACGAGTCATTTACTGTTCTCACATATCCAGTTACAATCTTTCTATCAAGCATGTCAATCTGTTCAGGACAATAACTGTTCCGAGACTAGGTTCATACGCGTTTAACGATACTCTAAAGATCTTTGTTTGTTGAAAAGTCAAGGCAGAAACCTCAAGAGAGAATGTCAGTCCTGAGCAATGTTTGAAGTCCAACAACTAAGGTACCGATCCATGCTTCGAGCATGCGGTGTTTCCAATAAGTACACTATCTAGATTTCTAAAGTTAGAATTTACTGTGACTTACTATCTTCGAGATGATGGTAGTGGACCGAGACTGGATCTAGTGCGGATGCACGAGATTCGATGCCTGCAAATACAAGAACAATTAGTTAGAGAATACACGTTTTCTTATTTATTTAACTTGGTCGTTTTGATTTTTAAAACTGTTGAAACGGTATCGAAAAGCGTTCAAAATTTTTATGTAGACTATATATGATAAAAATAGTTTTACTGCAGGAAGGAATATTTTTCTGAAGTCCATAGTAATTTTTAGAATTTTTAGAAACTCAAAATAGTTTAAAAACCCAGATTATTTAAGTTACGCGTATCTTCCGTAATTTCTTACGGGAGCAATACAAGTCGGAATGACTTGAGTGAACAGTCAAAATGACCGTCTCGAAGTCTATTATCACATATAATTTTATCAAATATTAGTGTACGTAAAATCAGCGAGTTACGATTTTTAGAACGATTTATACCTATTTAATTTCTAAGTTCAAAAATTTATTCTGGGAAAAGTAGGCGTCTGCTCGCAGTGAGACTAGCGCCATTGGATCCGAAATGTCGTTTCTGATTTTCTGGAGCTATCCGCACATTTTTCTGGCCCCTGTATAATTAGTTACAGATTTAAAACCATTTAACCCTATTTAATAATTATTAAAAATCAGAAATTCGAAAATACTTTCGAATTTACGAGATTGCCATCGCCCATACCCTTCGCTGCTTCGTGTTCGAACGCCGGAGGGGGGGGGCTTTTATCGCGGCGGCGGTGGGCGAGCGGGTCGGCGGAGGCGGCGTCAAGGTGGCGTCGGAGCACGGCGGCCGTCGGCGACGACGAGGCGAGGCGGTACGGCGGCGGCGGGTCTGTGCAGCGGCGGAGGAGCGCGGGGCGCTGTGGGGGGGTTCGCCGACGTGCGGGGGCCTCGGGGGTCGTCGGAGAGAGGGCGGCGGACGTCGGGCCTTCGGCGGAGAACCACCGGGGGAGGGCGGAGCGAGATAGAGAGGGAGAGTGAGGGATAGAGAGAGGGTGCGAGAGAGAAGAGAGATGCAGGGAGAGAGAGCGGGTTTGGCCTGGGTGCGTGAGTTAGGAAGATGGATTAGGTGTTAATTATATAGGGGTTTAAATAGGGATTAGGGATTAGTGTTAGTCAAAAACAATTAATAAGATTAGGTAGGGATTAGGTAGAGCTTTTGACTAAAACAAGAAAATCAACCGGTCTCCTTTTCACGTGTTAGTCATGTTTAGGGTAGTTTAATAGTTTAATTAGGTTAAGGTAATTAGTAATTAAGTAAAAAGTTGAAACGTAATTAAGGGATAAATACAAAATTACGATTTTGCCCCTACTAGCAAATGTGTCCGAAAAATTACAAAAACATACCCACGGGATCGTATCGTCGCAAGGATGGCGAATACGAAGTCCGTTTCAGGGTTTGGGCTACGGGGATACTAGTTTTTGGCCAAAACGTTTGGAAAGCGGGTTTGCGGGTTCTCTACTGAAATGATATCCGAAAATTATGAAATTAATGTGGGAGGCCCTAAATGATCATAGGATGCTACTGCAGGAGTTTGATAATGTTTTGAAAGTGTTTGAATAGAAAATAAATTCGTCGAATCAAAACGGTAATTTTGGAAGATGAATTTTAACAGAAATGTTTTGGCCATTTGAGGAAATCTGAAATTGCTAAAATACATTACGATAAGTCTAGTTCTTAAAATATTTTTATAAGAATTTTTAAAGTCAGTTTTGTTAGAAAATTCTTGACTAACATTTATAATGTAAAATTTATTCTTAAAAATACGTGTAAATTGAACTGTTGAAAATTACTGGTCGTTACATTCTACCCTCCTTAAAATAATTCCGTCCTCGGAATTTAAAAATATTTTTGAAACAAATAATTGATGTTATGAAGAAGCTCAAGCAAATAAAAGATAGAAAAGATGGAAATCTAGTAAATCAGGTTGTAAATAATATGAAATATAATGTGATCATATAATAGCATCAAGAAAACAAGAGATGTTATATATGAATAAATACTATTGACATCACCATAGCTTTCGTAACTATTCTAGTATCATCACAATAGTTATTCTGACTTCTCAAGTAGACCAAAATTAACATGAGATAATAATATCACATGAAAATGAGGGCTATTATGATGACAACATCTGTTCGAACTTGGAACCTGAGGTGATAAGCCAGTAGCAAGCTATTTAAACCACAAACAGGAAGACTATAAAGTTTATTCGTGCTACTGGTGACTAACGGGTCTGGCCACGGATGTTGTTCATAATATAGCATGTATTAACTAATCCACGGGTACCAACAACATCAATTTCCATAATGCCCAACCACATGCTAACGTCCAAATCACCGCCCAAAGGTAAGTACAAGGCCAACATTCTAAGTCAGTACTCCCTGCTAGCATTCCTTCCGTCAATCTCCATACTATCCCACAATAAGGCAGGATCCACGCTCTCATCCAGAGCCAAGCACAAGGCCTACATCCAACTTCAACTCCCAAGGCTAAAATCATGCCAATAAGCATCGCCATCATTCCTTCCGTAGACCAATACTTGACATTCGCAACACCCAACATCACCCAACAAATGAACAACCAAAAACACGCTTTCCCGCACACCAAAAGGAGTAGACGCAAGAGGAAGCCTAAACGGGACCTCAACCGGGGTGAGACCCAGGGCAGGGAGCTCAAGAGAAGACCAAGGATCACAGCTTCCCAAGATCTCAGCCAAGCGGCAGTAGCGAGGGTGGCGGCGAGGGTTGTTGCCAAGGCCAAAAATCCCAAAACAGAACGTCGAAGGGTCATTGGTGGTTGCGGGTCCTCGGCGATGAGAGCTGCAGCTGGTTGACGATCCATGGCAGGGACTTCCAATGGAGTGGAGCAGAAGCTGGCGGGGCTTCGGGTGAGATGGCGAGCTCGCTTGGGGAAGAGGCCGGGAGGAGGAGGGGCGATGTCTGAGCGAAAAGGGAACCACGGGGTGGCTTGGGAAGGAAGGAAAAGAGGGGTTAAAAAGAGAAGGGGGCACCAAAAGTCGTCGGTGTTAGGTGGGAACGGGGATCGAGGTGGGGAAGCGGACAACGGCAATAAAGAGGGGGGACGCCGAAAGTCATGGGTAGGTAGTATAGGGTAGGCAGGAACGGGGCTCGAGGCAAGGATGAGGACAAATGCAATAATGAGGGGAGGTGGTAGGCGGGAAGGAATTCTAACACGTGGAATAATCGGGTACAAGATGGGAGCAGGGTTAGAAAAGAAATACGAGTTTCAAAAACATAACAGCCTATACGTGCATGCTACATTTGGCTCGTCTGAAAAATCTCCAGCATCATCCTCGAGTACTTCTGAATGTCCTTCGATCTGCTTCTGCTGAGGAGCTCGAACTTCTGATGATCGAAAAATTTGAACGCTACCCTCCTTAAAATAAACGTGGCTAGGGTTCAATCAAACTAGAGATAGAAGATTCTAAGAATGTCAAATGAAAGGTCATCAGGCTTAAAGGGAGGTTGGTAGTGAATAAGATCGATGACGTCACATAATCATGATTCACGTCCTTGCGGTCCAGCGGACACGGCCAGGGAAGTGACTAAGCCAGGATCACTTATGCCCAGTCTAGCTAGGTCGATCCAACAGACTTTAGCCAAGCACATTGACCGGTATCATGGTCCATTGAAGGAAGATCATCATTCATATGGGTGCCACCGACACAGAAGGATTTTTTTTTTATAAAAAAAAATACAACTAATTTACCCTTTTAGATTTTGATAATGGCTTTTATTATGACCAGGTAGGTCAACTCCATTGGGGCTCTCCGAGATGTTCCCGTCCGTCTTTCGAGTGTCAAACCTGCATCCATAGAAATGATGTCAGCTTAGTCGAGTATTGTATACGATACATCCTGGTTTTGCTATACTGTTCACGAGGTATTTTGCACGGACCTGCGTGGGCCACCAAACTTGTAACGACCCGCTCTCGGGGGCCCGTTACTTATTTGATATTTGCAGGTTCCGCAGTTTACCAGTGAATTTAGCATAGCCACAACTCAGAGATGCATCACAATACTCAAAACCAGCGTACATACGTTATTACAGTCCAAATTAAAGTACAACAACCACCAGCACACTTTCTGAAAAGAAGTGCGGAAAAGTAAATACACAGTACCACCCACACACCAACAGTAAAGTAAATAAAACTCTGCAGCTTCAGGGTCAAGTGTAGGCTCCACGAACTCTGGGGCAATCTCCTCGATCAGATCTTCGTCTGCCGGTGCCATAAATGGAACCGAAGGTAAGTCACAACAATTCTAGCAATAGAAAAAGAGGAGTGCACAAATGTGGAGCAGGCTATGGTAAACAAGTGCTGAAAGTAAAGTAAGGATAAAGTAAGGACAGACAAGCATGCAAGTGCGATAAGTAAAGTACATCAAGTCAAGCATGCAAGGGTGACAAGTAAAGTAAAGGTGACCGAGCAAGTACAACTAGCAATGACGCTAGCAATGACAATTGCAATAGTGAGAGTACTTGTGCCTATTCTAGTTAGTGACTTATAACGGGAAGTACAGTGAGCAACCAAGAGGCCAACTCTTGCCGCGGGTGCTACCCGGGCGAACCAATTCTCTGAGTACTGTGCAATAATCTGTGATCTGTGATCTGTGATCTGTGATGGTTGTCACCGGCACTGTTATGGGTTGCTAGAACCCGCACGGTGACAACAAAGTCTGGACTAGTCGCTCCCGCACTTCCGCAATTATAAGTTACCCCAAAACCCCAAGTGTCTGTGCAGGTTACCGTTCTTTGCAGTTTTACGAGTCATTTACTGTTCTCACATATCCAGTTACAATCTTTCTATCAAGCATGTCAATCTGTTCAGGACAATAACTGTTCCGAGACTAGGTTCATACGCGTTTAACGATACTCTAAAGATCTTTGTTTGTTGAAAAGTCAAGGCAGAAACCTCAAGAGAGAATGTCAGTCCTGAGCAATGTTTGAAGTCCAACAACTAAGGTACCGATCCATGCTTCGAGCATGCGGTGTTTCCAATAAGTACACTATCTAGATTTCTAAAGTTAGAATTTACTGTGACTTACTATCTTCGAGATGATGGTAGTGGACCGAGACTGGATCTAGTGCGGATGCACGAGATTCGATGCCTGCAAATACAAGAACAATTAGTTAGAGAATACACGTTTTCTTATTTATTTAACTTGGTCGTTTTGATTTTTAAAACTGTTGAAACGGTATCGAAAAGCGTTCAAAATTTTTATGTAGACTATATATGATAAAAATAGTTTTACTGCAGGAAGGAATATTTTTCTGAAGTCCATAGTAATTTTTAGAATTTTTAGAAACTCAAAATAGTTTAAAAACCCAGATTATTTAAGTTACGCGTATCTTCCGTAATTTCTTACGGGAGCAATACAAGTCGGAATGACTTGAGTGAACAGTCAAAATGACCGTCTCGAAGTCTATTATCACATATAATTTTATCAAATATTAGTGTACGTAAAATCAGCGAGTTACGATTTTTAGAACGATTTATACCTATTTAATTTCTAAGTTCAAAAATTTATTCTGGGAAAAGTAGGCGTCTGCTCGCAGTGAGACTAGCGCCATTGGATCCGAAATGTCGTTTCTGATTTTCTGGAGCTATCCGCACATTTTTCTGGCCCCTGTATAATTAGTTACAGATTTAAAACCATTTAACCCTATTTAATAATTATTAAAAATCAGAAATTCGAAAATACTTTCGAATTTACGAGATTGCCATCGCCCATACCCTTCGCTGCTTCGTGTTCGAACGCCGGAGGGGGGGGCTTTTCTCGCGGCGGCGGTGGGCGAGCGGGTCGGCGGAGGCGGCGTCGAGGTGGCGTCGGAGCACGGCGGCCGTCGGCGACGACGAGGCGAGGCGGTACGGCGGCGGCGGGTCTGTGCAGCGGCGGAGGAGCGCGGGGCGCTGTGGGGGGTTCGCCGACGTGCGGGGGCCTCGGGGGTCGTCGGAGAGAGGGCGGCGGACGTCGGGCCTTCGGCGGAGAACCACCGGGGGAGGGCGGAGCGAGATAGAGAGGGAGAGTGAGGGATAGAGAGAGGGTGCGAGAGAGAAGAGAGATGCAGGGAGAGAGAGCGGGTTTGGCCTGGGTGCGTGAGTTAGGAAGATGGATTAGGTGTTAATTATATAGGGGTTTAAATAGGGATTAGGGATTAGTGTTAGTCAAAAACAATTAATAAGATTAGGTAGG
Source organism: Scilla litardierei (assembly GCA_030789695.1). Taxonomy (NCBI): domain Eukaryota; kingdom Viridiplantae; phylum Streptophyta; class Magnoliopsida; order Asparagales; family Asparagaceae; genus Scilla; species Scilla litardierei. The sequence goes on from CM061141.1 coordinate 302,357,126, forward strand.
GATTAGGTAGAGCTTTTGACTAAAACAAGAAAATCAACCGGTCTCCTTTTCACGTGTTAGTCATGTTTAGGGTAGTTTAATAGTTTAATTAGGTTAAGGTAATTAGTAATTAAGTAAAAAGTTGAAACGTAATTAAGGGATAAATACAAAATTACGATTTTGCCCCTACTAGCAAATGTGTCCGAAAAATTACGAAAACATACCCACGGGATCGTATCGTCGCAAGGATGGCGAATACGAAGTCCGTTTCAGGGTTTGGGCTACGGGGATACTAGTTTTTGGCCAAAACGTTTGGAAAGCGGGTTTGCGGGTTCTCTACTGAAATGATATCCGAAAATTATGAAATTAATGTGGGAGGCCCTAAATGATCATAGGATGCTACTGCAGGAGTTTGATAATGTTTTGAAAGTGTTTGAATAGAAAATAAATTCGTCGAATCAAAACGGTAATTTTGGAAGATGAATTTTAACAGAAATGTTTTGGCCATTTGAGGAAATCTGAAATTGCTAAAATACATTACGATAAGTCTAGTTCTTAAAATATTTTTATAAGAATTTTTAAAGTCAGTTTTGTTAGAAAATTCTTGACTAACATTTATAATGTAAAATTTATTCTTAAAAATACGTGTAAATTGAACTGTTGAAAATTACTGGTCGTTACACATCATGCACAGTGCAATGAAGCTGACCAATACACTAATGGCGTTCGGCATCAGTTGACAAAAGGAAAGACCCAATGTCCTCGTCAACAAGAACATGAAGGGATGCATAGAAAATCAAAGTCCCCGATGGAAAGCCTTGACATAAACTCCATCCTCTCGATCTCCAGGGAGATGAACCCACTCCTCCCTTTGAGGTAATCAAATTGGATGGTCACATAGAACATATTTCTCTTGGAGATCAGGAATTTGATCTGCCCCCACTTGAGAAATTTGATTAGCGATCATACTAGGCATGGCAGTCTTCCCATTATCCTTCTGAGGGACGGAGGCTGAGGCCTTACTGGTGGCGCGAGCAGAGGAGGAAGCCATTAGTGAAGGAGGAAATTTGGGTCAAGGATGCCAAAGACGATGGTTTCGATCTCCCTCCAAAACTATCTTATTAAGGCAAGGCAATCTCATCAAATCGGGACACGTGATGGAAATAAAGGTACCATAGTATCTTGAATTTCGAACCGACGCATCGTCCAAATCAGAAGAATATGCATTTTGACGACTAGACTCGAGTACTTTTTCCTCGACTGCTGTGACCCATTAATAAGATGTCATGTCACTTAACCCCAACAGACGAACTGTCTGAGCTCGAGTGACGGGGGCCATTGAAAACCCCTTGGGCCAGTAGCTGAGGGATTCATTGAGATGGACCCAGAGCCCACATGGCCCACGAGGAAAGCTTGAAGTTAACACAGTCAAGCCCACGCGTCATTTGCCCGTTGGACTTCCATCGCCTCAAACATGCGATCTATAATAGCCTCATAAATAGCGGAGGCATGGATGACGATTCTCCTATTAAGGGGAGGATCATGGCACCATAATGGGTGACTTTTATCCTCCTAACATCACCGAAGAGACTTTCGAAGTCTATAAATACACTGAATATGAACAGAACATGGGGGCCCACGGTATGAGATACCCGATATTCTGACATTCTACTTCCAACTTTATAATTCTTCCACCAAATAGCTTGCGACGACTGACCCAAAACAAACCTCCGTGGGTCGATCTCGACAGCCCTAGGCCTTCTCTTAAGTTCCCGTTCTAACTTAAGCATCGGATGGGATGGGTCAGAACCTAGATCCAACCCCCGATGCTCCTTTGTGGTCCAAGAAGATCGAGGCACGTCCCAACAATAGAGTCGAACGATAGCTCCCGACGAACGGTCTTTTAAGGATCGACTCCACTAAAAGGTTGAACGATCGGTGCATCCAGCCATTGGATCGAGCGAGCTTCCCCACTGCGTCTGCATCTCAACCATCATCGGCCCTGGTTCTACCAACCGAGGGTCCCACTTCCACTGCTGACGATGATCCATCTCAGTAAGGGAGTCCATGTCAACCCAAATTGACGCCAATTTTGGCCTTAACAATACTCAAAATGGGTTTGAAAATTCGATTAGTAAAAACGACTTCAATGGATTACACATCCATTAATTCCAGTTGTTGTTGACTGCATGGGGATATGCAATCGTGCATGCTGCATCATAAATAAAACTCAGACCCTATGCGAATCAGAGTTATTCTCCGATGCAACTAGCATACGGAACACTGCCAAATATCTCTCATTTGAGTATTTTGGGTGTGCAGTATACATCCCCACATCACCACAGAGAATAAAATGAGGACTTCAACGTCGTCTTGGAATTTATATAGGATTTTGATACACATAGATACCTTGCACCCCAAACGGGGATGCGTTAATAGCATGTCTTGAAGACTATGCATAGATATGTCTACATTCCCAGTGCTAGGCTCAACTCGTTTGATGCATGAAACCCTACTGACCATTCAAAATAAATAAACAAAAATCTATGATCCAAAAAATATATAATGTGATAATGAGATCATGAAGATCCATCACATTCAAGAAAACTGTTCAACAGTTACCAGACATAATTATTGACAACAAGAAAATTTGTTTGATCACACATCCCTACTGCTAATACTCCAGCTAGGATTGACGTCCCCGGGAATGAATGCAATCCACTAGCAGTAGAAGTAGTTGTTTCTCAAAAAGGCAGACCACCAGGCTCAAAAGTATAAAATTTCCAGAAAAAGGAAAACACCTGAAGACCTTGAGACAATACTACCACAGGACAATGAGCTTATGTCCATATCCTCACCCCACCCAAAATCCACTGAAGAGGAAAATCTGGGAGAAAGTGAAATGAAATTAAATGTTATACGTATGTACTGGGAGGTGTTGGACAGAAAGAACACAATAGTCAATAATATACTCACGTATCATATTTCCACTTACATCGCAAAAGCAATGATAATTATAATAATATCGTTCCACACTCCGTTGCTAAAATGCAAACGTAGAGATTGGCCAAATGTGGAACGAGGCAATAAAAGATGAGCTGGACTCGCTTATGAAATGTGAAGTGTTCGGACCTGAAGTCCAGACACCAAAAGGTGTCAAACATGTGGGCATAATAAGTATGGCATAAATAAAAATACTGTAGGGTTTTGGCTGGCCCTCAGAGCACAAATCTGTGCCCGTCCTAAGTCGGACGGAACACGGAAGCAAAAAATATGCAGCAGAAAAATTATGTTAATCTAATTAACATGCAGCCCTAAGGAACCGGACCCTCTTAGCCAGGATCTCTGCCAACTTAGGGTGGATCTGACCACCTCAAGAGGGATCTAAACTACTGCGAATAATTGAAACGAAAGCTTCTAAAACACATACCTGGAATCTCAACCCTGGGGCGGGCAAGATGTTCCGCACCGTCTTCCGAGCCGCTCCCCGCCCCACGCCGAGCTGCTCTTCGAACCACTCCTCGAACCGCTCTGCATCCAGAGGCGAGCAATCCTCGTGTCGCTGAACCAACCACGCGCCAAAGAAAGTTTCACGCGAGTGAAAGCCTTCGCCAAGATTTCGGATCCGAATCCGAACCCCTTTGTGGCTTTGCTAGAGCCCTTTAGGAGTAAGGAAGAAATATAGGGAGAAGAAGAATTAATTTAAGCCTAGATCCGAGTGTGCTCCAACATTTACGGGAGCCGCTCAGATCTAGATCTTGGGACGAGTTTGGAGGAAAGGGGGAGGCCCCTATTTATATAGGCGGCTGATTCTCCCCTTTTCTGTACGACCAATGTGGGACTCTTAAATGGAGTTAATAAATTCAATTTAGTTTGTCTTTCAAAAAAGCCAAACTTCCGTGAATTTTAACTCCCTCACCGTTGAGCTTCATGATTGATACAACCTATCAATTCGAAGGGCGTTCAACGGTGAATGCATAGGAAAAAACGGCGAGTCAATCGGAGTCCGTATGACCCTCCAATTGATCGCCCAAAGTTCAGCCCACGGCTTGATTTTCGTCTAAAATCAGCCGTCACAAAACTGCTCTCTGCCCTAGGTTTCTGCACCAAGTTATGGGGCCCGACATGTAGGCCCCATTGTCCAAAGAGGGTTGACTGGGCACTGGCCCAGACCGCCTGGCGCCTAGGCACCCATGCGCCCAGGTGCCTGGGCAGGCGCCCAGGCGCCCAGGCGCCTGAGCCCGCGCCCTGGGTGCATTGGCAGGCGCCCAGGCACCATGGCCTGGGTGCGGGCCCAGGCCCAGGCCGCCTGGTGCCCTGGGCGCCCAGGCCCAGGGCTGGCCAGGTGTCCATGCCAGACCCAGTCTGACCTGGGTCAACCTGGTCTGATCCATTGAGCTGTTTTGTGCATAACTAGAGCATTTGGCGTCCGATTTGGACGTCGTTCGAACCTGGGCGTAGACCGGGACATTCCCGTCTTACCCGTAAACTTTTCCTTGCATTTATTTCATTAAATATGGTCTTAAACTATTTAAGACACATTTAATCTCTTTTGCATCATATGCCAATTAGTCCCCTATCTTAGCTTAAATTGTCATTTGCATCAAAATGCAATTTCCTCTTCCTTTGCATCAAATGCAAATTATCCTCCCTTCTAATTTCTACCTATTACTAGACGAAGGTCGCACTCTGTGTGAGACCCTACAGCCTGACCCTTACAACAGGTTGGGCTCGAAGCCCTATACGGTAGGGACCACGAGCAGTGGTTGCCGTCCTTGCTTCAGAATCATAATTATGTGGTTGACTCATCGACATGAGTATTGTTGGGACCACCCTAACTGTGTCCGTGATGAATTCTACAGTTTTAGTCTCTTCGTCTAAACTATGTCGTGTAGATCAAGTCTAGGGTACGGTCAAACTGTCAACCCCAATAACTTGACTCAGGTTAGTTTCCATCGATCTTTAGTCGACTAATGTTGGACTTCTTCCAACATACTCTGATCAGAGATTTTACTAAAGACCGAACTAACTCTACGACACCAACTCCCATTGACCGGGAGAGACGAATCCTCTCTTGGTCATTACTCTCTTCGTACGCTTCAAGTGACACCCAATCAAAGACCTTTCGATAGGCTTAACCTCGAAGCTAGGTCAGTGATCTAAGTGGCACCGTTCACGCATAGGTTCGTAAAATGACATCAAGTCAAAAGACCAACTTGCCTATCATCACTAAGAGTTATCATTGACAGATTGGTCAATATAACCATATGATAACTCTTGTGGATCGTTCAGTGAACTCATTCTCTAATGAGCACCTGTGTCTCGTTTTCGACTTCGCCAAGTCAAACGACCATAAGATCTATGTGTGTATAAGCGTACGTATATTTGGCTATATGTAGATTCCGAAATCTATGTATGGTATTGATACTTGTACATCTGTGGGCGTATAACGAGTATGTGCTTGTGGAATATCTATCTGGGGTATTGCTTATTGCGTATACGTGAATATGTACCATAGTTGTATGGATTTCTATTATACATGGAGTGTAGGGCTGTGTTCATGTATGTGTAGTGTGCAGTAGGAGAATATGTAATGATGTATATATTGGGTGAATGAATATATATATATATATATATATATATATATATATATATTATATATATGCTGGTACATATCTTTGTTTGTTTACCTGCTGATCTATCCTATAGGGTTGTCTATCCAGATGTATCTCGGTATGCCCCGGATAAATGTATTTCTGCTTGTATGCGTGTATATATAGGTATGTACCAAAGCGTGTGTGTATGTATATACATGTGCAATGGGGATGTAAATGTGATAGATATGGAATATAGGCGTATATATGTTTGCTAATGTAAGTGAATGAAACTATTTGATATGTGTGTATTGGACTATGTGTAATTGGTTGCACATTTATATGTATACGCGTGTGTGGTGTGTAGATGGGAATTCATACTTATTTGATTATTGTGTCAGTATGTGCATATGATATGTAAAAATAGTTATATATATACAGAGCATATAAGGGAAATGTATTATGACTGTGCACTCGTGTGTGTATTATGTGTGGTATATGTGCCTATCTGTGTGAGGCATTAGGTGCATCGCAATGAATGTGAGATTATGTGTATATTTATCTATTGTTAGGATTGCGGACCTAAGTGACTTGATCATGCATGTGTTAGTGTGTGCTCGTCAATGTATGTTGGATGTGACTAAATATTATGTGTATGTAGATATTTATGTGCATATGATTGTGGGTGGACTTATATGACTAAGTATTGAATGTATAGAGATCTGGTGTGCATATGGTGTGACACCGTAATGGTGACCATGTTTGTCAAGTTATGTGTGTAGGTTGATGTGTAAAGTCGCATGTCTGTGCATGTATATAGACTATATGTAATATATAAGCAAGTAGAATATAAGTCGTTATACTTGAAGGCATTATGATACATATGAAAGCATGCCATGTGTGAATGCCTTATGTATCGTGATATGGACATGATGTGATGTCCATATCATATAGGTATGAGTGGTGATCTGGATACGTACAATGATACGTATAGAGACCTATTTGTGGTATGTGTGTGTGTGTGTGTGTGTTGTATTTGTTAGTGTATATATATGTGCTTGGATATTCATGTGAAGGATGCATGTGTGCGTGTGTGTGTGTAGTGATACACATAGTGATGTGGGTGTGCTACTAGACGAATAGTAGGATGTATCCGTTATATGTATGTGACGAGGATGCGTGTGGATGAAAATGAAGTATATAGTGTATGTAGGTGTGGGGTGTTGGATATGGAAGACGTTAGTACACCCTTGTAGGGGATGTACGAGGGAATACGGACCTCGAACGTCGCGTACACGAAGTCGTGCGCAAAGGGAATATGTTCCCTTGCGGAGAGGATCTCTAGATAGATGGGAAAGTCGCATTATATGTGCATAAGTGCATGCGACATATGGCTAATAAAGGGGTAATATCTTAAGCTTATATTGTACCATGCATATGGTACAACTTAAGCTTATAATATGCCATGTACAATGGTACACCTTAGTTATATTGTTCCAAAGGAACAATTGCTCCTAAAATAACTACCTTGGAGGCTATAAATAAGGCCCAAGGGTAAGCCATTTCCTTACACTTTTGCATGGCATTCTTGCATGCATTTTCATTCTAGCGAAGCTCTGCCGAAATACTTCCTCTCCCTTTATCCAAGTTCTTAATCTAAAAGTAGAGATTTAGATTGTGGATTTAGTAGCCTTACTCCGTTCGTGAGAAGACTCGATCCGTCGTGGTGAATCCGAAGGCGAAGTTCGTAGACTACCGTGCCGCATACGCAAGCGTAAGTCTCAACTTCATTTATCGATCCTAACTCTGTTTTGACAGGATCCTACATTGGTATCAGAGCCATACGGGTTCGCCCCGGTCAAACCGCTGTCCCGTCGAAACTATGAACGAGTCGTTGTCTTTTTCACGAATGGGTATCCTACCATTATGGATATGGTAGGAACGCTTCGTGACGGAGAGAACGCAGCGGTTGTTCTTTTCACGTTAGGGTCTCCTATCATTACGGATATGGTAGGAACTCTCCGTGACGGGAAGAACCGACCGTTCACGTAGTATGTTATTTTTCATTTTTGGCACACGGCCATTAGAAAATAACTAATTTCTTGACGAACGGGTGCTTCATCGACGAACGGGTGCTTCATCGAGGAAGATGATGGTAGTTATCTACATCGGAGAAGATGAATTTTTGTGCATGTGCACCATGGCCAAATGGGCTATGAAGGCCATGCACCCCCCTTCCCCATGCGGAGTGGGTTGGCTTCGGCCAATAACCACCATGGCCACCGCTCCGGCGTGGATGTGCGGCCACCCCATGAAAGGGGGGGACCGGCCATGGCCAAAGGGCCATGGCCGGTCAAGGCCAATAAGCCATGGCCATGGCCGGCCGGCTCTGGCCGGCCACGGCCAGGGCCAGGGAGGCCTGGCCGCGGCCAGGCCAGGCCAGGGCCTCCCTGGCTGAGGCCAGGGCAGGGGCCCTGGCCCCCGGCCAGGGCCAGGCCTCCCTGGCCGAGGCCAGGGCAGGGGCCCTGGCCTCAGGCCAGGGGCCTGGCCGCCCTGGCCGAGGCCAGGGCAGGGGCCCTGGCCCCGGCCAGGGCCTGGCCGCCCTGGCAGAGGCCAATTTGGCTTTTAAAAAACTTCATTAAAGGCCAATTTGGCCAGGGGCCCTGGCCGGCCAGGGCAAAGGCCCTGGCAGGCCAATTTTATGAAGTTTTTTAAAAGCCATGGCCCCTGGCAGGCCAGGGCAAAGTCCCTGGCCGACCAATTCGGCAAAAGGCCTTGGTCGAATATGAACGTGCCGACTAGCCCATACGGGGCCAAACGACAGTCGTCTGCATCTCTCATACGGGGGGGAAACGCCTGGATCCATACGGGAGCCGGCGACGATAGTATGCAGAAAAATCCCAAATGGGGGATCCGACCTTGGCACGGCTACGGCTCATTCCCGACAAATGGTCAGGAAGTGCCGAATGTTTCACTAGTATCATAAGGGTACTAAGTTGAAATATACATTTCGTTTTGAAAAATACGTTTTCAAAAACGCTTTTTCCGCTGCGAAGTACTATAAGAGTACTAACATTTGATAAAGTGAGGGAGAAATATTGAAAGTTACTCTAGATGGTGATTGGAAACGTAGTGACTTTTCCGATTCTAGAGTAACATCTTCAATATTTTTCGAAAGTAACTTATCAAATTATGAATATCATTCCAAGTGGGAGTTGATTTTAGAACTATCCATATGTGATATTCTATTATCATTTCAAGTGTGGATTATATCTGAAAAATATGTTTTCAAACTCGTTTTTTCCGCTGCTAGTACTATAAAAGTACTATTGTTTGATAAGTGATGGGGGAATATTGAAGGTTGTTCTAGATGGTGATTGGAATCGTAGAGACCTTTTCGATTCTAGAACAACATCTTCAATATTTTTCGAAAGTAACTTATCAAATATAATATAATTCCAAGTGGAATTTGAATTTTTAGAACCATCCAAATGGGATATTCTATTATCATTTCAAGTGGGAGTTATATTTTAAGAATTTTTATGCAATGTTTTGATCAAACCTTCGTTTTTGTGTCTTTTGCAGCATTTTAAAAGTAAAATGTCTTCCGCTTCAAAGAATATCGTCGATGAGTTAAACAAAGGTGAAAAACTCAACGGCGATAATTATAAACTTTGGTCCATTAAGATACAATACGTTTTAGAGGAGCAAGAAGTGCTCGAAACTCTAAAGAACGTTATGATTGAACCCGAGTTGGGCACTACGGCCCAACACCGACGAGACAAGGAAGCTTTTGATGCTTGGTCTCGGAAGAACAAGATAGCGCGCATTACGTTATTAAGCAGTATGGCTGATGACATAATGCGCATCTTCCGAGAACATGACCTAGCCATGGATATATGGTCCAAGCTAGAGGAGAAGTTCGGTGGCACATCGGTGTCCAAACTTCGCGCCTTAACTATAAGGTTCGATACATATAAGAAACGTCCAGATCATTCCATGGGGAAACATCTGCGACATATGGCGAACCTTATCTCGGAGTTAAAGGACGCAGGTCATGTGCTCACTGATGAGCAACAAATCCAAGCAGTTATACATTCCCTACCAAATGGGTGGGATCAAATGAAGATGCATCTCACTCACAATGAGAGCATCAAGACCTTCAGCAATGTTTCCAAGCACCTCGAATTAGAGGAAGAGCGGCTTGCGGCTGCCAAGCCAAGTGCAGAAGTGCACATGGTTGCTAGTTCCTCACACGGGGGAAAGAAACGGAAAGATCGTTCGAAGTTCACTAATGAACGTAATTAGCAACCTGAGTCTACCAAGAAACCCAAACATAAGGGTGGGCACAAGAAATGGCACAAGAAGAAAGACTTGAAGAGGATCAAGTGCTTTAAGTGCAACAAGCTCGGTCACTATGCTCGTTTGTGTACGAGTGGAGGCGACGAGGTGCCACCGACCACATAGCAAGGGACAGACGGTCCTTCGTGGAGTATCACCGGATACCCCAAGGAACGAAGTGGATCTATGTAGGAAACAACACACGTGTTGAAGTGAAAGGCGTTGGGACTTGCAAGCTAGTCTTGGACAACGGCCGCACTCTCCTACTTCATGATGTCCTCTTCGCTCCAGATATTCGAAGGAATATAATTTCTGTGGTCGTATTAATGGGTCTTGGCTATAACTGGTTTTTTCATGATTGTAATGTGGACTTAAGTTGTAATAATACTCTTATTGGTACTGGGTTTGTATTTAAAGGATTTATTGTAATGAGTACAATGTATGATTCCTCATGTAATGAAAATTTCCTTATTGCAAATTCTAAGACTTATGAGTCTGATGTGATTTGTTGGCACGCAAGGCTTGGTCATATTGGACCAACGCGTATGGATAGACTTGCCAAACGTGGCCTTCTATCCAATGTTTCAAAGGTTGAAATGTCGACCTGCGAACATTGCCTTGTGGGGAAATCTTGTCGCAAGCCGTTTGGAACCGGCACAAGGGCCGAGGTTCCATTACAGCTTATCCATTCGGACATATGTGGTCCGATGAATGTCAAGACAAGACGTGGAAAGTCCTATTTCATCACTTTTATTGATGATTTCACCCGATTCGGACATATCTATTTGATATCCCACAAAAGTGAAGCTTTGGCTTGCTTTAAAAACTATATGAGTTTAGTGGAGAATCAATTAGATCGCAAGATTAAGGTCTTGCGAACCGATAGGGGCGGTGAATATCAATCAATAAGTTTTAAGGAATTTTGTGATGAAAAAGGCATAGTGCATCAAGTAACTATGCCTTATACTCCTCAACAAAACGGTGTTGCAGAAAGGAGAAATAGGACTTTAATGGAAATGGTCCGTTCAATGATGGCGCAAGCTAACTTGCCAATCACCTTTTGGGGTGATGCATTATTGACGGCCGCTTTCATTTTAAACCGCGTACCCTCGAAATCAGTTAGCTCCACTCCTTATGAGTTGTGAAACCAAAGGTCTCCTGACTTAAACATTTTGAAACCTTGGGGTTGTGCATCCTACGCATATATTTCCTCCCATAAGTATGGCAAACTTGGGCCAAGGGGAAGGAAATGTATCTTTATACGATACGCAGAAAACTCCAAAGGTTATGTTTTTGTTAGTCAGGAAGACAATGGTGGGCTACTTGAGTTTGAGTCGAGGGATGTCACTTTCTTGGAAAACGAGTTTCCAAGACAGGGCGAGATAAGTCAGGACTTATCTCTATTTGAGATTTATGATCAAGAAGGATTACCTCATTCGAGTGGGAGAATTCTTGGTGAAAACGAAAATACGTTTCAACCTTCACCAATGGATTATACGAATGACGATTATCCTATTCCATACGGGAATAATGATCCAAGTGGGAGCAATTCTAACGACATTCCAAGTGGGAGTGATATTAGAATTGATCTAAACTCAAGTCAACAAGGACTTGAAGAATCTCAAATACGACGTAGTAGTCGTACAAGGTCTCTAAGATTTGAGGATGAATTTCCGCAGACCTTTATGACTTTACTACAAGAAGATGACGAGCCTGCTACTTTCAAACAGGCCGTATCTTGCCCTGCTAAAGACAAATGGATGGAAGCGATGCAAGAGGAGTTAGAATCCATGAAAGTTAACCAAGTCTGGGACTTAGTTGACTTACCCAGAGGACGTAGAGCTATTGGGAACAAATGGGTTCTCAAGATCAAGCATAAGGCTGATGGCTCTATTGACAGATATAAAGCTCGCCTTGTCGCGAAAGGTTTTACGCAACAGGAAGGGATAGACTACGAAGAGACCTTCTCACCTGTTGTTCGTTTTATCTCAATTCGCCTGATTCTGGCAATGGTAGCTTTCTTAGACCTCGAATTACATCAAATGGATGTAAAGACTGTCTTTCTCAATGGAGAATTGGACGAGGAGATCTATATGGAACAACCAACAGGGTTTGTAAAAGAAGGAAACGAACATAAGGTTTGTAAACTTCTTAAATCCATATATGGTCTTAAAAAATCCTCGAGGCAGTGGTATATACGATTTCAAGAGGTTGTCTTATCAAATGGATTTTCCATGCTTGATGAAGATAACTGTGTATATATCAAGAGGAATAAGAACAAGTATGTTATTATGTCTCTATATGTAGATGACATCTTAATAGCCGGAAATGACAAGGGCTTTGTGATGGATATCAAGGCTTGGCTTTCATCAGTTTTTGAGATGAAAGACATGGGAGAAGCCGCATATATCCTTGGAGTTAAGATTTCAAGGAATCGTTCGAAGAAACTTCTTTCTCTTTCACATGAGACTTATATAAAGAAGGTTCTAGAACGTTTTAATATGCAGGACTGCAAGTCCATTGATACTCCAATAAGCAAGTGCGACAATTTATGTCTGAAATCATGTCCGAAGAACCAAAAAGAGAAGGAGATTATGGAAAAAGTTCCATATTCCAGTGCAGTTGGTAGTCTAATGTACGCTATGATGTGTACAAGACCGGACATCTGTTTTGCTGTTGGAATGGTAAGTCGTTACCAATCCAACCCAGGGCAAGTACAGTGGAAAGCGGTCAAGAGGATAATGCGGTATCTCAAAGGAACTGCAGACTTTGCTTTATGCTATCAAGGAGATGCCTTGAGGCTCGAAGGCTACACTGATGCTGATTGGGCGGGTGATCTCAATGAGCGACGATCGACCTCAGGATATGTTTTTCTACTCGGATCTGGTGCAATATCCTGGAGTAGCAAGAAACAATCCTGCATCGCACTTTCAACCATGGAAGCCGAGTTTGTAGCATTTAGCATGGCAGTCCAAGAGGCTGTTTGGCTTAGGAAGTTCTTAGACAGGCTAATTAATGCAAGTGACTCAGGTGCTGTACCTATACACAGCGACAGTCAAGCATCTATAGCCTATGTCAAAGATATGAAATTCCATTGTAAGACCAAACACATAGATATCCGCTACAAATTTGCAAAAGACTATGATAAGACCAAGAAGGTAGACATAAGGTACATATCTACGCATGAGATGATAGCGGATCCGCTTACGAAGGCGATCCCCAGAGATGTGTTTTACAAACACTTATCATCTCAAGGATTGCGTAAGAGCGGAGTTGTACAAATGTAAATTCCCATGTCTGTAAATGATCAAAATTAATAAAAGAATAAGTTCTTTTTCAAACATTGCATATGAATTTCTTAATAAATGTTTGTGTACATTTTGAAATCTCGGCTGAATTCTAGTATGTCGGACAGATTGAGGTTGGCTCTCTCACATGAGCAACCGCCTTATTCTATCAGACGGATGGAATAGAGATGAGACCTGTTTGAAGTCAAAATCATCAGACGGATGATTTAAGAGTCATGACTTAAACAAAATGGTCGCATGAAAGATCTGCATCATATGAATGCTTACAAAAGATCTAAGAGGATTTTTTGAAATCCTATCTGTCTAAATGCGGGATGTGAGTCCAAAGGACTATTTGAGTAGAATAAGGGACTCAAAGTCAGACATTGTGGTGTCTAATCATCATCCTTACAACATCATTGAGACATACATGACGTGCGTTTATATTTCATATATTCACGCACGTTTTCTTTTGTGTTTCTCCGTGTTTTTCCGCCGTCTCTTATTCGTTTTCGTGTATTTTCCCGTTTTCTTTCACTTTCCTTTGTTTATCCATGATTGCAGGGGATTGACCACGTAGGGGACGTTTAACGATGATATCCCAAGTCCCCGGAGCAACGGGAGAAGTCACGCGTGATCCAGGGGGTCAAACGCCAAAGAATTCATCTTTCAGCCCCTCACCCGATCGGTTGGTCATCTCCAACCGATCGGGTGATGCACGCGTGCACCAACCGGTCTCTGCCGCAGTTCACAAAGAAGTCACCCGACCGGTTCGCAGACCGGTTCAGCGGGGGCTGTTCTCTGTTTTCTCGAAGCAAAACGCCAACCGATCGGGTGACTCTCACCCGATCGGTTCACCTATAGCCGAAGAAGAAGAGCTGAAGACACGGACGTCGAACCGATCGATTCACCCGACTGTTCCAAGATCCAACCGGTCACTCAAGAACTCACCCGACCGGTTCATGTGATCGGGTGAAAGCTCGCCGTTTTCTGTTTTTATTTTGTAACGGATCAACCGATCGGTTGACTTGTCAACCGATCGGTTGATGCGACGGTCTATAAATAGAACCCCTAGGGTTCCAGAAACGAGAGCTGTTATTTTTTCTACTGTTTTATTTCCTTGTGACGGCTGTAATTGTTACTCTTTTGTAAGTTTTCAGATCTTTCTAAAATTTTAGTATTGTCTTTATTACTCTATTACTTCCGCATTGCAATTGTCCGATTATGATTCCAACGGTTAAATTTCACTTAGATCGCTTTTTCATGAATTTTTGTGAGTAGTTCCCAAATCTGGGATTTTGGTGGAAACCCTTTCGGGGGCTCTTCCCGATGTGTCCATAGGGTTAGGAAATCGATAGGGAGTAGGAATCTAACGGTTACGCGGGGTGTTTCATTGTCATCGGCAGGAAAAAGACCGCCTTTGACCGTTGGGCCAAGGGGGAATAAACTTGGCGGTTGACTCCCTAGCCATAGCTCACACCCTTAGCGTAGACGCCGAATCCTAGCACGCGGGAGCGGCATGATGAGACGTTGGGAGATATCATTGTGGGCTTAGTGCTCCCGGGATCGATCAGTGTTAATGGACACGGGAGTGCCCACTGATCGAATCCGGGAAGTCCGGTGTATCATCCTGGGCACCGACCGGAATATCGGGCCCATGGGACGCCGGTACCACTTTCAGAGGCAACGTCTCACCATTAGACCCTAATCCCGATCGCTATCCATACCCGTAGGCCGTATCGGCGAGAGTCTCTCGTCGGGTTGGAAACCAAAGTCCCGGGTTTTCTTTCTTGTTGTTCATACCCATTTATTTCCTTTCGTGACAACCATTCACCGATTCGGGCTAGCTCGCCCCTCGGGGTGATTTAGGTCCTACCTGACCCAAGCACAACATCGCCTCCCTGAGTTCGATATTCCCGTACCCTACACTAACCGTGAAACTTACGGTAAACGACACCGCGCCGCCGTGACGCGAGCGGGGCACCGGTCAAGTTTATGGCGCCGTTGCCGGGGAGGCAACGTGCTTGTTATTTTAGGATCTCTTGAACCCTCGTGTCTAGCTCATATCCCTACCTCGCGATAATTTTCGCATTCTCCTTTTTCTTTTTCTTTTTTATTTTTCTTATTTTTATTTCTTATTTTATCTGTTTCTTTCCCACTTGTCGCTTCACGGGTGTTTGTTGTTTTTCATGCGCAGGAGTTCAAGGAGTCTTGACAACTTGATTCCCCTTGATCCAGAGATTAACGCCACCCTTAGGCGTTTGGTTGCCGAGAAGCGAAGAAGGGAAGATCCCGAATCCATGGAGGAGAACACCCCACCTCACAAGTCTCTGCTGGAGTACTCGATGCTATCCATCGAGTCGACTTCAGCCATCCGATCTCCAGCTATTGCGGCCCAAAGCTTTGAGCTGAAGCCGTCTCTAGTGACATGGATCCAGCGGGACCAGTTTGCGGGTGCGCCCATGGAGAGCCCGATCGAGCACCTGGACTCCTTCTTGGAGAAGTGTGACACCTTCCGGATTAATGGTGTCACGACAGAGGCTATCCGTCTGAAGCTGTTCCCCTTCTCTTTGCGGGACAAAGCCAAGCAATGGCTAAGGGGGAAGGACCCCAACACTTTCAACACCTGGGAGAAGCTCTCCAACGCTTTTCTGACGAAGTTCTTTCCTCCGGGGAAGACCATGAAGTTGAGGAGTGAGATCTCCTCCTTCTCCCAGGCCAGCCACGAGTCCTTGCATGAAGCTTAGACGAGATATAAAGAGATGCAAAGAAGATGCCCTCACCATGAGCTTCCGAAGTGGCAGATTATTAATCTGTTCTACAATGGGTTGAGGGATGACCTGAAATCTTCTATGGACACCGCGGCTGGGGGTTCCTTCATGTCTAGGAGCGAGGAAGATGTCGGGCATATTCTGGAAAATATGGCACCCAACAATGAGCGGTGGTGTGACGAGAGAGCCACACCAAGATCTGGGGGTATACACAGAGTCGAGGACGTCGACAAACTTTCAAGCAAGTTCGACTTGCTTTCGACCTAGATCTCCGCACTAATGGTAGGAGCTGGTGGGGCCGGTACACAGCAAATTTCTGCGGTAGAGTCCGAATTATTTGGGGAATTCGACGGTGGTGACATCTCACCACCGTTGGATCAGGCGAGCGCACTATTTTACAACCCCACGGGAAATGCGCTGTATCCGCCAAGGACAAATTCCAACCCGGCCTACTCTCCAAACAACCGGAACCACCCAAACTTCAGTTACCGGCCACCATTTCTGCCCTCGCCGCCTCAGCAGCCGCAGCAACAGACATATCAGCCGGCTAGGCCACAGCAGAATCAGGTTCAGCAGCAACCATTTCAGCAGCAACCATTTCAGCAACAATCTTACGCCCCCAGGACTCAGCAGCCGTTCCAGCAGCAGCAGCAGTATGGCCAACAGAGGGCAGTCTCTCCGGTTGAGTCTCTCTTGACTCAATATATTACCAACCAGGAGAAGATCAACCAAAGGCTGGAAATGGGTCAGCGGACCCTCACGGACCAAGTAACCCAGCTGGGGTTACAAGTGGCGAACCTTGCAAGGTCGCAAAACCAATTACCGCCACAACCTGAGGTGAACCCGAGGGGAGCAACCCAAACGTCGGCACTCGTGCACGAGCACGCAAATGTGTCCGCTATCGTTCTGAGAAGCGGGACACAAATTCCTACTAGAGTGCCCCCTAGCAACCCGGAAGCACCATTGGGCGTTGAGAGACCGACCGAAAAATCGAATGACGCCGGTGCTTCGTCATCAAATCCTATGACTCCGGAGGGAGCCTCTGAAGAAGAGAAGGAGGAGGAGGAAGAGAGCCCGAAAGTGTATAAACCCGTTGTGCCATTTCCGCAACGGTTGGCTCAGGCAAAAATTGATGAGAAATATGGCAAGTTCTTCGCCATGGTCAAGGACCTAAGCCTACAGATCCCCTTCCTAGAAGCAATCGAAACAATCCCCTCCTATGCAAAATTCTTGAAAGATTTGGTGACTAGAGGGTCTAGAAAGGAGAAAGTAGTGCTGACGGTGGAATGTAGCGCTCTTATTCAGAGGGCGAACCCGCCGAAACTCAAGGACCCGGGGAGCTTCTCTATTCCTTGCAAAATCGGGGCTGTGAAGATTAATCGTGCACTCGTCGATCTAGGAGCGAGTGTTAGCTTGATGCCCTTGTCGATGTACAGAAGGATAGGAATGGGTGATTTGGAGCCCACCGGCATGACCCTACAACTAGCTGACCGGTCGGTCAAATATCCGGTGGGAATTGTGGATGATCTCCCCGTGAATGTGAGAGGGGTGCATGTGCCTGTGGACTTTGTAGTCATGGACATGCCCGAAGACGCACACACCCCCATTATCCTGGGACGGCCTTTCATGGCTACTGCTGGCGTTCTAATAGATGTGAAAAACGGAAAACTCTCTTTGAACGTCAGCGGAGAGAAAGTTGAGTTCGATCTGGGATTATCCATGAAGCACCCCGATCCACCTGATGACCCCCGGTGCAATTTGCTTGAGATAGAAGAAGAAAAAGCTGCAGAGGAGAGCTCCTGGGAGATTCTCCTGAGAAACCCCCCCCCCCCCCCCTCGATGACTTGGGGGATTCAGAAGATGGAGACGGCCCCAAGAACAAAGAAGCTGCTGGAAAACCGAGTGCAGCAAGAACGACCCCTCCCGGGTTCACCAAAACTCCTCCTGTGGGGAGAACGGGGAAAGAGCCCACGGACCTCACTAAAGACGAGGTCCGGATCCTGAAGAAGATGGCGGGAAGTGCCAACACCAAGGAAGAGCCCACGGACCTCACTAAAGACGAGGTCCGGATCCTGAAGAAGATGGCGGGAAGCGCCAACACCAAGGAAAAGCCCCCGGACCCCAAGAACAAGGGGAGGGTAGTCGAGCAAGTATTTTTCCAGCCGCTGACTACTCCAAGTGCCTCCAGCTCCAATGAGAAAGAGATCCCAGACTTCGGGCATCACCCGTATCGACCACCATGAGCATCTCTTGCGGGCGTCGAGCCAACGACGTTAAACAAGTGCGCTTCATGGGAGGCAACCCATGTTCTAAACTTTTTTTCCAATTTTTAGCGTTATTTTTTACTTTATTTTATCTATTTTTATAAATAAAATCAGCCGCGAGAACATCCGTTCGGGGACTTAAGCAAATTTCTTGGTTTTTGCAGGAAACAAGCCCCAACCGATCGGATGACAACTCACCCGATCGGTTGAGATGTATCAGATACATGCCGAGATCTGTCCCTGAATGAACCGATCGGTTGAGTAATGAAGAGACCGGGTGGCAGACCGGGTGAGCTGGGGAGAACTCTCGGGAATTTTTGGGGAAATATCAACCGATCGGTTGAGTTCGTGCGCGATCGGTTGACGTGACCGGGTGAGCAACCCTAAGTTCTCGGGAAAATGTGTGGAGTGGCCAACCGATCGGTTGACAAGTCAACCGACCGGTTCGCCTGTAGCATTTCTTTGGCAAGAATTTCGACCTAACCGTCAACCGATCGGGTGACAAGTCACCCGATCGGTTCGACTTAAAACCCTATAAATACCCCAAACCGCCCGTTCGACACGCACTCGCCATTTTCGAATCCGGATCTGCCGTTTCACCTCTCCCTCGTGCGCCTGCCCTCTTTCTTCCCTTCAATCAACCTCAATCGCCTTTTCCCCCATCCCCCTACCCATCCACCACCGATTTCTCTCCATTCTCCTCGATTCCACCAACACACAAAACCCTAACCTTAACCCGTTTTTCCCCAATTTCGAAACTTGCTGAAGAGATCGTTGCGGCTTCACAGTGTGCTCCCATCCTGTAGCATCGGGGCGTCAACGAGCCACTATCTTCATCTCATTTGGGTAAACTCGCTCCTTTGCTTAATTTTAATCTTACCGCAAATATTCCATTTGATTGTTGGTCGTATCTCGTGTTTGTGTTGAATTCATTGTACGTTTGCATACCTACGCACACGAACGATACCCACACGATGCCTCCCCGCCGTGTTAAGCCCACCGAGGACGGCTCTTCGAACCCTAGGCCCACCCGTCGTACCCGTCGCACACAGCCCACCACCTCCAACCCACCTCATGCTTACGATCCCGAATACGGGATGCAATTCCAAACCGATGACCATGCCGACCGATTCACGGCCATGGTCCTCCTAGCTGGTCAGGGTGGTCGGATAACCGAGGAATCCGTCGACCGAGACCTCCAGTTTCTTCAAAGCTTCATTCTCCACATCCGTGAAGACCCACCCGACGTCTCCGAGCTCCACATTCCACCCCCCACGACTCCTGGTCCACAGCGCAGGCCCCCGCCACCACCCCCAGAGGGTGGTGCCCCTGCTTGATTTTTCTCTCCCACTTTTGCCCCCCCCCCCCCCCCATATTTGTGCCCATCTGTCTTTTCGGGGCCCTGCTTTGTCTCTGTCGGGGGGAGGGGACTATTTGCGTGTTGCTTTCTGATTTCACCTCTTTTGTTTTTGACTCCCCCTTGCATATCTCTGCATTTCATTGATCATATCATTTCGCTAGCACTTTCTGGTCTAGCTTGGGGGACGTCTATTTTGGTGTGCTGTCGTGTTTTGTTTGTTTTTCTCATTTTTGTGTGTGTGCTTGTTTTTCACTTTTTGAGTGTCGTGTCGTGTGATTTTATTTTTATTTTCGTATTGTTTGATTTTGATTTTGATCTTTCTTTCCTTTTCATTTTCATCTATGTGTTTTCCTCGTTTTCATTTCTTTTTGTGTCAGTGCGTATTCCCCCCCATTTTCATTGCCCTCCCGTACTCACTCATATTGCATTGAGGGCAATGCAAACTTCAGCTTGGGGGAGTCGCACTGTGTGCGTCGTTTGAGTCCTTCTTTTCGTTTATTTGAGTCGTTTTTCTCCGTGTTTTTCTTTTTTCTCTTTTCTTCTTTTTTCTAGCTCTTTCTCCTAGAGATGAATCCTATGATGAATCGCCACAAAGTCACACACACCTAGCATAGCATCGATAATCACACTCACTAACCCTAGGATTTCGAGTCCTCTTGCATTTCACGCATCGTGGGTCCACTTAGCTTTTTGTGAGTCGTGTGTCGTGACTAGCATTTGGAGTGCTTCTGCTTTGTGATATTACTTTATATACCTGTCCAGGAATGACCCCTAGATTATCATGCTCCGATTTGAATATGCGGTATTTGTTTCCACTTTATGCATGCTATATTTATATCGTATACTTCAATTCGCATGCGTCGGGATTCCACAACTAAGGACTAGGATAACTCATTTAGCCTAAGCTCTATTTAGCGAGAATAGTTTCCTTTGCCCGAGTGTTTAGATTTCGACTTCTTTTTTGTTTTACTTGGTGCAAATCCCCTCGTCGTGTACCGTTCTCCCACTTGGGAGAGTACACATGTGTATAGCCAAAACCCCAAAAATCCAAAAAAAGGAGAAAAGAAAAGGAAAACCCAAAAAGAAAAGAAAAGAAAAAGATTGTATAGCCAAAAAGCCAAAAAAATATGCAAATACCCAAAACCCAAAAAAATTTCCGTGTGAATATTTTTCATACTTGCCGAGAATAAAGGGAAGGCGAGAATTTGCACCGAGTGTTCTACTCCACATCATCTCAACCCCTATCGTTATCGAAAACACTTGGCTTGGGAACTTTTTAGCTAGTATCTAGGCTATAATGGCGTGATTTCCTTGACCCTAGTTGTGGAGTCCCCGATGCATGATACGCTTCTATTCTCACTCTTCTCATGCATGCTTGAACTTATATTCGCCGCTTAATTCAATTCGGATCGATATTTTGGGTCATATCTTGGATTTGTGTATATCGAGCCTCATAGCACATCGTAGAAAGCATCACCATTTGCTAGCACACGACCACGCTCACTCGCGCTTCACTGCGTGGACCCACGACACTTATTTGGACTCGCTTTCCTAGGTTTAGTGGTGTGATTTGGCGTTTACTTGCTTGGTGTGTCGTTTTTGATTTTGGTGGCTCTGATGGACGATCTAGGGCTTAGAGTTTTCTTTTTCTTTCTTCCTCTCTATTTTTCCCTTCCGAGCTCCTACTCTCACTCGTCTTCCTCGAGGACGAGGAAGAGTTCAGCTTGGGGGATTTTGACGTGCGTTTATATTTCATATATTCACGCACGTTTTCTTTTGTGTTTCTCCGTGTTTTTCCGCCGTCTCTTATTCGTTTTCGTGTATTTTCCCGTTTTCTTTCACTTTCCTTTGTTTATCCATGATTGCAGGGGATTGACCACGTAGGGGACGTTTAACGATGATATCCCAAGTCCCCGGAGCAACGGGAGAAGTCACGCGTGATCCAGGGGGGTCAAACACCAAAGAATTCATCTTTCAGCCCCTCACCCGATCGGTTGGTCATCTCCAACCGATCGGGTGATGCACACGTGCACCAACCGGTCTCTGCCGCAGCTCACAAAGAAGTCACCCGACCGGTTCGCAGACCGGTTCAGCGGGGGCTGTTCTCTGTTTTCTCGAAGCAAAACGCCAACAGATCGGGTGACTCTCACCCGATCGGTTCACCTGTAGCCGAAGAAGAAGAGCTGAAGACACGGACGTCGAACCGATCGATTCACCCGACTGCTCCAAGATCCAACCGGTCACTCAAGAACTCACCCGACCGGTTCATGTGATCGGGTGAAAGCTCGCCGTTTTCTGTTTTTATTTTGTAACGGATCAACCGATCGGTTGACTTGTCAACCGATCGGTTGATGCGACGGTCTATAAATAGAACCCCTAGGGTTCCAGAAACGAGAGCTGTTATTTTTTCTACTGTTTTATTTCCTTGTGACGGCTGTAATTGTTACTCTTTTGTAAGTTTTCAGATCTTTCTAAAATTTTAGTATTGTCTTTATTACTCTATTACTTCCGCATTGCAATTGTCCGATTATGATTCCAACGGTTAAATTTCACTTAGATCGCTTTTTCATGAATTTTTGTGAGTAGTTCCCAAATCTGGGATTTTGGTGGAAACCCCTTCGGGGGCTCTTCCCGATGTGTCCATAGGGTTAGGAAATCGATAGGGAGTAGGAATCTAACGGTTACGCGGGGTGTTTCATTGTCATCGGCGGGAAAAAGACCGCCTTTGACCGTTGGGCCAAGGGGGAATAAACTTGGCGGTTGACTCCCTAGCCATAGCTCACACCCTTAGCGTAGACGCCGAATCCTAGCACGCGGGAGCGGCATGATGAGACGTTGGGAGATATCGTTGCGGGCTTAGTGCTCTCGGGATCGATCAGTGTTAATGGACACGGGAGTGCCCACTGATCGAATCCGGGAAGTCCGGTGTATCATCCTGGGCACCGACCGGAATATCGGGCCCATGGGACGCCGGTACCACTTTCAGAGGCAACGTCTCACCATTAGACCCTAATCCCAATCGCTATCCATACCCGTAGGCCGTATCGGCGAGAGTCTCTCGTAGGGTTGGAAACCAAAGTCCCGGGTTTTCTTTCTTGTTGTTCATACCCATTTATTTCCTTTCGTGACAACCATTCACCGATTCGGGCTAGCTCGCCCCTCGGGGTGATTTAGGTCCTACCTGACCCAAGCACAACCTCGCCTCCCTGAGTTCAATATTCCCGCACCCTACACTAACCGTGAAACTTGCGGTAAACGACACCGCGCCGCTGCGACGCGAGCGGGGCGCCGGTCAATACACTCCCTGAGAAAGGAGCGATGTTGTAATACGTGTTCATACCACGTATGCATTTCGACCACTGAGTTAGTAGCAATAGTGTTTGCTATTATTTGAGACTCAAAGGCCATATGGGCCTTAACTCTTACCCTCAAGGACTCCAATTGGTTCCTTTAGATTTGACGAGATGATCGCTATCTTAGCGTGTTACTTATGGGCTATGATAATTCGGCTCGGCGGGGCACGTTAGAAAAGCAAGTTTAGTCAAGATCAGAAGGTTCGCAAGAAGAGGAAGATTGATTTCATATTCACATTTGGACTTTAATGATTCAAAGCTGGCCAGCCAATTGTGATCCAGATGGGATTCAATTGTTGAATATAAAGTATAAGAAATGTGAAGAAATAATCTAGGGTAAAGCATGCGTTGAACTACTCAACTTTGCACCTTCGAGGTCGTTGTGTATCTCTAACAAGTGCACAACAACAGACTCTACGCGCATGACGGTCGCACGGTCTATTTCTCGGTATGATAGATGAAAGAACTAAGAGAAAGACGTTCTCTTACAATCCCCTCAAGTGTGAGTGGGAGATGTTGGATATGGAAGACGTTACTACACCCTTGTAGGGGATGTACGAGGGAATACGGACCTCGAACGTCGCGTACACGAAGTTGTGCGCAAAGGGAATATGTTCCCTTGCGGAGAGGATCTCTAGATAGATGGGAAAGTCGCATTATATGTGCATAAGTGCATGCGACATATGGCTAATAAAGGGGTAATATCTTAAGCTTATATTGTACCATGCATATGGTACAACTTAAGCTTATAATATGCCATGTACGATGGTACACCTTAGTTATATTGTTCCAAAGGAACAATTGCTCCTAAAATAACTACCTTGGGGGCTATAAATAAGACCCAAGGGTAAGCCATTTCCTTACACTTTTGCATGGCATTCTTGCATGCATTTTCATTCTAGCGAAGCTCTGCCGAAATACTTCCTCTCCCTTTATCCAAGTTCTTAATCTAAAAGTAGAGATTTAGATTGTGGATTTAGTAGCCTTACTCCGTTCGTGAGAAGACTCGATCCGTCGTGGAGAATCCGAAGGCGAAGTTCGTAGACTACCGTGCCGCATACGCAAGCGTAAGTCTCAACTTCATTTATCGATCCTAACTCTGTTTTGACAGGATCCTACATGGGGTAGGTATGTATTCTTGTTTATGCGTCATGGGTAGTAAGACCATCATATCTAGTTGGCCTTTGGCAGGGTTCACACCCTAGAAAGTCCGAGGACAGACTTTATTCTAAGGGGGGTAGGATGGCATACCCTATTTAGCACTATACGTGTATTCTACTGAACACACGTGGTATTTCTACCTACGATGCATACGTAGGCATGAAATAAACGTGGATATCGATGTATGTAACGCAGTGCAAGGGGGATTGGGCCGTAATGCGTGGTTAAGAGACGAGAAAGCGAGATTGAGTGCGGAAGAAGTGTGAAAGACGTCGTGGGTGCAAAACAACATGAATGTGTTGGACGTGTGTGCGTGGTGCATGTATGCATGTGTAGGCATGTATGGGTGTGTGTAGGAAAGCCATGCAAGTGTGAAAGGGGTTAGGGGTCAATGGCAACCCCCGTAAATTTTTAGAAAGGTGAGTGCCAAAACGGTCATTTGGACTAAAGCTGCTGTGCGTACATACTAAAGTTGTGTGTGCATAAAGTAATGGCAAACTTGTAAATACCTAAAAGTTGAGAGGCATTTTTGGAAGGGTATTTTAGTCATTTTAGGTGATTCATGGCTTATGGAGCAAGTAAGGGTTGTGTGGAAGTTTCTTAAGAAAATATTTTCTTTTCTTTCTTGAACTTTCTCCTCCCTTCTCTCTTTCTCCTTCCCTCTCCATCCCAATAGGACCGGCCACCCCTCTCCTCTTTTCCCCTTCTTCTCCAAATGAAAACCCTAATTACTCACTCCAAAAATCAAGAATCTCAAGTGGTTGCAAGTGGGAAGAAGGTGGAGAAGAAAGAAAGAGAAGGAAAAGAGGAAAGATCGAATTTTGAGGTAGGAATTTTCTTGGATTTGGAATTCCATTAAATTGTTTCTTGATATTATGTTTTTATATCATGTTTTACTTAATATGTATTAGGGGTAGTCAAGATTTGTAAGCCATGATTCAATTTCACTAATTACCCCTTGAAATTTCAAGCAAAATCATTCTCTTGGAAGAGCTGAAATTCTGGAGTGTGTTGTTACTTGAATTCTGATTTCTGTGACTTGAATTGTGTTTCGAAAAAAATATCCTTGTATATATTGAAGTTCTACACCAAAATCATATAAATTTTGATATATGTTCAATTCAGAAATTAGGAGCAAAAATTTCATCTTTACAACATGTCTGTTTGATCTTCAGTCTGGACACAGTTTAGTTACACTGGCCTCAGTACCTGCACACACAATGGAATTTTATGTTCTTGGTCTCGTTAGAAAGTTAACAAGTTTTTCTAAAATTTCATCATAGTGTATATTTGTCGAAATTCTGACTGAAACATGCTCAAAAACAGCAATCTTGACAGACCCTGAAATCTGTCTGAAAAACAGACTGAACAGATTTCACCAAATAATTCACCATAAATCACCTAATTAATATTTTTGCATGAAGTTTTATATGTGAATACAAAACTACCATATCTAAAACTTTCATTTGAGAATGTTTGCTAAATTCTGATTACAATTTGGTGATATCAGCCATGTTTTATGAATGTCTATATGTTTCCTGCAAGCTGAAGCATTTAAGTTGTAGTATGAATTGTGCCATATTGCTAAACTCCCCTTTATGGCTATGATGAAGGGCATGACACTTGGGTGCATGACCCATGTTGATATGTGATGTGACTATGATGGAGGGCATGACACTTCGGTGCATGACCCATGTTGGTATGAATATGGAATGTGATGCCATGCAACATGACTCCTTCATTACTAAAATGATAAAATGAAACTATTGAATGTCTCAGTCCTCTCTAATGAGGGTGAGTTAGCAGAACCCGGGTTTAGGTGGGATTTGAGTAAATTGTGGATATGAGGCCTGGACTGAGAAGTTGGGGGAAATGATTATGTGATATGTGATATTTATACACACTCGCCTTTACCGAGAGTGGAGGGGACATACTGACGTTGTGTTATTGTGGGAGGCCTCACTCCTGCTAGTGACGGGGGAGCTGAGAGGCCCGACGTACAGTGCACGTGTCCACTGCGTCGTGTGCTATATTCACCCCAAATTTGGGGTGAAGTCCAGGACCTGGTATCACACAATTTATCCAAGTTCCAATTAATTCAATTAATTAATTCAATTATAAAATGTGATCTTTGCATGTTCTTCTTCCGCTGGCAGCACTTCCCTTTTTCCTCACTTGCTTCACTGGTGGCACTATGTTATACTTCTGACACTTGTGTTTCCTTTTTTTAGATTGTGGTTGTGTGGCTACTTGTATTGTTACTCGTGCTAACCCTTTTCTTGCAGTAACTCGACATTGGACCGCATGTATGATCCCCTTGTTTAGCTATTTAGTTTTCATTATATTACTTAGTTACATGCCTTATTTCTCTTGCCTTGCCTTATGGTTTGATAACCTTAGAATGGTGCTCCAAATCCAAGTTGGTTCCTACTGGGGCACGCATTGACGTGCTCATCCCTATTTTTCAGGTAGCAGGGGCATCACGGTTAGAGGTAACTTGAAGTTGGGTTCAGGGGTAGCCTTTGGTGAGGGCTGATGGTGTTTGTGTAGTGATGTACCTGGACTATGTATATAAATGAAACATGTTATATATAAAATGTTGTTGTTGTTCATGAGGTTGTTTGATATTATTGTGGAGCTTCACTTGTACAATCACAGCATGTGCGCATTGGTCTGCCTTGTTTTCTCTCCTTCTCCTGCTTTTTTCTTTCTTTACCTCTGCCTCTTCAATATTCCTGGAAAAAAAAGAGATTCCAGGTATTTTGCGGAGCTGGGCGTTACACGTTTGCTGCTAGTTGTAATGTTCACACCGGAAATGGGATCATTTGTAGCATTTATGGGATACGAAATTGTTCAGTTGAGAAAGGGGGATGAGAGTTGTATACAGACTTCTTAGTGATTGAGCTGCCTGACTATGAGGCAGTGTTTGGGATGGCTTGGTTAGGAATGTTCTATGATAATATAGACTGTAGAGTGAGGAGGGTAGTTTTTCGGATCCCTGACCATCCAGAGTTTGAGTTTTGGGATGATAGTAGTGAGCTTGAGCCTTTGAAGTTCCGAGCGACGGTCGTGGAGTATTTGGACATGGAGGCAGAGCTAGTGTTACCGAGTGTTGTTGAAGAATCTCCCGACATCTTTCCAGATGATATCTTTGGATTATGTCACGCCCCGCTTCCCTAAAATGGAGGCGAGACGTGAGAAGGTCCGCTCAAGCGTGGAGCTGTGAATCTGCACGCCTGATAAGCATCAATTTAGTATAAGCAGGTCCCTGTAAACGCAAACGGAACAACAACAATAATAATAGAAAAAGGAGACGGATATGAAAAACCAATCCCAAAGTTTGTCCACAAAATATTCAACATCACAGAAAAAGCCACCAGGCTAACAGGAAAGAGTCTAAAGGCCCAGAACAAGGCCAAACAAAACACAAACATAACAGAGTATCAAACTAGGTGCCACGCACCGACAACCCAAGCAATCTAACAAAAACCATACATAGACACTAAGACTGATCTCCAGTGTCTATGAAGTCCTCGATCAACGCGGGTTCTGACTCAGCATCAGCGAACACCGCGTCCACAGCAAGTATCTTAGGCTCGGGCTCTAACATGTGTCACCCAAAAGAGAAAAGGGGCACATGTCAGCAAGTCGAAAGACTTGTGCAAGGAAACTGAAAGAAAGGTGGTAACAAGTAAAGTAAAGTACAAGTAGCAAGTGGTAGTTGTGACATGTAATGTCAAGTAACAAGTACAAGTACACGGGATCACCCACACATGGATGCCCTATTGCCCGCAGGCTGTATTCATGTCCAAGGGATCACTCAGGGAGTGCCCTATTGCCCGCAGGCTGTATTCATGTCCAAGGAATCACTCAGAGATTGCCCTATTGCCAGCAGGCTGTGTTGAGCTCGTTTTCTGGACCACGAGCCAGAATTGTAATTGGCCTAGGGTTGTGCCCGCAGAACGGGTGCCTAGCCGGAACAAATAGTACAAGTATGTAGCGAAGCTACGCAATCACGATGAGTGTTCAAACATGCAATGACATGAGCAGATATTCGCGTACCGTTAATTGAAATTAAACGTGACAGGCAAAATGTAATGACATGAACATATTCGCGTACCGTTAATTTAAATTAAACATGGCAGTTAAAATGCAATAGCAGTTAAGGATGTATGGATGACATGAACAGTTAATACGCGTACCGTTAAGGGAAAGTAAACGTGACATACAAGCATGATGAAGGTGACGGACCAAGCTTCGTTGTCAAGCTAGGTCAATGGCGTCTAGACGGCTATCCTTTCACCGTCTAGTCTCTTTTACGCTAAAACAAGGTAATGGCCTAAGACATGGCCCAAATCAAGAGATGCAAGTTTCACTTGCCTGATACCGGGATTGACGAGAAATGAAGATCATCACACAAGCTAACTACGGAATAGATCATTGTTATAGCAAAACAATTATTAGAACAACGATTCTAAATCGATTTCTTAATAGAATCCTAATTGTCTAATAATCCATTTTATTAGGGTTTCACAAATGTCAATGTGGGTTATGCTAAAACTAAAGGAATCGAGCATTACCGTGAAGAAGCGGAGGAATGATGCCGAGCAACCACGGCAACGGAAAAACGATCCGGCTCAGATCTGGGAACGAGGGAAAAATCTGGAGAAATAGGGTTGGATGTGGATTTTGGGGGTTTGATGAAAGTTTGAGGAAGATTAGAGGTAGAATGTGTTAAGTGAGGGTTTGGATGATGGATTTTGGGCTTAGGATGAAGGAATAAGGGTTTGAGGTAGTAGGGGGCTCAATGGGGGAGAAATTAGGTTTAGAGATGATGAAGAAGAAGAAAAAAACGTTTGGAGGGGTATTTATAGAGTTTGGTGGCGGCTAGGGCAAAACTAGGGTTTCTTGTACTGTTTAGTCGGTCAAAGAGCAACCACTGACCGACTAGTTTGGGAACTAGTCGGTCGGTTGACCAACGCAGACCGACTAAGTGTAAACAGTAACCCCAGACGAAAACCTGAACTAAGAGTTAGTCGGTCAAAGAACAACTACTGACCGACTAGTTTGACATCTAGTCGGTCGATGAACGTTCTTAGACCGACTAAAAGTGAACAGTAACTGGTACCAAAAATAGTTAATGAGTTAGTCGGTTAAAGAAGCATTGCCGACCGACTAGTTTGCAACCTAGTCGGTCAACCAACATTCTTAGACCGACTAACGATAAACAGTAACTCCTGAACATTTATCAAAGCCCACTAGTCGGTTCAAGAAGGTTTTTCGACCGACTGGATCATCATCTAGTCGGTCGGTGCCCTTTCTTATACCGGCTAATGTGCACTGAAAGTTCCGAAATGGAGCGCGAAGCTCCGGGATGGTTTCCTAAGTCTCCTAGGCTCGTTCTAACTCTAAGATATCGACGTTATGAAGCCCGTCACGAATGACTTACTTCAAACACGCCGACCGACGGAAGAATCTAGGGAATCACGACGAAACGAACGAAAAGAGAACTACGGAGACGGAAATGGAAATCGCAACCAAGGAGAAACAACCATATATATATATATATATATATATATATATATATATATATATATATATATATATATATATATATATATATATAAAATAAAATCCATACATGAAAACCAGTCGTTACATCCTCCCCAACTTAAGAAAAATTCCGTCCTCGGAATTCCCAACACTCACGTGTCCGGGAACAAAAGTGGGTAGTGCTCTCGCATCTCATCTTCTCTCTCCCAAGTAGACTCTCCTGGCGAACCGTGCCGCCACATCACTCTAACAAGATCGACGACCTTGTTCCGAAGTGACTTCTGACGCCTGTCCAGAATCTGCACTGGATGCTGGTCATACGTCAAATCTGGGCAAACGGCGATCTCCGAGAAATCCACAGCATGAGATGGATCGCTGATGTATCGACGAAGCTGCGACACATGGAAAACATCGTGAACTCCTTCCAAAGATGGCGGCAAGGCTAAGCCGTAAACTACCTCGCCAACCCTCTCCAGAATATCAAACGGTCCAATGTATCGCGGGCTCAACTTCCCTTGCTTCCCAAAACGAATCACTCCACGATTCGGGGAAATCCTCAAGAACACATGGTCGCCCGGCTGAAACTCCAAAGGATGGCGTTTAGCATCCGCCCAATGCTTAAAACGGTCCTGAGCAATCCTCAATCTCTCCTGAATATTCCTGACGTCCTCCACAGCCTCCACAATCATCTCAGGCCCCAACAGCTCCTGATCGCCAACGTCATCCCAACTCAATGGCGATCGACATTTCCTCCCATACAAAAC
Organism: Scilla litardierei; assembly: GCA_030789695.1. NCBI lineage: Eukaryota > Viridiplantae > Streptophyta > Magnoliopsida > Asparagales > Asparagaceae > Scilla > Scilla litardierei. Next base: position 302,387,553 of record CM061141.1, read on the forward strand.
GGCGAAAGGCGCCATGCCAATAGACGCCTGGTAGCTGTTGTTGTAAGAGAACTCCACTAAGTGTAGATGGTCCTCCCACGAACCCTTGAAATCCAACATGCACGCTCTCAGCATGTCTTCCAAAATCTGAATCGTCCTCTCGGACTAGCCATCCGTCTGCGGATGGTACGCCGTGCTGAAACTCAGACGCGTACCCAAACTCTTCTGCAAACTCTGCCAGAACTGAGATGTGAATCTTGTGTCTCTGTCCGACACGATACTCACGGGGGACCCCATGAAGTCGCACGATCTCCTGCACGATTCACGTTACATCACTATCTAAGCTAGGAAAAGGAAACAGAAACGGAGAGTAAAAGAATTTACCTCCATATATCTCCTCGCTAGCGCCTCAGTGGACTGTCCTACTCGGAATGGAATAAAGTGCGCGGATTTGGTCAATCGGTCTACGATCACCCAAATCGCGTCGTTCTGCTTCGGACTCCGAGGTAGTCCAGTCACGAAGTCCATAGTGATGTGTTGCCACTTCCACTCCGGAATCGGAAGTGGTTGCAGCAACCCTGCCGTACGCTGATGCTCCGCCTTTACCTGCTGGCAAACCAAGCATTTGGCTACACTCCGAGCCACACTCCTCTTCATGTCGTGCCACCAAAAATTCAGACGAAGATCCTTGTACATCTTGGTCCCACCAGGATGTACATAATACGGTGAACTGTGTGCCTCCACCAACAACTCCTCTCTGATATCCCCAGCAGGAACACACAACCTGGCTCCATACCTCAACGAGCCATCTTCATGAACCAAAAAGTCAGTCCGCAGACTGGCTTCAACCTGTTCTCGAATCCTCACCAGCTTCGGATCTCCGGCCTGACTCGCCTTAATCCGATCCATGAGCGTCGACTGTATCTGCATACACATCAACGAGGAATCCTCCCCAGGAAGAACAATCTCCACTCCAGACTCGCAAAAATCCTGCTGCAATCTCCACTGCGAAGTCAACATCATCACCGCGGGAAGCCTACTCAAAGCATCTGGAACCACATTCACCTTACCAGGGTGATACTGCAGATCAATCTCATAATCCGCCATGAGCTCCAACCATCGACGCTGTCGCATGTTGAGCTCCTTCTGGGTGAAAATATACTTCAAGCTTTTGTGATCGGTGAAGATTTTCACTTTCTCACTCAGCAAGAAGTGTCTCCAAATCTTAAGAGCAAACACAACAGCAGCCAACTCCAAATCATGCGTCGGGTAATTCTTCTCATGAACCTTGAGCTGACGAGAAGCGTAAGCTACAACATGTCCATGCTGATGCAAAACACAACCAAGACCCTTGCCAGAAGCATCGCAAAAGATCTCGAATCCTCCACTGCGATCAGGCACAACAAGAACTGGGGCAGTCGTCAGCCTGTCCCTCAGAACACCAAAGGCATCCTCACAATCACCCGACCAAACAAAAGCAACATCCTTCCGCGTCAACCTGGTCATCGGCTCCGCATTACGGGAAAAGTCCTTAATGAAACGCCGATAATATCCCGCCAAACCAAGGAAACTCCGAATCTCAGACGCAGACGACGGAACAGGCCACTCCCTGATGGCCCTAATCTTCTCGGGATCCACTGAAATACCATCTCCAGTCACCACATGCCCGAGAAAAGCAACTCTGTCCAGCCAAAACTCGCACTTCGAAAACTTAGCATACAACCGATGCTTCCTCAAAATCTCCAACACCGTCCTCAAGTGCGAGGCATGCTCTTACTCCGACTTCGAATAGATCAGAATGTCATCAATAAAGATAACGACAAACTTATCTAAAAAGTCGTAGAAAATCAGGTTCATCAGATTCATGAAAACTGCGGGTGCGTTAGTTACGCCGAAAGGCATAACCACAAACTCATAGTGTCCATACTTCGTCCTGAAAGCTGTCTTCGGCACATCATCCTTCTTCACCTTCAACTGATGGTAACCACTCCTCAAATCCAACTTAGAAAACACCCTCGATCCTCCCAGCTGATCAAAGGTATCATCGATGTGAGGCAACGGGTATTTGTTCTTAATGGTCACCGCATTCAGCTCCCGATAGTCCACGCACATGCGACGCGAACCATCCTTCTTCTTCACCAACAACACCGGTGCTCCCCACGGAGACACACTAGGGTTGATGTAACCCTTCTGCATAAGCTCATCCAACTACCTACGTAACTCTTCCAACTCTGCTGGCGCCATACGATATGGTGCCTTCGAAATGGGCTGCGCTCCTGGAATAAGATCAATAGAAAATTCCAAAGCTCGATCAGGTGGCAACCCAGACATCTCCTCAGGGAAGACGTCATCAAAATCTCGCACCACAGCTGGCCTCTCCAACTCCATCTGCATAGCCACAACCTCCACCGGTCTGGTCCGAAATCTGACCGGACCCAGCGAACTGCTACCTCGACTAAACTCAAATACTGGATGTCCGGGGATCTCGAACACCACCTTCTTCCTCCGACAGTCAATCGTAGCATAGAAGCTCGCAAGCCAATCCATCCCAAGGACCGCATCATAGTTGATGATGTCGTGGACAATGAAATCAGCACAAAGCTCAAGTCCACAAACCACCAACGGGCAAGAATTGCACCCACGATGCACCGAGACCACACCGTTCCCTGTGACGATATTCCAACTCTTAGGAAGAGAGGACGTCGACAAGGAATGCTTCTCCACGAAGCTCCGGGCCAAAATGCACATCGACACACCTGAGTCAAAGAGGACTCGTGCAGGAAATGTGCAAACCAAAACCACACCTAGCAAACAGTCTAATAATCAAATCCTATTCTAGCAACAAACATGAGCAAGCAACCAACATAATCAACAATCAAACTAACTAAGGAAGAAAAATAGCTAGAATGAGCGTTACCTGTAATAACCTCGTCCACGGCCATGCTCTCCTCCTCAGTCATCAGAAAGGCCTGCCCTCTCGGCGGAACAGCCTGCCGAAAGGCCTGTCTCTGTGGAACAAGGGGCGCTCCACGACCAGCGGGCACAGGGGCTCTCTGCTGCAATGGCTGAGCAGCAATAGGTCCCCGCCAAGGCTGCTTCGACCTCGGGCACTCTCTGATGGTGTGGGCAGGATCTCCGCAGACAATACACTGCCCCAGGAACCTCCTACACTGATCCCTGAGGTGCCCGGTCTTGCCGCAGAAATGGCAAGTCTTCAGAATAGGCCCTCCTGGCCTCTTGAACTGAACTGGCTGATTAGGCTTGAAACCAGGCCTAACCACTGCCTTGGCCTGCTCCATAGGCCTCTTCCCAGCTCCTGAAACATGTCCCTTCCTCTGGTTCAAATTCAACTCCTGCCGTCTCGCGGCAACCAGGACCTTCTGATATGTCTCCAGGTCAGAAGAGGTCACAAAGCTCTGAAGCTCCAAGGCAAGTCCCTGAAGGAATCGCTGAGCTTTCTCATCGGCATCTTGCACCATCTTTGGTGCAAACCGACTGAGCCTCGTGAACTCCTGGTGGTACTGATCCACCGACAAGCTCCCCTGCTTCAGATCTATGAAGCGCTGCAGCATCACCTGTCTAGCAGCCTTCGGGAAGAATTCTCCATCAAATCTGGACTTAAAGGTAGCCCAAACTATCGGCTCCACCAGCATCTTCTCTTCAGCATCCCACCAGTTTCTGGCATTATCCTTCAGCTGCCTCTTAGCCAAATCAACCCATCCAGCCGGGTTAATCTTCGCCATCGCCAGGTTATCCTCAATGTTCCGAATCCACTCATCGGCAGCCAGAGGACCCTCAGACCCATCAAAGTATGCGGGACCCAGCTCCCGAAATTGCTTCGCTCCCGGCTCGGAGTGAGGGGCATCCTGGATTGCCCGACCAGCTCGAGCAAGTGGAGCATTCTGGACTTGCAGGAGCACGCCCTGCTGCACTTGCATCATCTGAAGCATCATCCTCATCATCTCTCCATTGGTGGGTTCCCGCTCAGGCTCCTCGTCATGAGGGGGCGCACCACTACCTCCACCACGGGTGAATCGCCTTTCTGCCATCTAATGACACAGAAAACGAAGCAGATTAGACTCATAGCTTAGGGCTCGGATGTCGAATTTATTTGTTGGACAATCTTATATTATTATCGTTATCCCGATAATTGCAGTTACAGAGCGACCTGCATGGGCCACCACTAAAATCTGTCACGCCCCGCTTCCCTAAAATGGAGGCGAGACGTGAGAAGGTCCGCTCAAGCGTGGAGCTGTGAAGCTGCACACCTGATAAGCGTCAATTTAGTATAAGCAGGTCCCTGTAAACGCAAATGGAACAACAATAATAATAATAGAAAAAGGAGACGGATATGAAAAATCAATCCCAAAGTTTGTCCACAAAATATTCAACATCACAGAAAAAGCCACCGGGTTAACAGGAAAGAGTCTAAAGGCCCAGAACAAGGCCAAACAAAACACAAACATAACAGAGTATCAAACTAGGTGCCACGCACCGACAACCCAAGCAATCTAACAAAAACCAGACATAGACACTAAGACTGATCTCCAGTGTCTACGAAGTCCTCGATCAATGCGGGTTCTGACTCAGCGTCAGCGAACACCGCGTCCACAGCAAGTATCGCAGGCTCGGGCTCTAACATGTGTCACCCAAAAGAGAAAAGGGGCACATGTCAGCAAGTCGAAAGACTTGTGCAAGGAAACTGAAAGAAAGGTAAACTAACAACCTAGCAGTTAAAGTATGGTGCATGGCAAGTAAAGTAAGGTGGTAACAAGTAAAGTAAAGTACAAGTAGCAAGTGGTAGTTGTGACATGTAATGTCAAGTACCAAGTACAAGTACAAGGGATCACCCACACATGGATGCCCTATTGCCCGCAGGCTGTATTCATGTCCAAGGGATCACTCAGGGAGTGCCCTATTGCCCGCAGGCTGTATTCATGTCCAAGGGATCACTCAGAGAGTGCCCTATTGCCCGCAGGCTGTGTTGAGCTCGTTTTCTGGACCACGAGCCAGAATTGTAATTAGCCTAGGGTTGTGCCCGCAGAACGGGTGCCTAGCCGGAACAAATAGTACAAGTATGTAGCGAAGCTACGCAATCACGATGAGTGTTCAAACATGCAATGACATGAGCAGATATTCGCATACCGTTAATTGAAATTAAACGTGACAGGCAAAATGCAATGACATGAACATATTCGCGTACCGTTAATTTAAATTAAACATGGCAGTTAAAATGCAATAGCAGTTAAGGATGCATGGATGACATGAACAGTTAATACGCGTACCGTTAAGGGAAAGTAAACGTGACATACAAGCATGATGAAGGTGACGGACCAAGCTTCGTTGTCAAGCTAGGTCAATGGCGTCTAGACGGCTATCCTTTCACCGTTTAGTCTCTTTTACGCTAAAACAAGGTAATGGCCTAAGACATGGCCCAAATCAAGAGATGCAAGTTTCACTTGCCTGATACCGGGATTGACGAGAAATGAAGATCGTCACACAAGCTAACTACGGAATAGATCACTGTTATAGCAAAACAATTATTAGAACAACGATTTTAAATCGATTTCTTAATAGAATCCTAATTGTCTAATAATCCATTTTATTAGGGTTTCACAAATGTCAATGTGGGTTATGCTAAAACTAAAGGAATCGAGCATTACCATGAAGAAGCGGAGGAACGATGCCGAGCAACCACGGCAACGGAAGAACGATCCGGCTCAGATCTGGGAATGAGGGAAAAATCTGGAGAAATAGGTTTGGATGTGGATTTTGGGGGTTTGATGAAAGTTTGAGGAAGATGAGAGTTAGAATGTGTTAAGTGAGGGTTTGGATGATGGATTTTGGGCTTGGGATGAAGGAATAAGGGTTTGAGGTAGTAGGGGGCTCAATGGGGGAGAAATTAGATTTAGAGATGAAGAAGAAGAAGAAAAAAACGTTTGGAGGGGTATTTAAAGAGTTTGGTGGCGGCTAGGGCAAAACTAGGGTTTCCTGTACTGTTTAGTCGGTCAAAGAGCAACCACTGACCGACTAGTTTGGGAACTAGTCGGTCGGTTGACCAACGCAGACCGACTAAGTGTAAACAGTAACCCCAGACGAAAACCTGAACTAAGAGTTAGTCGGTCAAAGAACAACTACTGACCGACTAGTTTGACATCTAGTCGGTCGATGAACGTTCTTAGACCGACTAAAAGTGAACAGTAACTGGTACCAAAAATAGTTAATGAGTTAGTCGGTTAAAGAAGCATTGCCGACCGACTAGTTTGCAACCTAGTCGGTCAACCAACGTTCTTAGACCGACTAACGATAAACAGTAACTCCTGAACATTTATCAAAGCCCACTATTCGGTTCAAGAAGGTTTTCCGACCGACTGGATCGTCATCTAGTCGGTCGGTGCCCCTTCTTATACTGGCTAATGTGCACTGAAAGTTCCGAAATGGAGCGCGAAGCTCCGGGATGGTTTCCTAAGTCTCCTAGGCTCGTTCTAACTCTAAGATATCGACGTTATGAAGCCCGTCACGAATGACTTACTTCAAACACGCCGACTGACGGAAGAATCTAGGGAATCACGACGAAACGAACGAAAAGAGAACTACGGAGACGGAAATGGAAATCGCAACCAAGGAGAAACAACCAAATATATATATATATATATAATAAAATCCATACTTGAAAACCAGTCGTTACAGATTATCCCCAGATAGCTCCCTGGAGTTTACTATTGATCTGATTCCAGGCGCCCAACTGATAGCGAAGGCTCCATACCGAATGGCCCCACCAGAGTTAGCTGAGCTTCGCAATCAATTGACTGATTTATGAGATAGAGGACTGATTCGCCCAAGTGTGTCACTGTGGGGAGCGCCAGTGTTGCTTGTAAATTAGAAGGATGGATCTCGAAGGATGTGCATTCATTATCGAGAATTGAATAAGGTGACGGTGAATGATAAGTACCCTCTTCATTGGATCGATGATATCTTTGATCAACTTGGTAGATCCCGGGTGTATTCGAAACTGGATTTGCGAAGTGGGTATCACGAAGTGAAGGTGCGGGAATTTGATGTTCCGAAGACCACATTCTGGACTCGATACGGTCACTACGAGTTTTTGGTGATGCCTTTTGGAGTGACGAATGCCCCAGCTACTTTTATGAGGCTAATGAATCAAGTCTTCTTCGAGTATTTAGATAAATTTGTGGTGGTATTCATCGATGACATCCTGGTTTACTCGAAGAATGAGGCCGAACATGCTGAGCATCTGCGGATAGTTGTGAATACTCTCAGGCAGTACTGACTCTATGCCAAGTTCAGCAAGTGCCAATTTTGGTTGACCAAGGTTGCGACGGAGTGTCTGTTGACCCTGAGAAGGTTGCCGCAGTAGAAAGTTGGCCTATACCTCGGACAATCACAGAGATTCGAAGCTTTTTGGGGTTAGCCGGATGTTATTGGAAGTTTATTAAGGATATCTCGAAGATTGCCTCGCCTTTGACTCATCTGACGAAGAAGGATGTTGCGTACGTCTGGTCGGAAGATTGCCAGCGTGCGTTCATTGTCAAATCAAGGCACATTCCGCGTTTGTGTTCCAATCGCCAAAAATCCCGAACGCGAGATTCTCCCGCGCTGCTGAGCTGGAGTCGCGCATCGCGCGACTGCGTAATCCGCGTAAAACGCGGGGATTTCATTGCTTTGAGGTGAGAAAGCAGGAGTGTGGGTCCCACTTCCCTCTCTCTCCTTTGTTTTGTTCAATTACAGCAATTCCCGCCCCTTTTCCCCCTCTTTTTTAATTACAATTAATTAATTAGTGGACCCCACATCAAACTTTCCCATACAACTTTTTCAACAAAAGAAACACACTAACACAAGAAAGTTGTGTGGAGCCCACATACAATTCTCAAATCCACTTTCCAACCCGTAGACCTACATCAAGATTCCACCAAGATTTATTATTCACAACAATAAATCTCAACCCAAAGTAAACAAAAGAAACATGCCCTAAGTAAAGGCCCGAGTTCTCCCCAGAACACGTGGTTCATAACAGATGGATCATTTTTAGGTTTTTTCCATCCAAAGTTTTACAAATTAAAACAAAAAAGTTGAATATTATGCTAAGTATGAACTAGAGTTGTAATTCATCAAGTCTTTTGGTAAATATCCTGAATAAACAAAGTTAAATCCAGATACTATTTAAACCCAACGAGAAAATGTTCCCACATCCTCAAACCCCAAAATCCCGTCCCAAAAACCCTAATACCCTAGAGGTTTCTTCCCTTTCTTACTACTCTTCCGCACCTTATTCGTGCTTTCTTCGATCATGGGGCGTCGAAAGAACAGCGGAAACACGAAACCCATCCTCACATTCAGCAACAAGGCGGCCAGTTCCGAGGACGGCGCCGCCACGAGAATGAGCATCGTCGGCGAAGAGAGAGAAGAAGCGTCGGAGGAGACGATGGAGATCGAGAGGACGGAGAGCTCCAACGTAGTGGATGACGGGGCCGAGGAGCAAACCCTAGTTGGGAGCGACAAGACCAGCGCCGATTACTACTTCGATTCTTACTCCCATTTTGGTATGTGATTGGGGTTTGTGCTTTTTATATTGGATTTGTGGTCCGTAGAGTAAAGTCGAAGTCTTGGAAGGAGTTTCTTCATTTTTTGCGCTGTCGGGATTAAGGTTAGAGGGAATTAGTGCTATGATGGTTCGTTGTTTTGTTCTATGTGTGGAAAGTTGTTGATGTTTGCTAATTGGAAGTAAAAGTTCGAGAAAGCTGCGATTTTTTTATGAGAGTGTGCAGTATATACTGGCTGCGTATAAATGGTTGTTATTTTTCTTCTTATGCTTTTTTTTTGGCGACTTTGGGTGACTGTTAACTAATATTCTTTGATTACTTAACTCAATGTGGAGTATCCTAGAGTTCATCATGAGTTCATTACATTCTTTTTAACAGAGCTTGTAAATAGTTCTTTAGTTTAAATTCATGTTGAGTGCTAATTTTCTTACTTCTTCACTTTTTACGACATACCGTGCCTTCTGTTGTATAAATTGAACCATTTCAATTCAAAAACTCACTCTTTTTTTCTGGTCTCCTTTAATTTGCAGGCATACACGAAGTAAGTACACCGGACTCAGATACTGTAGTGGTTACTGCAGGTTAAGGATACATCAAGGCCACTTATGATGCTATTCATACATCAAAAGTTCATTTTGTTGTCTGTTAGCATTGTGTGATCCAAATAGATCATGATTTATGACACTGGCTTGTTCCCATCTAAGCATGAATTAATTTCCTAGATTTTTTATCCTATGCTAAATGCCAATTTAAAGCTATTACTGAGCTGACATATAATTAAGCACTTCATGAGTACTTCTTTTTGAGCTTATTGTTCGTTTTTTGAGTTACAATCCAGGTTGAAATTATCCCCCCGTTTGTTCTGGATCTTTTGTCACCTGGGAAGTGTTTTTCGATAACCAACATTTCCTAACTGGTGACACATGTTAAACATTTACATTCAAAGGTGAAATATGGACCTGAATATTTTTTCCCCGGTTTAAATTTGCTTGTAAAGGTTGACTGTGATTTATAAAATGTCATTTGTCTCAATATGGAACATCTTGTGTGCCCTGATCAAACCTATTAAATTTCATATTGATGTCATCATTTAAAATACAGCAATTTTCTTGTAGAAGTGGTATGGGTGTATAATCAATATGTTTTAGGCTAATTATGGGTCCATTATGGTTTAAAATTAATATATGTCTAACATGACATCATTTTATTTCATTGAAAATTATATCTATGTCCGTTATGGAATTGATCTAAATCTTTTGTCCTAATGATTTCTCTTTTGCTATTGTTGTGTTATGCCAATTTTTTTCATGAACCTGCTCTAGGTGTTAAGCATGAATATTCATTATATGACGGTCATCTTCAATGATTCTGGGAAAGTGCACTATCATGCCACTTCTAAGATTCATTCGCCATGCTGTTATGTTATAACTTGACAGTTCTCACAATCTGCTTAGTTTCACGGAATCTTGTTTTCCTTCTCTGCAAGTTGAGTTACTTGTAAGCTTGTGGTATTATGTGCCAATTCCTTACTTGTAGCCATGTATGTCTATAGATAGTTGCTTATTAAAATAGGAAACCTTGAAGCAAATCTGCATAATATCTTGATGAATATAACTATTGTGGTTAAGTAATTTAGTGGTTGAACCCTTTTATAAGACGCAAACTAATGACATGAGATTGCTTTGGCTGACTAGCTTGACACTGCAGGAAATGTTGAAAGACATAGTCAGGACAAAGACATACCAAAATGTTATATATCAGAACTCCTTTCTCTTTAAGAACAAAGTAGTGCTTGATGTTGGCGCTGGTACTGGAATCCTCTCTCTTTTCTGTGCAAAAGCAGGAGCAAAACATGTCTACGCGGTGAGTGACTGCCTCTTATAAGTCACAGAGATTATTTTTAACTTTTAGAAAGTTTCTGCTGCATCTTTAGTTGTTTTGTTATTGAGTTTGTCTATGCACAAGGACTCTGATGTTACAAATGACATGTTAAGGATGCATATGAAATAAAGCTAAAAGTATACATCTTATAAAAAGATTACATAAAAAATATGATGATATTTACCACCGATTAATTATTTAATTAAGACATTTCATTGGGGATTGAGCATCCAAATGTGATTTAATGAGAACATGCTATTGGAATTGACTAGAATTAAGTTTGAACTCAATTATTTTTTTCTTTCTTTTTCAAAAAGAATACGTTATTTTTAGTTCATGGCATTCCAACATATTCCACTTTTCCCTCTTCATGTGTGCCTACACGCGCATGCATGCATGTTTTGGGTTGGGGGAAGAAGTGGGTTGGTCACCATTATATAGTAAAGGTACACGTGTTTTTTCTGTTTTTTGTTGTTTTTGTTGTTTTTTGTTGTTTTTTTTGGGGTGGGGGTGGGGGGGTTGATTGCCGTTATAATAGTAGAGTTAATGTTGTATGTTACTAATTTGTGCTTGTTTGCGTACTGCACTATCAGTATTTTATTCTTCATAAAAATGAACCCTCCTCATATTGAATTTCAACTTTTCAAGCATGATATGGAATAACTTAACCCCTTAATTTTCTTGCTTATATCCATACCCAAAATCCAAATAACGTATCCATAGACAGAGTGCTATCAATTCTTGTGGTTGCTGATGCGCACTCCTAATAACCTGCAATCACAGACTGCCTCATTAGGACTTATTGCATTCGGTGATAGCCGTGCTATGATATATTGCAGTGGTTGTTAGGTAAGAGGAAGAACTATTAGTTGTTTATATGTAAACATAGATTAAAACTAGTCACGGGGAAGATTTTGTTCAAAAATTAAATTTCCACAGTTTAGCTTTGATTCGCAACAGCAAACTTTTACTGCAGGATCATTGGTGGTTTATCAAAGATACTCCAACCTTTTTGTATCCCATCTATTAAGTGTTTATAATCAAACTAAGGTTCTATTCATGTCCTATACTTTCTCAAAAGGTGCTTATTCACATATATTTCCTGCAGCCTGTGTTTTGCATTTTGCGCATGGTGGTGTCCCTAGAAAACCCTAATGTGTATGACTTGGCAGCGGGACCCATTTTACCTTTAAAAAATTGACATGAAATGTTTTTGATAGTTGTTTTAATATGAGTTCTTTTTGGCTGCTTGCTGTAGACACAAATGAGCTCTTGTAATTCATAAAAAAATATAATATGCATAAATCGGTTTATATGCGGCAAAAACTGATTAAATAATTTAGGAGCTTCCATTTAGGTTATTTTTTTGGTTATATATCCATGACAATCATTTTAAGTGAAAAAAATGGGTTCTACTTTGATCGTTTGGTTATATGTTTTTCATTTTTTTGTTCTCACCACTAGCACAATTTGAGAAGATATATTTGAACTCTATTTTCATTATCGCCACCGCCATCCCCTCAACCAAAAAGCAACACAACTCCACGCGCACAGACACACACAGATGGAGAAAAAAGAGAAAGGAACACCATACACCACCCAATTACTGTGTGGGGGTGCAAAGCATATTTATCATGGAGACGGGAAGTTATTCCTATGCTTTAAACTTAATATCCTACCAACTATTTATTATTCCCCATGCTAATGGTTTTCTGTGCGCTTTGACTTCTAGTGCTGGGGACTTTCATTTCACTCTCTGTCAAACCCATTGAAAATATTTCTCTTCTTCAGATTGAGTGTTCTCAAATGGCTGACATGGCTAAAGAGATTGTTCAAACAAATGGATTTTCGAATGGTAACCTCATATTCTATTAATATTTAATTTATTTCGTTAACATCATCCAGCATTTACTCTATTCCCCTCAAATTTCAGTCATAACAGTCTTGAAGGGAAAGGTAGAAGAGATTGAGCTTCCTGTACCACATGTAGATATTATCATTTCTGAATGGATGGGCTATTTTCTTCTGTTCGAAAATATGCTCAACACAGTTCTATATGCTCGTGATAAATGGCTGGTAAGTGATAAGTGTCATCTCTCTCATATTTCAGTGTTCAGCGTGTCGCTTCTTGTTTTACTCCTATAGTTTGCCTACTGTTGGTAAGGTTGGCTTGTGGACCCCAGTCCAGAAAACTGATTATGAAATTTCTCGCTGGCGCTGGCCTGCATCTGACATGTTCTTCTAGCATGGTCACCTGTCCTGTCCTGAGACAGTTACATGCCCTCTACACTATTCCAATCTTCACCATTCGGATCTTCACCTTTTTAAATAACATGTCTAAGAGGCCCTTGAAAATCATATGGACGGAAAAAATACAAGGTGCAGATGTTTGGACTCCGGATCTTAACTCCTGATAACATATGTGAAATAACATGAAACATACAAAATGCAACTTCATTTATAGTTACACCCAAATGTTCACTGTAGGAGATGAAGAAAAATCGAAAGCTTTGCAATCTATATTCCTGCTCCTCAACAGTTCAGGATGGTAAATCAGGAAATTTTGGGCCTATATATGCCTCATTTATTATGTTATAAGTTGAGATATTGTTCATAGTATAAATAGCCATGCATGATGCTTCTCATTCTGTTCATATTCGTGGGGCCAGCCTTTTTAAAGAAATTCATAGGCTTTACTAACACAGTCCACATTCAAGGTTCATTGGGGACCTCCCTTTTAAGGCCTTTGCTTAATTTTATGATTAATTATTCGTGTCTGGTATTTCAGATCCTTATCATTCTGTTGGCCTGTGAAAGTTATCTTTTCATTACATATTTCTTCAACATATATCTGTAGATGTGTAATAATACTGTGTTTTTATTATGCATAATGAAATTCTTAGACAGTTGACTGTAGAGGGTCATTATGCTGCAATTCTGAATGGATGTAACGTTATCATGACCTCCTGCCTTGTGAAATAATTTTGATCCAAGTCCGTTCTACCGGAATTTCAAATTATTGTTGGGAAAGTGTATATTTTAGACATTACAGGCTCATCTACTCTAAACCGAATGAGAAGTTTGTCTCTCACTTGATTCGGTGAAATCTATGGCTTCTTTGACAATTAATGCAGGGGAATACCAAATATGATATAATTATACGACTAAACTCGATGTGTTAAAAATGAAAAGTGCACTGGTTTAAGGTTTGTTCAGACTTCAGATAGCGAGATGTTCATGGAAGTATGTTCTTATCAAACCATTGTATCCTGCTACATTGTGTGTCTATGAAAAATGGTTGGACTAGGTTACTATTTGTGCTAAAATGATCAAAAGTAAAATGATCAAGGCTAGATAGAGAAGGTACAATATATAACAGGAGAGGGTGATATCTTTTTAGAAGATGATATGAATCAGAGAAATACCAACTGGAAGTTTGTGGAACTAAGTGGCACATGGAGCCATATGCTACGTGGAACAAAGTGCCACATGGAGAACAATAACAAGCTATTGAGGGATGCGGTAGTGTCCATGTTTGGAATCCATGAGGTTTGGCATAATATTTGAGGCCAAATGTCATAAATGGGAGATATCCTTAATGGCTTCATGTGATTTGCTTTTAGAAGGGACCAACGATCAACTTAAAGTAACTTTTGATTCTCCAAACATGTTCATCAACCCATTAGCTCTCCGTTCATCGCCGTTCCACCTTGTCCGTAGGGACGTTTGATCTCTTCTAATTTGGTGTCACAATTCCCTTTCTTTTGCAAGTGATGGTATGAGACACTAAGGTGGGCTTGGGAGGTAGTTTTAGAGAGCGAGATTGGGGAGGTTGTTGTCCACTTGACCATCAAGATTCTCTTAAGATATTTGACATCCACGTGCTTGAGAATGGTGGAGTAAACAAGGTGTCATTTGATGATGGAAGAGTTGGTGTTGCGGTTGATCTCCATCTTGTGTTGAGGGGTAATGAGATGGTGGATCCTGAGGGACATATACGATGCGTCTAAGATGGTAAACCCTATAAACAATGTCACCCCTGCCATCGGATGACAAAGATTTCGTGGTTAAGGCAATGGAATTAGGATGGAGAAGGCAGAGAAGAAGAGGTGATGGTGGCCGATGGAGTCTAGAGAAGGGAGTTCTAGAGTGAAGTTCAGTCTCTGTGATAGGATTTTTGCTAGATTTTAGGGAAAAGATGGAATTTTAGGCTAAAGGTGGGATTTTAGGGCTGAAAAAAGGATTTGGGAAGAAAGTTGGGATTTTTATTAATATTAAGTGGAGATACAATGGGTTGGCATCAATTCAAACGGATGAGCGCTCTTCTAATGGTCTCAATTCGAGAGAAAGACCACTGTCCAACCAACTAATCTAAACTAAATACTCACTAATAATCTTTATCTTAATATCCTTTGATAATCCTCTCGTAATTTTTCTCCCTTATTTATAAAAAACTCTCCTAATGAGCCGTCGCCTCGTAATTATCAAAATATCCATGTCCTAAGGGTTCCTGCATTGAAATTACAATTTTGTCATTGTGCTCAGAAATTACGAGACTGCTACTACACTCAGAAAGCACAGAACTACCATTGCGACCTTTAATTACAGAGCTGTCACTATCCTGTAATTACAGAATTGCCACTATCCTATAATTTTAGAAATGTCACTTGCATCTAGGGTTTGCCGTCACTGCGCCTTGACTCCCCTTTTGTCGTTGCCACTTGCATGCGATCATATCATTACTCTCCTCTAAAAAATATACATTGTCCTCAAGGTGGAATTGCGAAAAGAGTGCCCACCAGGCTCCAATGACCATGTCGAAGCCTTGCCGGTCTCCCTCGCTGTCATTGAGCCACCCCTGGTCTCTGTCACCCCTAAAAACTATCGCCAGATCCCCACTTGTGCTCCTCTATCGCTCCAATGGCCATTGCCCCTTAATGGGCCCCTGTGGGCCCCACGTCGACCCCAAGGGACTCCATTTGCAGCCACATGGTTCTCTACCCCTTGGGGTCCAATAAACCACTGTGTGGCTCCCATCAGCCCCCGTCTAGCCTTCGATGCATCCCGCGGGGCCTTGCGGTCGGCGGCCCCGCGCGGAGTGGAGGGTGCCTCCGCGGCCCTCCCCATGTCTCGTCGCACCCCAAGTGTTGGGGGGTTGTTCTCGCTCTCTTTGCGTCGTCGTGCACACATCAGACCGGGTTTGGTCGAATCCTTCGCTGGAGCAGATCCATCGTTTGGTTGGATTTTCTCCTCAAAAGCGAATGTTCTTACCCATGTCTACATATTTTTCCTTTTAACTCTTTGCTGTTATCGTCGTCTTTGTTATTTAGCCATGGCCACCATTTTGAGAGGAAGGTGCTATTCATCTCCGATAGTTCTTTCAATAGGGATTCCATCGACGATTTCACCAACATGTAGATCTTCAAAACGTCAACTTTGTCAACTTTACGAGCCGCCATCAGTATTCGACTGTTCTGATACCAATTTGATAGGATTTTTGATGGATTTTAGGAAAAAAGATGGGATTTTAGGCTAAAGAAGGGATTTGGAGAAGAAAGTCAGGGTTTTTATTAATAATAAGTAGAATTACAATGGTTTGGACTCAATTCGAGTGGAAGGCCGCTCTCCCAGTGGTCTCAATTCGAGAGGAATGCCACTCTCCATTAGCCTAATCTAAACTAACTACTCACTAATAATCTTTATCTCAATATTTTTCGATAATTATCTCCTAATCTTTTCCCTTTATTTATAATAAACTCCTACTAATGAGCCGCCGTCTAGTAATTATCAAAATGTCACTGACCTAGGTTTTCTGCATTGAATTTGGCCACTGTGAGCAGAAATCACGAGGCTGACATTGCGACCGGAAATAACAAAACTGTCTATACACCACAAATCACAAAATTGCTACTGCGCCATGAAATTACAAAACTGCCATTGGCCATTGTCTTGTAATTACAAAACTGCCACAACCATGAAATTTCAGAAATGTCACTGGCCTCTAGAGTTTGCCGCTACCTCTCCTTGACTCCCCTTTTGCCGCCGCTGCCTGCATGGGATGGTTATCACTTTACCTCTAGAAAAAGCCATGAGATCTAAGCTGGTTCTCTTTTCGGCGGAGGAGATTATGGAGATGTTGTCCCCTTCACAATAGCTAGTCACATGCAGCCACTTAGGATTCCTTCCTAGTGGCCTATCTCAACACCGCGCTCATGTGAGCTGAACTCGCCGCATGAGGTCATCTCTAGAATCTCACATGTGAGCTGAACTCGCCGCATGAGGTCATCTCTAGAATCTCACGCCGCATGAGGTCATCTCTAGAATCTCACGCCACATGAGTGACCTCTAGAATCTCACATCACCGCATACAATATTAGTATGGTGAGAATAACATATCTTAAATCAATGGAAGAATGCTTACACTCTGATAAGTGATAACACACCTATATGGGATCTGACAAATATTACACATGTTAAGCTTAGATTGATGCTTCATTCACATACCAAATGGTCATAATAGGTGGGAATATAACTTGATATTATCAGAAGTTTCCAGGCAACTAGATAATACACGTATTTTGACTAGTATTATAGATTTTAACCAGTACTTTTTATTAATAGTCACTTTTGAACTCTTACTCTACCAGCTAATTGCACCAACAACAAAAAGATAGAGTTCCATAGTGGATTTCCGAGTTTTAATCCCCATATTAAGTTGATAACATAAATTATGGTACCACTACCATCACTTTGCAAGAAATATCATTAGCTTTGTATCTATCAGTTATACGTGCAGTAACATTTAATAATTTTGAATCATTTGTACAGCCAGGTACATCCCGATTATATACAAACACACAAAAAGGTGTGTGTTTCAGGGGTGGGAGAAAAAAATGCTTTTATGTTCTTATGATATCAAAAAGTCAAGGGATATTATTGGAGGAAGCATCTTCATTCTTCCCAGTCACAATAGTCATAGGCTCATAACATCTTGTAGCGAGAAGATAAAACCATCATGTTGAGTGATGATCCGAAAATGGATCGGATATGCATCGGATGTAGGTATTATCATTTCCATATTGGTTTTCTTTTGTGCATACGGATATGAATACAAACAATACGAGTGGGATAAGAAATTCAAAATTATATTACGCGCATATGAATTCGAATCCGGATTGGATTCTGTTATTGATTGGATGTGACTAAAACTTGGAGGAGAATTATACTTCATCCACTAATTTTGATGTTCTTTTTCAAGAAAGATGTTAAAACAATTGAAAAAAGTGCATGGTGCTGTCATTTTTAAAACAAAGATACCACATTCTATATTTGCTTGAAATATATTTAGTTGAATATATCAGGATATTTGGACATATATTTGGATGCATCGGAGAGTTTACCATTACTATACCCGTATCCATATTTTAAATGAATAGTGCATATGAATATCAACATTGAGAGAATCGAATATGAAACCGGACAGGGATCAGATAACCCCTAGTCGTTTGCATCCCTCACCTTCAGGAAATGGTTAAATATTTCATGAAAAAGTATCATGTTCAACGTCACATTCCAATGCATGATTATACCTTAGCCAAATTCAGGGTTGAAAGTCACTTGTCAAGTGGGACTGCATTGTTGGCACGTATGCATGAACATGGAGTTATTGGTCGATCATCAACTTAATTACATTCCTTTTTTACCCCACTATGCCAATATGTACCACCTAGGGAGCACAAACACTTGAACCATAGAGCAGTGCCAAGTCGGGCATGTGTCAGATATCTAAATTGGACTCGATACTTCTATTAGGGGTGGCAATTTTCGCCCGCTATCGTGGGCTCGATACGATAAGGCCGTGCCTTGGCTTGCTGATTTTGGCCCGTCAGGCCGTGCCTGCCCAGCCTGGTTCCTTATCGTGCTGGGCCTGGGCCGAGCTATCCGGCCCATTGGGTGGCGGCCCAACACGGTCTGCAGGGAAATCCCTCATCCGCAAGCTGAATTGTTCCCACATATGTTTTCTCCTCTTTTCTCCATATTCTCGATGATGTGTTCATATAATCAGAACACTGAAACGAATTGGACACCCTCAACATTATCAATTATTGTAATACACTGACATCTGCACTCCTTTGAATACAAAAGACGGTTCGGATTCTGATCATTGAGAAGATTTGTAAAAACTTCTCTCACACATTAAGTATACCTGAATCTCAAACAATAAGATTATGTGGCTTAAAATAACATCAACAGTCGATGAGAAAGACTCATTGCGATCCAATCAAGTAAGTTGCTATTGATTCTATTAACAAAAACTATCTAAATACATTGACCGACTAAAAAGAATTGCAACAAAAGATCATATGTCGTTTCCCCAGCATCAAGTCAGTAAACGCTATCGCAAGACAGGGTAGCATCTACCAATACTATCACTACGCCTATGCATGCGGTTGTACTCATGCACACAAATTTTCCTTGAAGCCCAATGGAAGAGGAAAAAAACATTAATAGTATAATCCCAGTGACGCTAGCAATGTTGAAATATGACAGTATGATGGATACGACTATGATCCATACATAGGTTAAAAAAACTTTAACATGAAGTCGAGGGTTGCAAAATTAACAGAAGCCAGAATCACATCCAGTGCAGCAGATGTAAAATGAAAGGTAATGCAATATTGCAAATTAACGGAGCTTCGGGCCGGGACGGACGGCCCGATATTATTATTGTGCCGTTCTCGGGCCTTCCCTTAATGACCCAAATTCTTATCGGTGTGTGCTGGACTGGTCCTTTAAGAAATTATGGCTGGGCCAGCACGGCCCGATAATACCTGCCCGGTCCAAATTGCCCCCCCCCCCCCTTCAAAAAAAAAAACTTCTATATTGCGTGTGCTTATTAGAATTTGCTTAAATACCACCGTGTCGAGTTGTGTTGTAGCCATGTGGACATGTCTGTCTCCATGTGATATACTGTATTACAATTTACATTTATATCTTTATCTTTTATATTGTTAAGCAAAAATGGATATAATTCTTGTTTCCGTGCAGATAAAAGATGGAATTATTTTACCAGACAAAGCTTCTCTGTACTTGACATCAATTGAAGATGCTGAATACAAAGAAGACAAAATTGAATGTGAACATATTTGCCATACTATCTTCATTTGTGTCTGTGCTTGTTGCTAATAATATTTCTCATGATTTTTTCTTCATAAATTCACTTCACTTAATGTTTTTGTTTAATCTTTTTTCAAAAAATTTAATGTGTGTTTCAGTTTGGAATAATGTATATGGCTTTGATATGAGCTGCATCAGAAAGCAGGCTATGATGGAACCACTGGTTGACACTGTAGACCAGAATCAAATAGTCACCAACTGCCAGCTACTAAAGGTGATACATTATGGTATTTTCTGTTCCTTTCATTTGTTTGTTTCTATTATAAGTAGTATCATTTTTTGTTTCACTATGTCCAGATGATGGATATCTCAAAAATGACCCCTGGAGATGCCTCTTTCACAGCACCATTTAAACTTGTGGCAGAAAGAGATGATTATATACATGCTCTTGTTGCATACTTCGATGTCTCGTTTACCAGATGCCACAAACTGATGGGCTTCTCCACAGGTTTTTATCTATTGGCTATTTGAACTTTCTCCAAATATTCTGCTACGAGTAAAAATAAAAATCTAATGATTGAAAAGGCGAAATTGTAATCTATTTTAATTCTCCACTGTCTCCGTAATTTTATTGTGGCTTTAAAGTGTTGCCAACCGCGCGCAAGTTGAAACTGCAATTTGTAATTCATGTTTCCACTCCACAATAAATGGACATGCTTAGTTTCAGAAAACCTGGCTCAACCAATCACTGAAGTAAAAATAGTATCTTATATTTTCTAATTGCTCTTGAAAGCCCATGATGTTTATTTTTGTTTTCACATCCATCCATTCTGTTGGTTTTTGTGTGCACTTGACATCATGTGCTCACAAATAAATATTTTTATAATGAAATTACTCATTTCTTCTGTCTCAATTCAAGATGTAAATTTTAGGGTTCTGCGCAGGTTTCTTCAAGAATCTTCTAGGTTGAAGAAATTATTTGAGATTTGCGTGATATGAAGAACAACCAAAATTTATCTTTTTCCATTTCATTTTGTTTCCCAAGCTTGGATTAGAGACTAGATTGAAAACCTTAGTGGATCATTGAAGTTTCTATCTCGGTCTTTTTAGTCTTGGTCTTATAAAGATGTGCCACTCACACTATTGTTGATTGCTGCCTAAATCATGTACATATTTGATGATAAAGCATCCAGGGCTATATTTCAAATTGTTGGAGAAAAGGGAAAAGGTGGACGGCGCATGAAAATCTTGTTTCCCCTTTCATTAGCAAACCACACATCTAATTCGGGCCATTTGGCCTTTTCAGCTGAAGGTTAATGTCATCAGCCTGCTAGCCTGGAAACATGTAAACAAAACTTTAGGGTTATGTTGCACATACATGCCGACATGGAGATGAAACAATGCGACGAGGATACTTCGGTCTTATAAAGTAGGGCTGAAATAGATGAATCGTGTCCCATGTGTGTGTTCCATATGGCATGGATCCATGGTTGAAGCGCCTACACTACCTAGCTTTAGAGCGAGTTACTAATTCGTTAATAAAAATAGGATGATTTTTTTGACTTAAGTGAGTAGTAGCTAAGGGTGTTTTCTCAAATTAAACCAAATGTATATTTCACATTAGATGATTTATCCTATTGTAGAAATCATATCTGAAAATATCCCGCTTTAATGCAGTGATTTGTATTCACACCGTTTTTCTTGGAACCTTGGCCTAACGATTTTGGTTGTACTCTCTGAAGTTGGCTGGGAGTGTATCTCAATTATATGTTATCATCTAAGCACGAAAAGAAGTCATGAGGACGTAGTGCTTATATCGGATGGACCAACTTGGTTTGAGTGTTGTATACTAACTTTTCATTACTTTCTGTGTGATACTCAAAATTCTTTATTGCTATCTGAACCAAGGTTTTAGGTCTCGGTTTCGGTCTGGGTATCGTTCTTCCCAAAATTTAGGTTTCGATATCGGTATTGCCCGTTTCGGTTGTTTCGTAACCAAGTATCGGTTTCGTCTGTATCACTAGCTTCGGCAGTTTCGTTTCGGGGATCGGTTTCTGTTTCGGAGATACTTTAAATATGTATATACTATATATACACAGTGATGGTTTCAGATGTTCTTAATTCTAAACCTATCAAATAATATTAAATACTTAACAAACTAAAATATTAATCATATACTATCAAATACTAAAATACTAAATATATAAACTAAATTTGAGTTCGTAATCATATCAAATATTAAATACCTAAAGTTTGGTACTTAAATACTAAATATTAGATAAATGAATAGATCCTAAAGCTTGCCTTGCGCATCCACCGTTTTACCTTGCGCACATACCACTTATTTACAAGTTTACCAAAAAATCGTTGGGAGTTGCTTTGCGCACCCACCATTTTGCTTTGCGCACCTACCACTTATTTACAGGGTTACCACAAAATATCCGCTTGATATGCGCACTGACTGTTTTATTTTAAGCACATACCATTTATTTACAAGTTTGCCTTTTTAAAGAACGCATCATCTCCTGAAAGGCAACTCGGCCCCCCCTCTCTCCTTGCTCACTCTCACTCTCACGCTAGATGGTCGAGGCGGGTTCGACGAGGCAGAGGACAGGTTCGACGAGGCGGCGATGCAATGGAGGTGAGTTCAATTTTTTCATTATATTCATTTTGTCCTTTTTCTTCTTTTTTTTCAGCAATTTTTTCTTAGTTCTGCATCTTCATCTAATTCTTCGTTATTTTTAAGCCGAAACCATAGGGTTTTCTCCTCTCTTTTAACCGAGCTTTCTATACAACCTATTGATTCACAAAATTTTTTGGGGTTTTTAGAGAATTTTTATTTAATTACACAGTCTTCTTCCTCCGTTTTCGACCGGTACTAAACAGTATCGGTCAGTTTCGGCAGGTATCGGTCAGTTTCGGCAGGTATCGGCCAAAATTGACCGATACTGAAACTAACCCGTGGTTTCGGTATCGTCAACTGCCGATACGATACGGCCGCCGATACCTCAAACCCTGATCTGAACCAGTGTCAATAGTTTAACTTTGAACACACATTGAACTTATTAGCGGCTACTGGGTTTCAACTAAAATTTGGTGTAGGTGCACCTTAAACTTTTTAAACACCAGCTACAGATGGCAAATGATGCTGTCTTGGGGTTATCCCGAACCCCAACCAAAAAGGGACAGAGTGTAAGGTAAAATGAGTTAATGGTACAATTTGCATTTTGAAAAAAAATCTTCATCCACTATCCATGGTTTCGGGGAAATTATATACTCGCAAACCTAATTTATTTATATACAGACCACTTTACACACACAAAAATATTTAAAATTCAGTATTTATTTTACACACAGCACCATATCCCCAATTTACCCCTCATCTCATCCTGCCCTCCCCTCTTCCTCCTCTTTCCACTGCCTTCGCCTCCAGCGGATATCGTCCTTTCCGCTCAACCCCCATCGTCGCCTCCGCTAACTGTTCCCTTTCCTCCTCTCTTTCTACTCCCTCCTCATCTTTTCTCCCGTCTCCTCTTCACCCACTATCGAGACAACGGTGGAAGAGGAAAGGTGAGGAGGAGGAGGGATGTGTTTTTTTTGGGGGGGAGGGGAGAGGGGAGAGGTCGGCAGCTAGTGGCGGTGGCGGTGAAGAGGAAAAGTGAGGTGAGGTGAGGTGGATGGTAAAAACAGAAAAAATTTGAATGGCAAACTTGTAAATTTTGATGGGTGAACTTGTAAATAAATGGTTTGTGTGAATCAATTAGGTCCTTGTGTATTGCAACTTACATGTTTTGGGGGGCAAAATGTTAGGCACTGTTTGGCAATACGTGTTATAGTTGGGGTAAAGATTTGTTGAGAGTGTAGAGAAGAGAGTTAGAGAACCATCAACAATACTAGCTCAAAGCTGGAGTTGGTGTAGGTCACTTTGTCCCCAAAAAGAGAGCAAAGTGATGCACGAAAAGGCATGTCAAAAGTACATTTACTTGGAAACCAAATAAGACCAAGCATATATTGCAGATTTAATCAAAGAAGATCCTTAATATTAATCATTGTAGTTATTTAATTTTTTAAATAAGATGTATGTGTTGTGCATGGAGACTTACTAGGCTTCTAGACCCTTCTTTTATTATTTATTTTATTTATTTATTTATTTTAGCACATGTTGTGCTCGTAGTATCTATTATTCATTTTAAGACTTTTTTGAATTTTTGTCGTACGTGGCACCCAAAATATGACTAGGACAAACATTGATGACTAGGATGCTTACTAGGACAATGATAACAGGAAAAATGATTTGAATTTGAAATTTTGGGTGGGGGGAGGTGAAAATTAAAACTTGGAAGGAAAATTTAAATGAGATTTGATTTTTTGTTGGGGGGAAAAGCTAGGGGGAGTATTTAACTTTGAATTTACTTTTTTGGGGGAAACACATTGAATTAATTTTTTTTGGAGAATTCCGATTTTTTTTGAAAGCAAACAAGAATAAATATAAAAAACATGAGCATGCGAATTTTTTTTGTGAAAATTTTACGAACAATTAAATCGGGATGGAACTATTTGGAAACTAATTCTAGAGGGAATTAATTTTTAAGGCAAACTAACTTCTCTGGGAAAACTATTGGAGGGAACTAAAATTTTTTGAAAGTGAAAAAATCAGACCCCTAAAATTTTTGAACGGGACTAAATTTTAAGTGTCTTAAATTTTGGGATGAACTAAGTTTTTGGGATGAACTAAGTTTTCTGGGAAGAGCTAAATTTTCGGGGGAACTAAGATTTTGAGGGGGAATATCTCAAATGAAGAGTGCCCTACGGGCACCGGTTATGACTAGTTAGACTATAAACAAGCACTGTACTCAAAATTTCTCAAACATTTATTGAATGTAAAAACTTAAGTTTTGAGAGATTATATATGGTTTGTGAGGAATCCTAAATTTCTTAAAAATCTGTCCATGTAAGGTGCTCATGAGCTGGTGGAGTGTGAGCTCTTGGGTGTGAGGTTTGAAAGGTGTTATTTAGTTGTGTGTTTATTATCCAAATCCTTAGATCTATTTCTTTTTATCAAACCCTAAAATCGTTTTTCCCCAAATCCCACCATCTCTAGAACCCTAAATCTTCAGCAGCTTCTGCATCCTGCCCCATCACAAAGTGAATAAATTTTTTAAAAAATGCATATTGTTCCCTTTACTAGTTTTACCTTACTCTTCTATTTTTGGTTGTTTGGCTGCAGTTCAGGCTAACCATAGCACCACACCTTCTGCCAAACTTAGCCAATGTTTTAGAGTTATAGTGCAACTAACTACAATGAATTCAGTTGAAATCTTGCATTCGGCAAGTTCAATTTGTTTTCAGATTTATACCATTGATACTGGTTTAGATATCAATACAATATTGATTGTCACACAGAAAGCAATGAAAAGTAGGTATACAATGCTCATAGCAGGTTGCTTCATTAGATATCACCACTACACCCTCACATGTTCTTTTAGTCCTTGAATGATAACATAAAATTTAAAATACACTCTCAAGCAACTCAGAGAGTGACAAACTGAGACTTCAATTCAGTTTTTCGGGGGAAAAGGTTGGATCATAAATTACTGCATCTTTAAGAATGATGGAAATTTTCACCGGGAGAACTTCTATAATAGGATAAATCGCTCTAGCGTGAACTATCCATTTGGTTCTATTTAAGAAAACACATTTACATGCTCAATTGAGTCCGAAAACGCATTTACCTGTACCTGCTGAGTCAAAATGTTGAGAGTCAAAATTTTCAAGCACTAGTTGAATGTTTATGTTTTATTTTATTTTTAGTTACTTGACAGTGAATGTGTCACTTGTCCAGGGCCGCGATCAAAGGCTACCCATTGGAAGCAAACAGTTCTATACCTTGAAGATGTTCTGACTGTTTGCGAGGGAGAAACAGTTGTAGGGAGCATGACCGTGGAGCCCAACAAGAAGAACCCTCGCGATATTGAAATCATGCTCAAGTATTCACTAAACGGAAGGCGTTGTCAAGTCTCCAGAACCCAACATTACAAAATGCGGTGACCCTCGCCTGCCCCTGTCGAGGAGATACTCATACGAGTGAGTAAATTTCATTCGTCTGTGGAAGCAATCCTGTCCCTGTACCAACATGAACACATGCTATTTCTCGTAAAGTTATTCATTTGTATGAGAGATCATAATCTATCAAATTAAGGCAGACAAATGCTACTGCAATTTGGCTGATTTCATGGTTAATTTGGGCCAGTTTGTGGTTGTAAAATCAAATCATGATTGGTGCCTCAAATTTTATTTATGGATTGATTTGAGTCGTTTTTCCAGGGTGAATGAATTATTGTTTCTACTACAGCAAACAACTTGTGTATGAGACCCAATCAAGATTCTTTGACACGGAGATATTATTGAAAAGAGGGGAGAATTCAAAGATACATTTAACTAATCATTATCCTTAGTAGGCTACATTATGACAGCTAATCACCTGCCAATGTCATTGATGTACATAACAAAGCCTAATAGTGTATGTTTTCGTGTCCATTCTTGCTACTAATGGCATCGTTAGCACGAAGTACAAACAGCCCTTTTAAATATTATTAACGTATAATTAATTAATTATCTTGAGGATGCAAGACTAGTTGTGATCTTGTTATGTCCCAAATCTTATATTAAGTTAATGCCTCCACTTGAAGATTAAAAGGGCGAAATTATATGTACTACTGTCGGTTGGAAGGGGAAGCTAAAGGAGAATGCATGCAATTTTTTAAGGCTTGCATTTTGTCATTATTCACTTAATTGAGTGTAAACAAGCTGCTAAAAGTCCTTAAATTTGGCCAATTAGTGATGTCAAGCCTTTTGACCTTAGACCCAAGAAACCGGCCTTAAAGTTAACCGGGCCCAGGTCCACAACGGCCCGAATGCAACTGGGGAGGGCCCATGTACATACACGAAAAAGAATTATGGGTTCCATGAGTAAAGGGTTGGGTGGCGAGAACAGTACCAGGATGGGCAAACTCCTAGGATGTACTCGTGTTTCCGCAATGTGCCCGTCCTCCTGCTGTGTGAGGACGCGTAGAGGCGACGTATTTTTCTTCCAGTCTACATTTAGACCTCCGTCCACACAATCATCTACACGTATCTCACCCCAACAACACTCATTTCCCCGCATTCTTAAATCATTCTTCGATCTTATACAAGTCCATTGGGGAGCAGTTGAGATTGGCATGGGGCAGCTTGCAAAGATCTGAGAGAGTTTTCTGCTATTTTTAAAGATAAAGCTAGTAATGCGATCAGCCCTGAAGTGATGGTTCTCCTAACAAATCAATGAAAAGTTGCAGCTCTAACTTTCATGGCAACTTGGCATCCAACTGAGCGAGAGCTTTTTAGAATCTCATGAGTTCCAACGTAAAGGACAATGGCCAACCACCCCCCCTCGTTGAAAACTCTTGATTGTTGTAGGTTGGCATGCTGCTGGAAAAAGGGAGCAGATGTCGCTGCATCGTGTAGCCTTGCGACTATCATGCATGCTCAAGTGTGCTTTAGATTATATATTTGCCCATTGCGTTCTAATTTACGATCCAAGCATTTCATTGACCAAATGGTGCTAAAAGTGCACGGGGATGGAGTCAAATCTAGTCGATGAGGATTTTATCTTCAATCTCAGCTAAGTTAATAAGTTGACTCTAGATCATTTATGATGAGCATTTGTGGGATATCAAACATCAATATCATGTGCTACCTTTTATGGCAGCTGAACTTTACTGACAGGTATTAGTTATGGAGGCTCAACAGATCAAGGTAACACTGTTGCTGAAATCTGAAGAAGAGCAGTCAAAAGAATCAGCAGATTCAACCAAGGACAAACCACAACACCATCATCAGCAAGAAGACTAGCCACTTGTGTACTCCAAAGAAGTCTACCCGCGATTGTCAATTCTCAAAATACAAGAGAGAAATTAAAGAGTTTTGAATGTTTATTTCCTTTATTTTCCAGAGAGATCATTGTTGTTATCTCCTAGTGAGATTATTGTTGTTATGATCTCCTAGTAAAATAAAGAGAATTTGTAAACTCATATTATTTTTCACAGTAAAATTCTTCTATCATTGCTCGTGATTTTTACCCAAATGTGTTTAGAGGGTTTTCCCGTTATATCTGTGTGTCCAATTTATCTTCATTATTATTATTTCAAATCAATTAGGCGTGATCATACTCTATCAAGTCGAATTTTCGCAACAAGTGGTATCCGAGCCAAGTTCGGGATAGATGCGCAATGTCGATGAAATTTGAGATTGAAAAGTTCAACGGGAGTAATTTCTCACTGTGGAAGTTGAATATACATGGTATCATGAGAAACGACAATTGCCTGGCGGCTATAAGTGGAAGGCATGCGGAAATCACAGATGACAATAAATGGAATGACATGGATGGAAATGCTACTGCAAATTAATCTTCATCTAGCATTAGCAGATGTGTGTTGTCAAGCATAGAGGAGAAGAAGACAAAAAGAGATTTGCAATAGCATTGGCCTAGTTAGCCTACTAACTAGGTCACACTTTTAATTTTGATGATGCCAAACAAGTAACATGTTGCTAATATTTTTGTGAAGTGACTTTCAGATCAAGACAATGCTACATTGACCTAAGGGGGGCAATTTGGTAATTTTACCTTGGTCAAACTTTTCTAGAAATTCAAAGCATGAAAGATGAAGAAAAGGATTCAAGCACATGAAGTATTGCATATTAGGTCTACTACTAGAGTTCTAGTGCATATTGACTCAAAGTGTTCTTGTGCATCAAAAAGTCTAGTTGGGTACTAGAGTTTTGTTCAATACAAAGTTTGAGTACTACTAGTATTCATGTGCACACAAAATAACTCAAGAGTTCTAGTGATACTAGGACTTGGACTCTCTCTTATACGAACCCTTCATGCACAAAGCCAAATCCACCTAAGGAGAGAAAATATTCCACAAAGCTCAAACCCTAAAGTGGTCGGCCCTACTCATCTTCCAAGCAATCACCATTGGCCGGCCCTAGCCCTAGCTCTCTCCATTGCTCAAGAAATTGGCCCTTCATCCAAGCATCTCAAAGTTCTCAACATGCATCCAAGCTTCTAAGCTAAATAACGTCTCATGCATCAAGGGGAAGCTCCAAGATCCAAACTCCAAGCATCCCTCAAAGCAAGTCATGCAAGACCAAGATCCATCAAGCCAACGTTTCAAGCACAGCCACGACTCAAGGTCAATGGCATCATTCAAGTCATGGCTAAAGGTCAAGGGCATCAACCAAGTCATGCCCTTGATCATCCAAGCAAAGGAACCACGCACCATAGCCCACAGAAGAAGTTTGCAGCTCCAAGTAAGTAGTCGGCACTAGTCAAGCACGGGCACAACCACTGAAACGCTTCGCCGCGACCTATCTCTCATCGAGTCATAATTCGCGCAAAGAGGGGCTGCTCTGCAAGCCAACAGCTGTGACTCACGCAACTGCCAGACAGACGGGCGCACGCATTGCTGACCAAGGCCCCACCCGCTATTTGCAACAGACCGCAGACCAATTTCTTTGCACACAGCCTGCAAGTCACGCACCAAGCCAGCAGACAATTTCGACCGAGCCGAAGTGCCAATTTTACTGAGCCATGCTCGTGATTCATACGAACCAGAATCGACTACTTTACGCACAGACTGTTGCAAAACAGATTTGGATCTTGAATTTCAAAGGGCGATATCTTGATCTCCAGGACTTCGATTGACGAACAATTTTGGCCGACACGATCATGATCTTGCAACCTATGCTACGGTGATACCTATCTGATTTATTACTTCACTTTTAGATCAGTTATTATTATTTTGTTGCGAGATTGTATTATTGTATAGTCGCATACAGAGGCTATCATTGAGCGTTACTTTTGACTTGATTTCTTGTAAATAGTTCAGACACCTCTTGTAAGTGTGATCAAGTTTTTCTTTTGGTTATAAAAGGGGTAAATCCTCAGGGAGAGGTCAGAGTAGAGGCAGGTAGCCTATGCCAGGAGCCACTCCGTTAAAAATCCGTGATTTGTGTGCTTTGTATTATCCACTGCGTGCTTAAACTTTTATTTATGTCATACACCCTATTCACCCCCCCTTCTAGGGTGTTTTTCAATTGGTATCGGAGATGGATTCTTTTAGACTCGAAGTCTAGTGTAATTTTGATCATATTGTACAAATACCACACACATATTTACATGACCCCCAAAACAAAAAGGAATGACTATCACATCTTCGCTCACCTTTGTTTGATGGTACAGACTATAATTATTGGAAGCAATGTATGTCCATACACATCAAAGACATTGACATAGCATTATGAAAAATAATTAGTGATAGCTTCAACCTAATTGAAAACCCTACACTTAAGCATCAGAAAGAGAACGATAGGTTAGACAGTCTTAATGCTAAAGTCACGAACATATTATATTGTGGTCTTAACAAAACTGAGTATAACCGTTAGTTCTTGCATTACTGCTAAACAAGTATGGACTAGGCTTGAAGTCACATACGAGGGCACTTTTGAGGTCAAGAAAACTCGTATTCGCGTGTTTTTACAAAAATATGAAAATTTTGCTATGTTGACCAATGAATCTATGGATGCTATGTTTTCTCATTTTGCAGATATCA
Organism: Scilla litardierei; assembly: GCA_030789695.1. Lineage (NCBI taxonomy): Eukaryota > Viridiplantae > Streptophyta > Magnoliopsida > Asparagales > Asparagaceae > Scilla > Scilla litardierei. Next base: position 302,417,743 of record CM061141.1, read on the forward strand.
TCATTCCACTGAAGGATTTAGGAAAGGACATTCTAGAGAAAGAATTGGTCGGAAAGATTTTATATTCCATATCTGACGAATGGATCCATAAGCGAACGGTGATTGAGGAGGCACATGACTTGGCAAAAATCTCCTTGTCTGGCAAATGGATCCAAAAGCAAACAGTGATTGAGGGGGCGCATGACTTGGCAAAAGTCTCCTTCGAGTAACTTATGGTAAAGTTGATGGCGTATGGAGTACAGTTGAAGTTGAAGAAGATTACTGAAAATGCACCAAAGAAGGAAGAGAAACCTAAAAAGAAGGAGAAAACTAAAAAGAACTTGGCTTTCAAAGCATCTAAGTTCAAAGATGAGACAACACACAATTCAGATGACGAAGAAATCGACTCCCTAACAAAAGGCCTCTGAACGTTCCTATGAAACAACAAGAAAATGACGGGAAACATATGTGGAACTAAGAGAAAGGAAAAAGACAAAGAAGAAGACTCCATACCGTGATGCTTTAAATGCAACAAGAAAGGTCACTTAAAAATTGATTGCCCTCTTCTTAAGACCAAAGGAAAGGGGAAATAAGTTAAAGGGGAAATAAGTTGTTGGCCGGAACCCATCCGTCAATAGTTGGCGCCGTCAGTGGAAAACCACACAGTCAACATCCGAAAGCAAAAACCAAGCCATGTCGACTAGGCCCACCAATACGAGACTGATCCTTGCATGAACGAGGATGCCCAGAACGTCGAAGATGATGCTGGATCTTCATCAGAAGGGGTACCAAACATACAACTGATTTTCCAAGAGCAATTCGATACATTCACTCAGTTAGTAATGCCAACCTCGCGGCATTGACTGCCGCCATCCAACAAATTACTCGGCAACCACTTCAGGTAGCCACCCCCCAACCCAGCGTAAGCCACTGCGGGTGTACTGTCTATGCCAAGAAGGCAGAGGGTTGGGGAGCAAAACCCTGAGCGGCATGCCAACCCGCTTCTCAATACCACGCCTACATCTTGACAAAGAACCAACAATGGCGAAGGTCACGATAACCAAAGGGAGGGCAACACCAACCGTTCATCCAGGCGGCCATTAGGCCTGGGGCCCTCCAACAACTGGCAAGATACTTACAGCGGCATGGAACATGCAAGAGATCGTCGCACCCAAGATCACAGTAGTAGACTTACAAGGCCCACGACAGGGCAAAAATGAAAAGGACGTGAGGGAAGCCCACCTCCTCAGAACTCTCCAAAGCGCTTGAAAGGGAGCCCTGTCAATTCTTCCAGTGCCTCTACCTACTGACAGACTCACCTTCGAGAGGAGGAACAACTTCCAATCATCCCTGCTACTCGCGGACGAACTCCTTTGAAGTAAAACATCACTTCGGCTCCTCGGCTACCAAAGTTCAAGATACCATCCATGAAGTTGTACGAGAGTACGAGCGATCCATAGGAACACGTCTACAGATACCAAAGCGTGATGGAGCTACAAGGAGCTGACGAGCCATACCTATGCAGTTCCTTCCATACAACTCTGATCAAGGCAGCAGATGAGTGGTACAACGAATTACCCAATTGTAGTATTTGGTCCTTTGAGGAATTTTCCCAAGTCTTTTGCCGAAAATTCATGGCAGGGAGAAGATATAGGCGAAAGCCAGCTCACATGTTTACTTTGGAGCAAGGGGAGAGAGAAACACTGCGAGACTTCTTCAAACTCTTCAATAATGAATGGATGCATGTCGAGGATGCCATTGACGACACAGTCATCGCGGATCTCACCCAAGGCATTCATTTTGTAGATCTGCTAAATTTGCTACATCAGTTCCTTCCGAGCAACCTTGAACATCTGCTTGGTATGGCAAAGCGATTTATGCTCTCAGAGGAGGCACTCGCAGCCAAAAAGAAGAATTCTTCAAACTGCCATGGAGAGACAAGAAGAGAAGCTCGACCACATGACAGCTCCCGTCGAAAGCCTCGTGACTAGAAGCATTGGGATAGAATCCCCAAAAGCAAGGAACGCTCAACCAATGAGGCCTTTACCAAGCTGAACGCCACTAGAGCCGAGGTCTTGGCATATGCTAAACACGAGGGACTCTTCAACCAACCTCCTCCAACGTAGAAAAACAAGTATGAGAAAAGAGACAACCTTAAAGTCTGTAGGTATCACAACGATAATGGCCATGACACAAATGACTACTGGATCCTGAAGAGGGATATTGAATCTCTTGTCAAGCATGGACATCTAAAGAAGTTCGTCGACGACAACCAGGTGAGAGAGGGAACCTCAAAGAAAAAAAAGAAAAGGGACCCATGCCTGATTTGCCTGTGACCAAGGTCGTCGACTGAGCTGCGAGGAGGAACCGTAGTAGTTCAGATGTCATCAGGCATTGCCTATTCCATATGAAATAAAAATGAATGTACAAATTTATTTTTGTTGTTCAAATCTTTACCTATCGAATGAATAAAATTCCTTTATTTCGAAAACACTTATCATCTGGATCGAATGGCATGTGTGACCATTGTGCCTTGTGAGGTTCGCTTTCGATTTTCTCATAGAACTTCTGTCCATGTCTGTAAGGATCGCCTTACCCTTGCAATACTAACAACACACACTAGAGGGGGGTGAATAGTGTAATGGCAATAAAATTGTCCAATTAAAATTTAACTTGCAAATGCGGAATTATAAATGCAAGAGGAATTAAAAGGTACAATCAATCCAAACGCAAACACACGGTTTTACCCTGGTTCCCCAAACTTGGGTACATCAACCCACACCAATATTCACTATATTCCCACACAGACAAGTGAATACAAATCTCACAAGGAGATACCCAACAAAGAGTATTTATGCCCTACACAAGGACCCAACCAATCCTACACGAGGATCAAGACTCCCACACAGAGAATCACTAACTCTCACTCAGAGAATTAGAGTTAGCCCTACAATAGGACACTAAAATCCCACAAAGAGAGTTACTCCCACAAAGAGAGTTTCCTAAGTCCCACAAAGAGATAACCTCCCACAAAGAGAGAACCTCCCACAAAGAGAGAAAGTTCTAATTCCCACAAAGAGAATTAGAGACACGAATTACACCAAGTAAAATACATACTCTTACCTATGCCTTGAGATGCTTACTTATGAATGGATGCAAGGCATGGAAGAGGATCTCCAAGTATTGGGATATGCTTGAGAGCACTTGGATGATTTCCCTTGAGCTGGACTTCAATGCATGAAGATAGATGAATGCTCAATTGAGGGAAATGAGGGAGCTTGAGAGTTGCTTATTGATCTCTTGAGATTTTCTATAGAGTCAAGAGTTATCAAGTGTTGTCAAGAGTTCTCAAGTGAAGGCATCATACTCAAATATATAGGAACCACATATCAAGCCCCAAAACCCAAAGAAACAGCCAAAGAAAGAATTCAGCAACGGATAGAAACTGGGCGAAAACGACAGAAACAGTCGACTGATCAACGGCTAGAAAATATCCAACGGCTATAATCTGAGCCAGGACAGTCGACTGATGAAGTCAATACAGTCGACTGACAAACAGGACAGGCGCCTGTAAATCCTTCAGCAGGCGACTGCTGTAGGGGATGGATTGAAACAGAGAGCTGCACTCTTTCTCTAATTCTTCGCACATGCGACTGATGTTAATACTACAGTCGACTGTCAAATAGTCAGGCGATTGTACATTCTTCATCAGTCGTCTACAGTATAAAATGGAGAAACAACAGAGAGATGCAGAGAAGGCACTTACACTATACAGGAGACTGATGACCAATCTCCAGGCGACTGTAGAAATACAGGCGACTGTAAACTGATCGACAGATGACTGTGCGTAAAGCTCAAGTTTGATTCAATTGAAATGTTGACTTGAGCTGTGCATGTCAGACGACTGTAGAAGGATCTACAGGTGACTGAAAATCACACAGTCGACTGTGTTTCCTTCAGCAGGCGACTGACGGAAAGCCAGAAACTCCAAATGAGTCTTTGGACAGAGTGAACCTATTGGGTTGGATTCTATGATAATCCCAAGGCTCACTAAGATGGTTATATGCATATGCATGAATGAGTAAACCATCTAACAAGGCATTACATTAACCCTAAACTCAAAAGAGAGAGAAAGCAATAAAGTAAATTACATGGATTACAATGCTTTCCTTAGAGTCTAAGTCTTCAATCTTGATGCCTTGATTGCTCTCCATCATCTCCAAGCTTTGGCACTCCTTGAGTCCAAGCTTATGCTCTTCTCCACTTGATGTCTATCCTTGCACCAAGTGATTAGTCTCCAAGAAAGATATTCTTGAGATAAAACTGAGAGACTAAAACATGAGAGTCATTAGCAACAACATAATGTTGTGATCATCATCAAAATAAGATTGGTATAAAACACCAATACTCAACAATCTCCCCCTTTTTGATGATGACACACATTATATAAAATACGAAGTATTAAAGCACAATGCTAATGAGCTCTCCCTACTTATATGCACCAAATAAACAATGGCTACACAAAGGTAAACACTCATAATACCAACTGAAATCAAGGTGACATATAATAGGCATGGATTACATAAACCAATTGTAAACCAAATGTAAAATACAATATCATGCAAACATGCAAGGTTTATCTAATCCCATATATCTCTCCCCATAGATATATCTCTCCCCATATGCATATGAATATATCTCCCCATCTATATTTACATAATGCATATATCTCTCCCCTTGACATCGTCAAAAAGGTGGATATCAAAAATATCTCCCTTTGTCATCTTAACCAAGATGTGACAATATGCAAGAAAAGAAAGATATGTATGATACCAAATTTATAAATTTAGTGGGTATCAATTCACTATCCCATGCTCCCCCTAGATCATAGAAATGGTCAACTTTTGACTTCTAGGATCTAATACCAATTATAATTAACGGAGCCATGGGCCAAAGTGTATCAAAGTAATAGATATGGAAAAATCAAGCTTGAAAGATATACAAAGAATATTGCCAAAAAACAAATATATCATGAAACAAGTTGGCAATATACAAGAGGTTTTGTTTGAGATCAAAAACAACCAAATGTGAATAAATATCTCAAATAACCTCCGAAATGAGAGTTAAAATATGTCTTAAAATATTTTAAACATATAACATATTAACTCCACCATTGATATACACATGAATCAAAAATGCATGCATGTCAACAAACCCTAAGGTCCCCATTTTCATGAAAAATAAGTTTGAAAATATTTTCAAAATCATGAAACACAAACAAACAATGGGTATGCTAAAAATAAACATTCAAGCACAATACCCATGCTATATGCATATGTGTGAGGAACCTAAACATTAGGCAACCAAACCAAAGAGGAGTTTGATTTCCTAATGTAATCACATGAGGTGATCACGTCCCTAACTAGAGAGTTGATGTAGCTATCCCTCACTTACACACTAACCTTAGTGGAAGTCCATAATCTCAAGGATTTCCTAGGCAAGGGTTTTGCCTTTGCAAAAGGGGGGAATATGGCATGCTTAAGTGTAGAAACGAATTTCTTGGCATGCAAAGAATGAGGATTTTGCTTCTTAGCAAAAATGAAGATTTTTCATTCTTCCTCATTACCTCGTGATCTACATGCTTCTTGTTGATGTTATTGTTGTACAAGAAAGCATGGTGATTCTTCTTAGGTGTTTTAGCAATATTTCTTGTATTTACACCATAATAGGAATTAGAGGTGGGTTTGGGAACCACGTTTTGAATATAACCCAAACCTCCTCTATGATTTACCGGATGTTGTTTTTCCAACAAATCGTGGAGTGAATCCCTAGAATACACCAAGCTTATGAGCTTACGGGATTCCTCTTCACATTTCAACGTAAGTTGTTGAATGTGAGCATCTAAGCTAAGGTTTTGAGCAACAAGTTTTTCATTTGTAAGGCTCAATTCCTTAACTTGAGAGAGAAGTGTGTCTCTCTCACTAGTGTCGCAAACATGCATTTCATCATGAATATTTACACTAGACGATTCTAAATTATGCACCTTACTCATAGCATTATCAAGTTTAGCTTTCATTTTATCATATGAATCGATGCACTTACTTGCCAAATTGGAGGCCACATATAGGCGATATTCAAGTTCCTCATAGGATGGCTTTTTCTCCTCAGCTTCCTCATCGCTTTCCTCCTCAACTTCCTCATCGCTTTCCTCCTCGCTTGAGCTTGACGAAAACTCTTCTTCATTAGCCATGAAGCAACATTCTTCTTCATCATTTGATGTGTCCACATCAGAATCATCAAAAGCGCCAATAAGTCCCTTCTTTTGGTTCTTGACCTCGGACTTGGCTTTCCAATATTTCTTCCCTTTACCCTTATAGGTATCTTTGGTGGGTTTGGAAGGGCATTCGGTAGCAACATAACCCTTTCCTTCACACTTGAAACAAATCAACTTGTTAGAATGAGATGCAAACTTTGATGAAGATATACCTTGTTTGTCCTTGAGGAATGCCTTGAAATTCTTGAATTGCTTGGCAAGTTCGATGTAATCATCATCGCTAATATCATCTTCTTCTTCACTCGGAGGTTTTAGATGGAACTTCTTTTTCCACTTGAATGACTCCTTCTCAACATGGAGTGCAACCCCCTTTTCCTTCTCGGGCTTGGTTGGTTGAACTTCCTCCTTATGCTGAAGAAGCAATTCATGAGAAATCTCCAAAGTATGCCAAATACTGTTGGCCGATTTGCACATGGAGATGCGATCGAACTCATCCGGAGTGAGGGCGCAATGGAGTACACACATAGCCCTAACATTGACTCTGATCAAATCTTTCTCAGCTTTAGTTCTCGAGGCCGCGGGTGAAGTAGGCTCCTCAAAAGGCGACTCTATAATGTCCCAAAGGTCGTAACCCTTCAAGTAGACCATCATCATGATCTTCCAACTAGGGTAGTTGGTTCCGTTGAAGAGCGGGGGTCGAACGATTGAGTTACCTTCTTTATGGACGCGGATGTAGTATTAAATGCCATTGTTGCAGTATGCTATAACCTTGCTTTGATACCAATTGTAAGGATCGCCTTACCCTTGCAATACTAACAACACACACTAGAGGGGGGTGAATAGTGTAATGGCAATAAAATTTTCCAATTAAAATTTAACTTGCAAATGCAGAATTATAAATGCAAGAGGAATTAAAAGACACAATCAATCCAAACTCAAACACACAGTTTTACCCTGGTTCCCCAAACTTGGGTACATCCAGCCACACCAATTTCACTATATTCCCACACAGAGAAGTGAATACAAATCTCACAAGGAGATATCCAACAAAGAGTATTTAAGCCCTACACAAGGACCCAACCAATCCTACACGAGGAACAAGACTCCCACACAGAGAATCACTAACACCCACTCAGAGAATTAGGGTTAGCCCTACACTAGGACACTAAACTCCCACAAAGAGAGTTACTCCCATAAAGAGAGTTTCCTAAGTCCCACAAAGAGACAACCTCCCACAAAGAGAGAACCTCCCACAAAGAGAGAAAGTTCTAATTCCCACAAAGAGAATTAGAGACACGAATTACACCAAGTAAAATAAATACTCTTACCTATGCCATGAGATGCTTACTTATAAATGGATGCAAGGCATGGAAGAGGATCTCCAAGTGTTGGGATATGCTTGAGAGCACTTGGATGATTTCCCTTGAGCTGGACTTCAATGCATGAAGATAGATGAATGCTCAATTGAGGGAAATGAGGGAGATTGAGAGTTGCTTATTGATCTCTTGAGAGTTTCTATAGAGTCAAGAGTTATCAAGTGTTGTCAAGAGTTCTCAAGTGAAGGCAGCATACTCAAATATATAGGAACCCCATATCAAGCCCCAAAACCCAAAGAAACAGCCAAAGAAAGAATTCAGCAACGGCTAGAAACTGGGCGAAAACGACAGAAACAGTCGACTGATGATCAAAAGACAGTTGACTGATCAACGGCTAGAAAATATCCAACGGCTATAATCTGAGCCAGGACAGTCGACTGATGAAGTCAATACAGTCGACTGATAAACAGGAAAGGCGCCTGTAAATCATTCAGCAGGCGACTGCTGCAGGGGATGGATTGAAACAGAGAGCTGCACTCTTTCTCCAATTCTTCGCACAGGCGACTGATGTTAATACTACAGTCGACTGTCAAATAGTCAGGCGACTGTACATTCTTCATCAGTCGTCTGCAGTATAAAATGGAGAAACAACAGAGAGATGCAAAGAATGCACTTACGCTATACAGGCGACTGATGACCAATCTCCAGGCGACTGTAAAAATACAGGCGACTGTAAACTGATCGACAGACGACTGTGCGTAAAGCTCAAGTTTGAGTCAATTGAAATATTGACCTGAGCTGTGCTGTCAAACGACTGTAGAAGGATCTACAGGCGACTAGAAATCACACAATCTACTGTGTTTCCTTCAGCATGCGACTGATGGAAAGCCAGAGACTCTAAATGAGTCTTTAGACAGAGTGAACCTATTGGATTGGATTCTATGATAATCTTAAGACTCACTAAGATGGTTATATGTATATGCATGAATGAGTAAACCATCTAACAAGGCATTACATTAACCCTAGACTCAAAAGAGAGAGAAAGCAATAAAGTAAATTACATGGATTACAATGCTTTCCTTAGAGTCTAAGTCTTCAATCTTGATGCCTTGATTTCTCTCCATCATCTCCAAGCTTTGGCACTCCTTGAGTCCAAGCTTAAGTTCTTCTCCACTTGATGTCCATCCTTGCACCAAGTGATTAGTCTCCAAGAAAGATATTCTTGAGATAAAACTGAGAGACTAAAACCTGAGAGTCATTAGCAAGAGCATAATGTTGTGATCATCATCAAAATAAGATTGGTATAAAACACCAATACTCAACAATGTCTATAAAGCCCCAACACTCTGTTGTACAAAGCAAGTCTCACTTTACTTGGACATCAAGAATGATCGTGAAAGACCCTCACCGTCAAACGTAAGTCGAGAGGCCATCCCATCGCCATCGAAAGACCCTCGTCATCGGACGTAAGTCGAGGGGCCATCCCCTCTCCACCAAATGATTCTCGTCATCGTACTTAAGTCGAGGGGCCATCCCCTTGCCACCGAATGATCCTCGTCAGATGTAAGTCGAGGGGTCATCCCCTCGATACCGAACGACCCTCATCATCGGACGTAAGTCGAGGGGCCATGCCCTCGACACCGAACGATCCTTGTCGTCAAACATCAGTCGAGGGGCCATCTCCTCGCCACCGAATGATCGTCGTCGAATGTTAGTCGAGGGGCCATCCCCTTGCCACCGAATGATCCTCATCGGACATAAGTCGAGGGCAATCCCTTCGCTACCGAACGATCCTCATCGTCAAATGTAAGTTGAGGGGCCATCCCATCGCCATCGAACAACCATCTGGTCGAATGTAAGTCGAGGGGCCATCCCCTTGCCACTGAACGATCCTCGTCGAACGTAAGTTGATGGGCCATCCCCTCGCCACCGAACGATCCTCATCGGACATTAGTCGAAGGGCCATCCTTTCACCACCGAACGACCACACTCGTCATCATACGTAAGTCGAGGGGCCATCCCCTCGCCACTGAATCACTCATCATCGGAAGAAAGTCGAGGAGCCGCTCCTCGCCATCGAATGACTCATCGTCGGACGTAAGTCGAGGGGCCATCCCCTCGCCACCAATCGATTCTCGTCGAACGTAAACCGAGGGGCCATCCCCTCGCAACTGAACGATCCTCGTCAGGTGAACATTGATAGGGGCATTCCCTACGTCACCGATCGAGTTTTGTCAAACGAGGGACCACTCACTCCGTCGTTGAGAAAGACATTGTTCAACAGCTCATCCACTGCTTTTGTTATATGCAAGAGTCTTAACTATTAAAAGGGGCCAACCAACGACATAATGCTTATGCTCCTTGAACGAAAAAGTATTCTCCAACGATAAGCACATGCACAAGTTTTTCAACAAAAATTTAAATTTTTTTCCGCTTTTTACAAAAATACAACATTCTGATACAAGCAAGGGGCTAAGAGGCCGCGAAATCTTGAGGTGGATGTCTGGGAAGCACAGTTTCCCCTGTTCCCTCGGCCAAGACGATGGTTCCTTGATCCCTTGAAGGCGCATCATTAGAAGCCTCATCCATCGAAACGACAACATCCTCAATCAAATTGGCCGCTCCCGCAGTTGAATACGGCAAACCTCATCTGACGGGCTCTCCGGTTCGTTGTCATCTAATGGCACGGGTATCGGATCGATGGCAGGAAACATCCATTTTACCTCATGTCGGTATCGTTCGAAGCCATCCGTTAAAGCAGGAAACATTCGTTTTACCTCATGCCGACATCGTTCGAAGCCAGTCCTTTATAACTCATCCAGATTGCCTAGACAGTCTTTGAATTCTTGGATGGCTCTCTCAGTGGTCTCCTTCCTGTCAAGCTCCTGTAGGTTGACAGGTAACTGAGCTTAAGGCTCGGACCTTTCTGCCTCCCGCCTTTTCTTTTCCTTGAACAACTGTTCCTCGGCATATTCCCTCAGGGCAATCTCCTCTTGTAGCCGACCTTTGGCCTCCATTTTAAGAGCGGCCTCCCTCGTATGAGCTTCAACCAGCTCTCGCTTAACTTCTCTCACTCGAGATTTGAGCATTTCCTTACGAATTTTCCATCGCTGCAGCTTTGCTTTTGCTTGCTCAATGGCCTTTTTGGTAGGTTCCATCCACCTCGTCTTATGGGCCAGACTGGCCTCATAGTTTGCCACCATCAACAAACGCTGACGTAATTCTGCAGTAGCCAAAATTGTCTGCAAGCAAACAAGAAGATTAATTCTGATACCCGAGTTCAAATCAAAAGTAAAAGGGATTATTTTTACCTGGAGATTTCGTTGGACCGTGAAGGCAGTTAGCCTCTCATGGTCGATTCTTTCCAGTATAGCCCTATCTCGTGGAAGGGTCCAATTTTTGGCAAGCCGAGAAGTTGTCCCACAACTTAGAAGGGCCGATTTTCCCTTCTCTACAAGGAAAGTGGGTCTATAGAGGTCTTCCTCAGAACATTCGACCGGAGCATGAGGCAACCATCCTCCATGAAGATCGACCTAAACTTCGGCGGGATGTCCTTTGCTAATAGCTCTTGAGGAAGCAGACACCCAGTGGCCACGAATCCTCGTACGTGCATGGTTCTTGAGATGTGGATGAACCCCCTGAATGTTCCTTTGGGGATGGGGCCCGAGATCGTTTTGGGGACCTCAGTCAAAATAGCGACAACGTTGTATCGGATGAACCTGAGTTCGTAACAACATGCCTTCTCCTTTGCCTTTTTTCTTGATCTCAGTTTTTTTGACTTCGACCATAGGTTTTTTCCTTCTTCTTTTTAGTGGCTAGCTCGATTGAGGGAGTTCTTGAGCCACCGGTGATAAACTTTCAGCCATCTTGGTTGGTTCATCCTCCAAAAGAGTCACTTGATAAGGATACGAATCTTCTTCTACCTTTAGAAGGAAAGCTTGATGTGCCGCTTGCACATCTGACTCAACTTGATATTCTTGTCCGATCATACCGGGAAGAAAAGAAAGAAATTTCAAGAAGAAGAAAATCAGGCTGAGGGCAGATAAAGGATTCGACTTTTAGCCCAGATGGTTTTAAGCAACGTCTCGTCAGACAGAAGTTCCTTTGTAGATCTACTTCCTTTTGGCAACCTTAACAAAAGATCATCATCCTTTTTCTCTCTTCAAAAAGGGATTACTCCTCATTCATGACGACCTCGGGATTCCTCCACTGAATAAGAAAGCTTGCCATGCCAGGGAATACCACAAACACGAATTGCTCTTTCCATTTCAAATTAGAGCTGAAAGATCTTTAAACAATTTTCTTTTTCGAACGGTGATCTCATGCCAACCAGAGGACATGGGAGGGGACAATCTGAAGAAGTAGTTGAACTATCTCATGGATGGTTCAACACTATTCAACATACAATACAAAAAATCTAACCAGAATGCCCACAGAATTTGGCATTAACTGACAGAGGGAAACCCCCAATGTGTTCAACACACAGAGCATGAAGGGATGCATGAGAAATCGAAGCCCATGATGAAAGGCTTTAACGTACACCTCCACTTCGTAGTCATCGGGGAAGCAGATCCTTTCCTCCTCCATCGGCAATTGAACATAATAGTTGCATCGTACATACTTTTTCTGAAAATTCCGGATTTGATCGGATGGAAGTCGAGAAGCCTGATTGGAGACCATGTCTGGAACCACGATTTCCCCCTTTTTACTTTGAGGAGCAAGGGTCGAGGGCCCAGTAGATGTACGGGCTACTGAGGAAGAAGCCATGACTAGAATCTTCGAAGATAAATGAAGAAGAGGTGAAGAGTTTCTTTTCTAAAAACCTGAAGCAATAAAGTTCACATCGCCTCTCCCATTTCCTTATTAAAGCAAAGGAACATCTCATAATGATCAAGACCGACCCTCTAATCTAAGGACATGCGTCGATGATCCATACACGTCCGTATCCCGACCTTTGTGCTGATCAACGGCCAAATCAAAGGAAAGGAGAGTTTTGGCGCTTAAACTCAAATACTCCCACCTCGACTGCCGGGCCCAATTAATGAGGTATCGCATCACTCGACCTTAACTGACGAATCATTTGGGTCCAAGTGATGGGGGCCATTGTTACATCATCGACTCGAGGAAGATGAAGATTTTATCACTCAGATTATGAAGCCCGCAAGATGAACATCCTGGCCCATTAGGCCCACGAAGCCCACATGGGAAGTCGCCCGCAAGCCCAGTCATAGTCAAGCCACGTTTTGCTCGTTGAGCTTCCTAGCCTTCATGTGATGGTTAATAATGGGCTTATTGATGACGGGGTAAGTGGACAAAACATCTATTCTTTAAGGATAATCGCACCCCCATTATGATAAGGTGGTTATCCTCCAATGGCACTGAAAGGATTGCTTCACTTATAAATAGTCAGAACGTTACCAGTTGTGGGGGACACTCCAGAGGTACTGAATACTAGGTACTTTGACAATTTTTATTCTTTACTTTTCACTCTTATATTTATTCCTCCAAAAGCTCGGCGTGAGCTGATCAAGACGATCTCCCTTGTGTCGATCTTGACAGCCCCGAGTCTACTTAAGTCGATACTAACTTAAGCATCGGAGGAGATTTGGGTCGAAACCCAGATCCAACCCCCCTAACGAGTGTCTGTGGTGCAGCTCGTTCAAGGTTCGACCCAGCAAGTGAGTCGAAGGGTCGTTATCTACGACCCAGAGAAAGGTTGAGCTCTAGCCCAGAAGCTCGAAGTCTCGCTCTCGACGACCCGGGTTCCACCTACAGCGGGTCCCATTTAGTAGATGGCACGACTCCACCTCATCAGAGGCGTCCAAGTCAGCCCACTTTACTGTTGGCCGTAACCCATCCGTCAACGGTACAAGAAGAGAAGAAAAATCTTTTTAAACTTGATGCTTCAAGAGAATGTAGTGCCTTAATATATAGAAACATTGGCATATAAACATTTAATTATTAAGATTAGAATTGCTTAATCCTAATAGGTTTCTTGTTTGTAAACTCCCATTATATGAACCATCATATGGACTAATTGAATGAATTGAATTTGACTCGAACCCTTGTCATATATCAAATGGGCTAGAAGCTCATTCGGTTTCACCAATTACAATCAACCGCGATTTTTTTTTTTGATACATCGGAAAGTAGTAAAGCGCGCACTGGCCGGGTCTCGATCACGCGCCTCCCTGGAAGGAAGGAGGAGATAATGCCATCTGAGCAATTGCTTGTTGGCAACCACCCAGGATTTGGACTCCTCATAATCAAACCTTGATCTCCACCTCTGATACGTAACGGATTCAGGTTTTGGAATTCTATTGGCATCATGATTCAAACGCAAGCATCCCACATGGCCCTCAAGCCAATTGACGTTGGATTAAATTCCAAACCTACCTTCCTACTGAGAAATCTAAAAATGCCGGGTCAATCCTTGGTGTTTCATTGAAGATTAAACAATAAAACTGATCAGAACGTAGAGTCAATCATGCTTGACTTGGGTGCGCAAAGTCAAAAATGCCCAGTTACAAGTTGGCCCAATTTCTGGCCCAAGAACAACATAACTCAGGCCGAGTGCATATGCTAGAATTCTTGCGTGCACACCTAACGAATCACAATATCTCATTTAATAAAGGCATCACAAACTGTAACAGATATTGCCTCACAATTTCTGATTGGCCTCTGAGATGATGAGCCTTGGAGCGAAGCAAATCTAATGCCAGCACCTCGAGCTGGCATCGAGAAGTGGTCTCCCATACCCACCTCATATCTGATCTCCTCCTCGATTTGATTCCCATCCAAGCTGCAACAAGATCTCCTTGAAGACTTGTGCTTGATTTGAAGAATGTCTTCTGTCAACAAAATCCAATACCTGCACGCATTTCTGTTTCCAGGGAAAAAAAATAGAATCTGTTTTGATCCGATCAGAGACTTTCAGAGTATCCGAAGATCTGATGGAATTCAAAAGACCATTCTGCCATACAGAGGATTATTAGTACTAGATTTTTCTTAATCATATGCAACAGAAACATGTATTGCAGCAAAATATTTCAAATCATCTGCACAAGTCTTAAACACTTGTTTATGCCGCTTGCCATGCAACTGGGTTTCGCCTAATCTCGGCATAATTGAAGTACAATATATTTCTTTTATGTGGGAGGGTCAAGTTGCCGGGGATCATAACAGCGCATGTTTTCAGGTGGTTTAATGGCCTCAGCTGACCAAATTATCAACTTGGGTTAGCGATGGCCGACGCCTAACCATGATCTCATCTACGCAGGTAATATGGCAGTAATTTCTCCAGATTAGCATACATAGTCATAATTTTCTATGTTTCATATTGCTCAACTTGCCCAATTGAGAGTAGAAACTTCTGCCGTTTAATATGTTGTAATCCTTTTCCTCAATGCATCAGTCAATGTCAATGAAAGCTGTAGCACATAGAAATCCATTAAGACTATGATTAGTGCTTTGAAACATTCATCTTATTGGAAGTGGTATTTGTTTCGACCCTATATTGAATATGCCTGATAGTGAAATGGAAGCATATAATATTCATGGCCAGTGACAGTGATTTGAGTTTCATAGTTCCAACATATCCCACATTTTTAATAGTCACAGTGAGGATCATGTGAGTTGTATTATAATCAGAGGTTGCATAAAGGGGTCTCCTATTGGACAGGAGAGGAGTTGGCACATGGATCCCAATAATCTTTCGACACTCTACAGCTAACTGGACATGGGGATCTTCTAGCCTATCCCCTGTTGCTCTCAGCCTTGCTATCCTTTTGTCCTTGTGCCAAAATATTCAACTGATTTGTTTGGTGAAACAAAAAGTAGAAGCACAACCAAAGGGCCAGCTTCACAACAGTAACAGTAACAGATTAGGAAAGCAAAGTGGACATCAAGCTCTCTTTACTATCTTAATCACCCATCAACCACCAGAGTTGGGATTAAGCTCTCACTGTCTCTCACAACAAGGGTGGTAGGAGATGGGGAGGAAGTTTCCACTCAAGCACTGTCAATAGAGGACAACAGCTGTAGCAGTAAACTCCTGTGCAATTTGGTTAGTCTTTGCTCAGCATAACATAGCCAATCATTGGCTTCCTTGAAAATTTTCTATCATTTCCATGCAAAAGGTGTGACCTGAGAGTCTGTGCCTCTATAAATGCCTGCCCTCTCTCAATGCCTCCTTCACTGCATCTCTCCCTTTCTCTTGATCTCTTGTCTCTCTGCTCCATTGTCTTAAAAACATGGCCAGAGGAGTTGGGTCATCTGCTCCATTGTCAAAGATTGCGGTCTCTAAAGCCCACGGAGAGGACTCCCCTTATTTTGCTGGGTGGAAAGCTTATGATGAGAACCCTTATGATCCCAACACCAATCCCTCTGGAGTCATTCAGATGGGATTGGCTGAGAACCAAGTAAGTCACCCACAAAAAAAAATTCAATACTGATCAAACAGCAAACTCCAATCAAATCTAAACTATCCCTTTGGCCATTTCTCTGTCATTGTACAGGTCTCATTTGATCTGCTGGAAGAGTACTTAGCTCAGCATCAAGAAGCATCCAGCTGGGGCTTCGGCATATCTGGCTTCAGAGAAAATGCCTTGTTTCAAGACTACCATGGCCTCCAAGACTTCAGAAAGGTACATGTTCGTTACCACTACATCAAAACTCCAGAGTTGTAACGATGCTTGAGGGAAATATTTTTATAATCTAACGGTATATATATGAACGTATATTCAGGCAATGGCTAGCTTCATGGAGAAGATAAGGGGAGGGAGGGCGAGCTTCGACCCCGACCGCATCGTTCTGACGGCCGGGGCCACCGCGGCCAACGAGCTCCTCACCTTCATCCTGGCAGACCCCGGGGACGCCCTCCTAGTCCCCACCCCCTACTACCCTGGATTCGACCGCGACCTCCGATGGAGAACGGGCGTCAACATCGTCCCCGTCCACTGCGACAGCTCCAACGGCTTCCAGGTAACAACGCAAGCCCTCAACGACGCGTACAACGAAGCAGAAACGTCCAACGTCAGAGTGAAGGGCCTGCTGCTCACCAACCCATCGAACCCTCTCGGCAAGGCGATATCAAGGCCGGTCCTCGAGGCCGCGTTCGACTTCGTGGTCGAGAAGGACATCCACCTCATCTCCGACGAGATCTACTCCGGCTCGGTCTTCTCCGCGGCGGAGTTCGTCAGCGTGGCGGAGGTCCTCGAGGCGCGGGGGCGGGAGGGCGCGGAGAGGGTGCACATTGTGTACAGCCTGTCCAAGGACCTCGGCCTCCCGGGCTTCCGCGTGGGCACGATATACTCATACAACGACGCCGTCGTGACCACCGCGAGGAGGATGTCGAGCTTCACCCTCGTCTCGTCGCAGACCCAGCGGATGCTGGCCTCGATGCTGGCCGACGAGGGGTTCACCGAGAAGTACGTGAGGACCAACCGGGAGAGGCTGAGGAGGAGGCACAGGATGATAGTCGACGGGCTGAGGGGCGCGGGGATCGAGTGCCTCGGGGGCAATGCTGGGCTGTTCTGCTGGATGAACCTCGGGCCGCTGCTCGAGGAGCCGACGGTGGAGGGGGAGCTCAGGATGTGGGACTCGATGCTGCGCGAGGCGAGGCTCAACATATCGCCGGGGTCGTCGTGCCATTGCTCGGAGGCCGGATGGTTCAGGGTTTGCTTCGCCAACATGAGCCAGCAGACGCTGGAGGTCGCGTTGAGGAGGATACGTGCCTTTGTGAGGAAGAGGGCAAGGTGTTTGGATTCGAATTGTAGTTAATTGTAATGTCGATCATTCTTTATACATAGCTATAATTAGGAGGGGATCATGATTAAGAGAGGGTGCAAGCTACTCGAGATTAATGTAAGTTTGAGGGATTTTTGATACATACAACAAGAGGAATTACAATAAGAATCATTACTTTTTCACTTCTCGCATGCGCTCTATCTTATTACTATCTAATAGTTTAAGCTTTTGGATAAAATGGCCTTCTTGCAAGCCACCCTCGTCATCCCATGACGTGGGTCCCATCTGGAGGTGGGTATTTCTGTGGGTGCAAAAACAGATGCATGGGGTATGTGTATGTATGGGCCTTTTTGAGAACGGAGAAGGAGGTGTGACTCCTAAGATGAGATGGCCAAATCCTGACCACCACTCTATCAACCCATATTTGTCCTAGGTGGAAAATACATCCTCAGTTGTAATATAGATGATATCATGTCATTCTGAGATACGAAAATAGCATATAAATCTTTCAAAGATATGTTGGCAAGATATTAAGGGTATTATGAGATGCTGAGATATACTATACATATTCTGTCTCGTTACCTTTCCACTTCATTGTTACAGTCAGTGACTTGTGTGAACTTAGTTATCTATAAGCCAGAAGGAATCCGCTTAGTCCTGTATCAATACTTTATTAAATAACAAAATTATCAATTAGATAACCAGTTGGGACTCTCTATTCAATGATATTTTTCTAAACCCAATCTGTGTCATTAGCCAGTCATTTCATGCCTAATCTCTGACCCAGTTTTGATACCGAGAAGACTCTGGAAACACTTGGAGCACAAAGTCAAATCCAACATAGGCAATAAGAAATCTCTTGGAATTATAGCTGGTCTCTCTCTGTGTGCCTGAGTGTGAACTCACTGCAGGATATGTTGAATGAGCTGCTATGCACTTCTTTCCATCTCTACTCAACCTTTGCATTTTCTATTTGTTTGTCAGCATAAAATACCTCCTCATTTTGGTAGACACTCTATTTCTTGCTTCAAGATGTAGATGACCATTATCATTCTAAATGGGAGAGGATATTTCTTGCTGCATCAAATTTACTTTCGGCTAGATCCATTAAATCGTGTTAGACTTTGATGGTCGTCGTCTTTCCATCTCAGTCGTTCATATAGCCTATATCCAATCTAACTTAAAAGGAAACGATGATTCGTATTCATACAAGCATCATTCTTTCATTTTGCTTTGACATGATGATCTACGTCTGCAGTTGGCTGTCTTTCTCCAGCCTCAGTCTTTATCAACAAAAGTGGGGTGTTGCTTATGGCCTCTCACACATGCCCTCCCTCGAATTTCTTGCCTAGGTTTAGGATGTGAACATAGTGTCATTGGCTGCAGATCTTTTGAGGTGCTTCACTCCAAGGGGAAAAGTTTTCTTGATGCCCGGCTCATAGATCCCCACCTACTTGGAAAAGATAGATAAACAAACAAACAAGTTAACCAATAGAGTGAGAAAGGAGGGGAATATTGACATTTTGGATGACAATATATTGGCATCTTCATACCATAATTTTGCCATGTAGCTAAGAGTGGATATCTATCATAATCTTTCAAAAAGATCCACCTAGCTGTGTTTAGATCAATATTCGAGTATTAATGCTAATTGTGCTTGCTTAGATGTAATATGCATTATGGTGGGAGGGTTTATGTAGAAGGGTTAAGGGGTTCTATGTACACCTACTGAAATAGTACAATAAATAATAGATATTAAAGGGAGGAGAGATCAACCAGTGATGGATTCAGGAAATAAATTCTGGTTTGTGGATTTAAGAAATAGGTACGGAGGGCACAATTTTTTTGCAAAAGTGTAGCAAAAATGAAAAATTACATTGACTCAAGCGCATCCTTAGACAAGAAGTTCGTAATGAGGTACAAATTACAATTGTACTCGACGAGTCTCATGTTTTAAAAACGTTGTATAGCAACTTCATTGTCGATGCTATCAAAAAAACATAAATTTTTTTGAAAAGGGATTCACATAAATTTCGGGAAAAAATTAACATTCTATATCTATAGTGGCGTAACCATAATTTTTTTACCATTGGCGAGAATAAAAACAATGCAAAGAATGTTGTGAATGGATATGAACCCGAGTTGGTTAGGATTGTGGGCTATCTTAGAGATAGGCCCATACCCATGTATCTTATCTTTT
This sequence comes from Scilla litardierei, assembly GCA_030789695.1. NCBI lineage: Eukaryota > Viridiplantae > Streptophyta > Magnoliopsida > Asparagales > Asparagaceae > Scilla > Scilla litardierei. The sequence goes on from CM061141.1 coordinate 302,437,259, forward strand.
TACTCTCCATATTGCCTATAAATAAAGGGCTGTGGGGGGCTCCTCTCCAATAGTTGATTCATAACACGTTATTAGCATGAGTCTCTAAACAAATATTTCCACAAAATCGATCGTTGCGAAAGCGAAGAAAGGCGGGAGATCCACGCGCGCGGCGTCAAGCTTCATCAAACGAGCGTCGTCATCCACGTAGGCTTCGTTCAACCGTCGCTATATCCGGAGGACGGATATAGAGGTAAAACTCGCTAAAAATGTCGTTTTATCATACGTATGATGGTATTCTCCATAGATCTCGCAAGATCAAAGTGGAATTAGGGCTAATCGTCCAAAAAGATCATGTTTTTAACATGTTTTAATCCAAAATTATAGTAAAAATAGGGTTCCTAGCCTCGCCGGCGGCCTTGCCGCCGGCTGCTCCCCCATCCTTCCCCTTGTTTGTCCCCGGCTGCTCCCCTATGCTTCCCCTTGTTTGTCCCCGGTTCTTCGCCATAGTCAACCCCCCCGAAGGGGGGTCTGGCACTTCGCCGCAAACAACCCCCCTCTCCGAAGGGGGCCCGGCGCTTCGTCGCAGACAAACCCTCCCCCCCGAAGGGGGGCCGACGCTTCGCCATAGACAACCCCCCTGCCCGAAGGGGGCGCAGCGCTTCGCCGCAGACGGACCCCCCCGAAGGGGGGCCGGCGCCCTCGCTGCAGTCGACCCCCCCGAAGGGGGGGGGGGGGGGCGCTTAGCCCCAGTCGAACCCCCCTGAAGGGGGGCGACGGTCACCCATCGAAATCCCCCCAACCCCCGAAGGGGGGAGCGGCGCCACTGCCGCTAGCCGAACCCCCCCCCCCCCCCCCGGGGGGGGGGGGGGGGGGGGGGGGCGACGCACCGGCCGCCACCATTTCCCCCCCGAGTGGGGGGGCGGCGCTCAGACCGCCGCAATTCCCACCCCTCCCAAAACTTTCTGGGCCTGAAGCCCATGAATGAAAAAAAAAATTCAGCCTTGTGGGCCTGAAGCCCGCAGGCAAAGTGCAGGCTTCAAGCCCGCATGCCATATTACCCTAAAAAAACAAAAACAGAATGTTATAATATGGGATTTGAGGGGGCTAAAAATTATATAAAAATGGCGTTTTGGAGGCCTAAAAATTCATGAAAAATCATGATATATTATGGGGCTATAAAGGGGGTTTGGGGACTTTTGGGGATAAATTGGGGAAGATTTAAAAAGGAAAATTCCTTCCTTTTATGTAGAACATGTCAAATATTGGGCTCTTTTTCAATCTTTTTGAATAAACCCAACTAGCACAACCTTTGCATTAAATGATTTCCTTTGTAGGATCATTAATATATGCTTCACATCATTTTGGCTTATTCTACGAATAAACTATGTTTGGTTGTGCATATTTTTAAAACTTAATAATTAGGAAGATCCTGCGACCGCTTTGCTGTTAGTCAGCTAATCTAACGGTGTAAGACATTGCCCAGTGGTCCAATAATTATTAAGTAATTAAATTGTTTATCCCTTTCTGCGAATATAAATGCCTGTGATGCCTGTGATAAAAATGTCTGCTGAAAATGTTTGATGAGTACAAATTTTTGCATGGAGGGCTAATTGCGGTTTTGGATCAGCTGTTTAAGTCCCACATTTTTTTCCTGCACTTTTCTTTTACTTTTGAGAGAAATTGTAGTGAGGAATCTATGTAAATGTACAAGACCGAAGACCACTTTTCATGGAGATGGAGGCCACAAGTGAAGCTGAAGATCTTATATGGGACCCACATGGTTTCCAAAGTTGTAATTTCTCTTTATGAGCTTTCATTTGTGTAATATGGACTGTAATGGACTTTGGACTTTCTATTTATGTGGAACTGGTTGATCCACACAATTAGCGCTTCATATTAAAATTGACCCCGCATGAAAATGTTTATTGTTTAATTATTAATTCATGCATATTTGTGCTCTGCTAGATAAAATGGTTAAAATTGCAAGTGTCGATTTCGATGTGATGGATGCATCAGGGCGAAACTATTTGAGCTGGCAGCTCGATGTGAAGTTCCATCTGCGGGCTAAGTCCCTCATTTCTGCTGCGACCAAGAATGAAAATATAAGCGATATAGAAAAGGCACAAGCCATTATCTATATTCGCCGCCATGTGGACAAGACCCTAAAGGTTAAATACCTTATGGTCGAAGATCCATTTGAGCTGTGGACTGCCCTTGAGGACATGTATAAACATCAGAAAGATGTTATACTACCAAGGACACGATACGAGTGGGAGAACCTGAGACTACAGGACTTTAAGTCCATAGCTGAGTACAACTCAGCTCTTTTTAGCATCACCCCACGCCTGCAGTTGTGTGGCGAAAAAGTCTCAGAAGATCGCATGCTGGAAAAGATGTACACGTCTTTCCATGAGAAAGATGCGATACTTATGCATCAATACCGTGAACGAAATTTCACCAAGTATTATGAGTTGCTGTCATGTTTACTCATGGCCGAACAAAACAGAGAGCTTCTCCTCGCCACTCACAACATGCGCCCCTGGCTCTGCCCCCCTCCTAGAAGCTCATAATGCCTCTTCTTCTCGAAAGAAGAGAGATAACAAAAGAAAAGAAAGACCACAGAAAGGGGGACAGAACAAGAGGGCTAGGGGCCAAGTCCAGTACTGAAGAAATGAAGGAAAGCGCAAGTTCACCTGGTGCAGAAATGACAACAAGAAGAATGATGCACCCCCATCCAAAAGAGATTGGGAAGACCAGTGCCATATCTATGGCATGAAAGGCCACTGGTCCAGAGTGTGCCGAATTCCGCAGCATCTCCAGGAATTGTATAAAGAAAATAAGAAAAAGAAAGCTAAAACAAACCTGGTGACATCTGATGCTTCAGTCAAGTTCTCAGCTGATGACTTCGAAACTGATGACCTGCTAGATTAGCTTTCTACTTTTATCTTAGCAAATTGTTTAGAACTTTTCATGTTATGAGAGCTTTCATATTATGTAATTTTGAATTTGAATAAATAAACTCTATGTTCCTGAAATGCAAATGTTTTATTCATCTTTATAGATGGATCGCTCTCATGACTGCTTGGTAGACAGTGCTTCGACACATACGATCCTTCAATATAAATTATGTACGTACATGGGAGGTGTTGGAAAGAAAGAGTACAGTCGTCGACGATGAATTTGCATTTCACATTGCTATTCACGTCACTGAAAGCGACGATGATTATGATCCACATTCCGTTGCTGAATACAAACGTAGAAATGATTGGCCAAAGTGGAATCAGGCAATAGAAGCTGAGATGGACTCGCTTAAGAAATGAAAAGTCTTTGAGAAAATAGTCCAGACACCTACCGGTGTCAAACCTGTGGGATACAAATGGGTATTCGTGAGAAAAAGAAATGAGAATAATGAGATCGCACACTACAAAGCACGTCTTGTAGCGCAATGATTTTCCCAAAGACCGGGTATTGACTATGAGGAAACATACTCCCCGGTCATGGATGCGTATAGGGCGAAAAGGTAATCACGTATAACGTCGATTTCATTATGAAAATAAACACAAGTGCCCTCTCGGGTCGCATCACGAATAAGTCCGCAAAGATCATATTCGATTCAAGCATGCCCACGTCTCCGTATAACATACCAAAACAAGATATAAATGGAAATCGACAAAATACGCGATTATAACATGCAAATAGGGCGAAAAGATATAAAATCAATGAATACGACACCCTAACTACATCACAACCAACACATATGAAGATTAACCATGTATGCAGAGAATATATTCAGTACTCATAGACAAATACATCATCAAAACCTCAAAATACGTGAGTAATACTTCAATTACAAGCCAAATACGCAAAATACAAGGCTAAAGATAGGAAAAATGTCACCAATTCTCTCCAAATAGCCCCAAATCTCCTTCAGATGATAGATCTAGACTCTGTCCCCAGGGCCTCCAAATTTCATGGCGAAATACGGCCCTAGAGCCCTCAATACGCCAGAATACGCAACAAAAACCCTAGAATACCTTAAATATAAGTCATTGCAGGTTTAAGTCGCTTATCGGGTCCAAAACCCGCTCCAATTCGCTTAAAACCCGAACCGCCAAGCGCTGCAAATCTCAGCCGTTTGATCTGGGCGCGATTGCGCCTCGTGGTGCCACGTGCGCTTTAAAAACCGCGCACTCGCATCTGCTTCGCAAACCCGAGTACGCGTTGGAATCGACTCGAAGCCGTTGGATCGCGATCATGCGGTAGTCAGCGTCCCACGTCGCCCGCTCTATGAGTTTAAATGCGGGGGAAATAGGTGTAATGCCCTATGAAGCTACTGCACAAGTACTAGAAGGGGGTGAATAGAACTTTAAAATAATTAAGAAGACAATTCCTAATTATCTTGCAAACTCAACCAACAATGCGGAAATGTAAATATAGACAACAAATAAACAATCGCAAACAAACGATATTAACGGGTTCGGATCCACCCAAGTCTCCCCGACTTGTTCCCGGTGATCCTACGTCCCAATCACCCGGATCGCCTCCGGATACTTGAGTTAGAAACTTCTAACTCAAATTTGCACTATGAAATACTTGTAGAAAACCTCTACAAAGTCAAATCATACAAAAAAGAAATTATGACTCCCACAACCCGGGATCACAAACAAACTCTCACAACCGAGAGTAAAACACTTACAATATGAAAGTAAATGAAATACGAAATTCTTACCGACAAAATCCTATGCCTTGAGTATACTTACGAATTAGGGCAAAACGGATTTTGGGGAAGATGAAGGCACCAAACCCTAACTCCAAGATATTGACCAGCAATGGAGTCCTAGGTGGATGTTGGTGACCTTGGATCAAGCTCTTGGCTTGGAAGGCTCACAATCAATGAATCTCTCTTTTGAAATAAGAGTGAGGGAGAGATTCAAGTGAGAAATGAAAGCGCTTTGAATGAGGATTAAATGCTTCTCTTTGATTCTCTAAAGATCAATAAATATCAGCCTTTAATGCTATGAATGCATCACTCCAAGTATATATAGGATAGAGGAAAGAGAGAGCAAAATTTGTGGCATTTAATGCTCCAACGGCTCTATTCTGAAGCAGACTAGTCGGTCAAAGAAGGATCACTGACCGACTAGTTCATCAACTAGTCGGTCGGTGAAACAGCATGAACCGACTAAGAGGTGAACAGTCAAATAGAGAAGTTCAGACTTAAAGAACTAGTCGGTCTAAGAAGACTTGCCAACCGACTAGTTTCACAACTAGTCGGTCGGTGAGTATTCATTGACCGACTAACAGAAGAAATAGAATAGTCTGAATACAAGTTGAATTAGTCGGTCTAAGAGCAAATGCTGACCGACTAGTTTATCAACTAGTCGGTTGACAAATGTACTTTGACCAACTAACGATAAACAGTAACATAGGCTGTACAGTATAAGCTCAACTAGTCGGCCTAAGAAGGATTCCTAACCGACTAGTTTCACAACTAGGCGGTCGGTGAACCTTCTTTGACCGACTAACTGTAAACAGTAAGTGAGCTAGAAAATGAGAAGGCATTCTAGTCGGTTCAAGAAGCTTTGCCGACCGACTAGATTGCCATCTAGTCGGTTGGTTCTTCTTCTTGAACCAACTAACATGCACAAGAAGTCACGAATCGAAGCGCGAAGCTTCGGGAAAGTTTGTATGGACTTCTACTAAGATCCTAGCTCTAAGATATGAGCGTTATGAAGATAAAAACGTAAGACCTACTCAAGGCTTAACATTCTACGAAAAGAAGCTAGAAGACTATTAATAAAACTTGACGAACCGTCTTCAAAAGCTTCAATCGAATCTTCTTGACTTCAATAAAGGTCCTTGAGCTTCAACGAAGCTTCAAGCATACGATCACACGCTTTGAGAAGTCTTGAGACGTCGCTTTTGATGTTCATAGAAATTTGGCGACGATCTCCATAACTGCGCTCACAAAGAGTTAGTTCACGATATTTATGTTTGTTCATCATCAAAACCAAATCCGGGGAATCAATACTCAACATTCTCCCCCTTTTTGGTGATGACAAACCAACATAAATAATAATAAAAAATAATGATTCAAATGAAATTTACTTACTCCCCATACATTGATGACACGTTAATCTCAAAATAAATAACAATCATACGCATCAAGCAGACGAGTAAAGTATAAAATATGAATTCAATTATTGAAATATCGGATTTTAAATCCATTTTTATATCTTAACTCCTCCTGAATCAACATATCAAATTAGATTCTTGGAAAAATGCTTTAAAATATCATTTAGCACATCGTCATTATTAATTCTCTCCCCCTTTGGCATTAGCAAAAAGAGTGGGAGGAGAACAACGACAACAATAATGGCTAAAATAAAATGTATAAGCACGGGATTCGAAGAATACGACCACGGTCCAAATGACACCGACGGAAAATACGAATTAAATCAAAGCGTGTCAATGAGACCAAAGTCGAAAATCGATAAATAAAATCATCAAAACTCAAATTAATTTTACGAATTGAGTTATGAAATATACTCTCCAATATCAACATTCTCGATGAATTAAGTGCATGGAAAACAATTCTATGTTTTCATAGAATTAATTCCTATTAAATCAAATTTAATCGTCAAGCGACGAAGTCAACATCAGAGGCAAAAAATATAATGTGCACAAAAGAGGTAAATGTCAACACGATGTATATACATGGGCTTGTACTTGGTTGTACTTGGTTGCTTTATGTGAGAGGGCGTATGAGAGCCTATCTCATATGGCGTATGATAGCCATTATTCTCATATATATATATATATATATATATATATATATATATATATATATATATATAGGAAAATTTTCAAATGAGAACATTTCGCACGGTGCGAAAATGTTTTTATCTTTTTTTTGAAATTTTCTTTTTCAAAAATTCTTTTTTTCACCCTCATTATATGTTGTTATACCCCCCTCAAAAAATAATGGTTGAGAAATAATGTCATTTGGCCTTCGATCAAGGCATTTCATCAAATTCGCACGTTTTGAGACCGTTAAATTTGTAACGGGTGGATGGGTGCTCTAATCCCCAACGGGTTCACCCATTATTTTCCCTGGGGTATATAATTGTATGGATTAAACATCAAAAAAAGAATTTTTGAAAAAAAAATTTCAAAAAAAAGATAAAATTCTTTTCGCACGGTGCGAAAAGCCCCTTTTTCGCAATGGAAGATTGCCATATATATATATATATATATATATATATATATATATATATATATATATATATATATATGAAACATGATACAACAAAATGATACATCTGCCAACATACATATAAGCGATCCTCAGATCGAAGCCCAAAATACATCATACAACACTATATCACAGCAGATAACGGAGTATCACATACATACAAAAATATCAAAACTCCATAACCACCATCTATCCTACCCAACTCTCTCACACTACATATATCATCCAATGTGCACTAGGAGAGTCCTCCAAAGAAGCTCAGGAGGCAGCGGGAGGATCTGCAGCAGCAGCAGGCTCTGCAGAAGGAGTGGTGGTCACTGGGTCAGCAGGAGTGTCAACGGGAGTGGTCTCGGGAGCATCAACTGACGAAGCATCCACCGAAGGAATGGTGGCAGCAGGTATGCTCTCGGGATCACCGACAGAAGTAGCAGTAGCACCAGAAGTACCCTCAGGGACACGAGCAGTAGTAGATCTAATAAGCTCCTGGAGCTCATCCTCATCCATCTCCTCCTCGTCAGAAACTGATGGAGGGATCTCAATGCCCAAGTGAGATGCGATGCGAGTGAGAATCTCCTCAGAGCGAGCACAACGAGACTCCACACGTTTCAACGAACGTGCAAGCTCAGCAAGAGTAGGAGAGGGAGCAGCAGCAGCAGAGGCAGAAGCTGAAGGGGTCGTCCTCTGAACATGACGAAGCACTGCAAGAGACTTCTTGACGGCCGTCGCATTCAGAGGAGGACCAAGGGGACGCTCATCATCGGGAGGAAGAGGGACACGGAAGTGACGAAATACGAGAGTCAATAGGCACGGGTAAGGAATATGGGCTGACTTGGTGGACTTTCGAATACATTCGAAGGAGTCCATCTTGTCAAGAATAATCCGTGCCCAATTGATCTCACTCCCCATGAAAATAGCGTAAATGAGTTTGAGGAAAGGCTGGGAAGGCAAGGAAGATGAGCCGTGCTTCGGAAAGAGGCACGACTTCAAGATAAGATTTATAACCCAGGCATTCGGTTTAAAAGACTTGGAAGGGACGCCAATCATGGTGGGAGGGATGACATGGAAAATCTCAGAGAGCATGGCCTGGTCAAGGTCAGAAATGTCGTCGACAGAGATATCGGAAGGAAGAAGGCCAGACGAGGAGACACCTATCAAATCCCCTATGATTTCTGCCATGAGGACAATCGGTGTCCCCAAAACAGTCGTCTCAATGGAATGGGTCTCGTCGTACTGACCGCGAACACGGTTCACATAGAATAGCTTGACTAGAAGGGGGTACGGGTGTGGATTCGCCTTAGGGTCATATCGAAGATAATCGATAAGGCCACTAGACGAAAGAAGATCAGCTAGATGAGGGAATTCGGAGAACTGAACGAAGTGCTCCAATAACAGCGGGCAGTGCTCGATATGGTTGTATGCCGCGAGACACAACGGGTCATCGCAACATAGCGAAATATCGACACCGCCAACTGGCATGAGAGCCTTCCCCTTAGGCCGACGAGTGCTAGATCGGGGTGGAGGAGTAGGATCCCTATGGATAGGCTCGGTCCCAGGGATATATTCCGTGTCAGAATCAGAATCAGCGGGAGGAGTGGGAGCACGGAATGAAGCTGGAGACACGGTCTGCTTCCTAGGCTTGGGCTGAGATCTAGGCTTGGCGGTCACCTTCATCTTCTTCTTAAGAGGAGCCGAGGAAGACGATGGATGGGTCGATTTAGATCGGCGTTTGGGTTGCGGGGGGTCCGTAGATGGAGATTCGACGGTCATGGGTGACGGACGCGAGGGTTTGATAGGAATACGTGTCCTCGCCATAATCGAGACGAGACATGCACGAAATCGAAAACTAAAACCCTAGAACAACCCTAGGCCGAACTGAAATCGAGATAAACCTAGGTCTAAAAGCTGAAATCAAACCCGAGGAGCTAGAGGAGAGGGAGGAGAATCACCTATGGAGGAGATAGGGGAGATCCACGGCCGGAGATGGTCGGAAAACGGCCGGAATCGACGGAGGGAGAGGAGGAAGACGAAGGGTTTTCGGGGTTTTTTGGCTGGAGAAGGAAATCGCACCGACTGGAGAAGGAATTAGTCGGTTAGGGGCTAAATAAATCGATTGGAAGTCGAAAAGACAAAACAGTCCCCGATGCATTTAGTCGGTCACAGTTCAAGCGTTGACCGACTAGATGATGATCTAGTCGGTCGGCCAATGAGCTTGAACCGACTAAGTGTAAACAGTAACTGAAGCCAAAATTAGGGCTTGAGTTAGTCTGTCTGAGTTTATTCACTGACCGACTAGAACGCATTCTAGTCGGTCGGTCAATGAACATGAACCGACTAACAGAGTTCAAAAATTTTAGAATTTGAAATTTTGAGTTCTCTCCTAATCGCACTTGGACAAAACATCGAAATACTCTCACTAATCATTATACTACCCCATTAAACATCGAAAATCTTAAATTTGACGTTCATGAATAAATCGAGCACAAATTTCGAAAATTCAACCAAAAATCCAGAAAATTCCAATAAATCTAGCATGTGCAAATATAAACGAAATTTAATAGCATGCAAGATTATTGAACAAAAATATGAATCCTAAATCTCGGATTCACCCATAATCCCCAATTCTCGATGCAACCGCACAAAGGAATCTTCCTTGAGTGGTTTCGTGAAAATATCGGCGATTTGCTTCTGGGTTTCAACGTACACTAAAATGATGTCCTTTTTAGCAACAAGATCATCTAAGAAATGGTGACGAACATCTATGTGTTTAGAACGGGAATGGTGTACCGGATTCTTAGAGAGACAAATTGCACTTTGGTTGTCCACCAGGATAGGGCAAGTATCACAGTTTATACCAAAGTTTTTAAGAGTGTGTCTCATCCAAAGAACCTGAGCACATGTGGCACCAGCGGCAATATATCCCGCCTCGGTGGTTGAAAGTGATACGGACTTCTGCTTCTTGGAAAACCAAGAGACAAGAGAATTTCCTATAAAATGGCAAGTGCCACTAGTACTTTTCCTGTCGGATTTACATCCCGCATAATCTGCATCACTATATGAGATTAACTCATATGTTCTAGACTTTGGATAAAGTAATCCAAATTCAAGTGTGTAACTTAAATAACGGAAAATACGTTTTACCGCTACTAAGTGAGATTCCTTAGGTTGAGACTGATAACGAGCACATACACATACGGCAAACATAATATCGGGCCTACTTGCGGTAAGATATAGTAAACTACCTATCATACATCGATATAGACGAATGTCTACATCTTTGCCACCTGTATCTTTATCAAGATGTGTAGTCGTGCTCATTGGAGTCTTCTTTCCGGAGGTATTCTCCATTCCAAATCGCTTAAGCAACTCCACCGTGTACTTGGTTTAGTGGATGAAGATTGCATCGTTTATTTGGCGAATTTGGAGACCTAAGAAATACTTGAGCTCACCCATATGGCTCATCTCAAATTGATCCTTCATCACATTAGAAAACTCTTCGCAAAGAGTGAAGTTAGTAACACCGAAAATGATATCATCAACATAAATTTGAACTAAAATTATATCATTATTCGAATACTTAACAAATAATGTAGAATCAACTTCACCCATTTTAAAACCTAAATCCAAAAGAAAATTCTTTAAACGATCATACCAAGCTCGAGGAGCTTGTCTCAAACCGGAAAGTGTTTTCTTAAGTTTAAAAACATGATTTGGAAATTTTTCATTTATAAAACCCGGAGGCTGAGAAACATAAACTTCCTCATCAACATCTCCGTTTAAAAACATACTTTTAACATCCATTTAAAAGAGTTTAAAATCTTTATGGCATGCAAAAGATACCAATAATCTAATAGATTCTAATCTAGCTACCGGAGCAAAGGATTCTTCGAAATCAATACCTTCCTCTTGCCGATAGCCTTAAGCTACTAACCGAGCTTTGTTAAGACGATTTGGTTTTCGTCGGTCTTGTTCTTGAAAATCCACTTCGTTCCTATAACGATGTGGTTCTTCGATGGAAATGGAACAAGCTCCCAAACCTCATTACTCTCGAATTGAATGAGTTCCTCTTCCATGGCAAGGATCTAAGCACCATCTTCGCACGCTTCATTAATATTCTTTGGCTCAATCGAGGAGGCAAAGGCACAATGAGCGAAGTAGTTGACTTGCGATCTCGTCTTGACACTATCATGAATATTGCCAATGACTTGCTCATGAGGATGGTCATGAACCGAATGAAGCCGTTTGGGAATTCTCTGATCACTAGGAACATTCTCAAAAGATTCATTAGTAGGGTTAGTATCATTAGAATCAATAGAATTTGAATTACCAATAGAATCACATAAAACATCCATGGAGTCATCATCATTGGTAATCCTAGCCGGGACAAAACCTTCATTAAATGAAACATGAAAAGATTCATCGATCGTTGAGGTTCGTTTGTTGTATATCCGGTAGGCTTTGCTACGTGAGGAATATCCAACAAATATCCCCTCATCGGATCTTGGATCAAATTTGTCCAAACTACCATACGTGTTTTTAATAAAACATTTTGCACCGAAAACTCGAAAATGTTTAACTTGAGGCAATCTACCAAACAACAATTCATAACAAGTTTGTTTGGTGCCGGGCCTCAAAAGTATCCTATTAAATACATAGCAAGCGGTATGTACCGCTTCCGCCCAAAATTGATGGCCAAGTTGGCTATCATCAAGCATAGTGCGAGCACATTCCACTAGTGTCCTATTCTTTCTCTCAACAACACCATTTTGAGGAGGTGCACGAGGGAAAGAAAAGGTGTGAGTAATACCGACTTCATCACAAAAATTTGAGAAAGACGCATTCTCAAATTTCCCTCCATGATCACTACGAATAGTGACAATGGTGGTTCCAATGAGATTTTGTACTTTCTTAACAAATATTGTGAAGTTTTCAAAAGCATCATTTTTATTACTTAAGGAAAATACCCAAGTAAATCTAGAAAAGTCATCAACGATGACAAGTCCATATCGTGCATTTCCTAATGAAGCAACTCTAGTTGGCCCAAAAAGATCTAGATGTAATAGTCTAGAGGCCGCTTAGATGAAATGCTTTTCTTAGGTTTAAAAGATGATTTTGGAAGCTTGCCTCGTTGACACGAGTCACAAAAGCTTTTCTTTTGAAAGACAAGCTTAGGGAAGCCTCTAATAGAATTTAACTTGGAAAGCTTAAAAAGTGTTCCAAAGTTCACATGACCAAAACGTCGATCCCATAAGTGTTGTTCACTTGTGTTGGCAATGAGACATTGTTCATGTGATCTTGGAAGATCTAGGATATATATATCCTTATGGCGTGTGCCAGAAAACAATAAATCATTATTATCTTTTCTTAAAATATGACATATTCCTTTCGCAAAGCTAACTTTGTAATCTTTGTCACAAAGTTGGCTTATTGAAATAAGATTGTGGTTTAATCCTTTAATAAGGTAAACATCATTTATTAGAGGTTTAGAAGGATTACCCACTTTGCCAACGCCTATGATGGTTCCGCTCTCGTTGCCTCCAAAGACTACCCGGATCCATTTGCAATGGGCACCACTCCGGAGAGCAATTGAGCGTCACCCGTCATGTGTTTTGAACACCCGCTATCGAGTATCCAATTATTCTTGGAGCTAATTTTGGATTTGTTGCTCCGTTTCTTTTTCTTGAGTACCTAAAGATAGAAAATATCGTATCATGGTACCCAATGTCATTGGGTCCTAAAAGATTAGACCTTTGGAAGCCAAGTCCAATTGGACTTAGACTTCCCCACATAATTATCACTATGCACGACATTCATAAAATAAGAATTCATATAAACTTGTTTTTCATTCATGCTTGTGTCCTTTGGGATCCAAATAGTAAAGATTTTGGGAGCCCTATTCCTATTGGGAGCATGCATGCGTTGTTGATTTCTACGTGATGCATGTCGTGGATAGGCATATGGCACATGATGAAATGGTGCATGATGATAATTATTCATATGATGATGTGGGTGAACATATGCATGTGGAGGAACACGTGCATGAGGGTGTCTCACATGGTGTGCACGTGCCCGTGGATGTGAAGCATAAAAATCATCATATGTGTGAGCTGGTGGAGTAGGACGTGTGTTCCTACGTGGTATGGTATTTGTGTACATATAGGCATGACCCTTCTTTGGAGGTCCACCCAAAGTGGGTTTCTTTTCAAACGAGGGTGTGTACGAGGTGGAAGCACCATTGGTAGATGAACTACCAATAGAGTGTTTGCTACCACTCGTTGAGGCATCGGAAGTTGGCCTAACAAAGGTAGTAGACGATTTGGATGCATTTCCCATCTTATACCCCAAGCCAATGTGGTGATTGGCCGGGAGTAAGTCATTTAGGATTTTATCCAAATGATCCTTACCCTTATTGAATTTATTAATTCGGCCTAATGTGCACTCATACTTCTCGGTGAGAGAATGCATGAAAGCATCCAAAGTGGATACTTGCGATGTGAGTGCATAAACACGAGATTTGAGATTCTCATTCTCGATACTCAAAGTTGAGTTTCAAGAAATCAAATCCGCCATCTCATGTTCATCAGATTCCTCAATATGAACATGTTCAATTTGAGATTTGAGATTTACGATCTCATTTCTCAAACCTTCAACAACGGTGTCGTTGTTGGTGATGATAGGTTTAGGCGAGGTTTGGATGCTAGCTAACTCATCTTTTATCTTAGTATATCTATTAACTAATTTAGAATACTTAGACCATATTTGTTCGTTAGCTAGTCTAAGGTCATCCATAGTTACCTCATCGTCGCCTTCATCCTCGCTATCATCGGAAGAGGATCCTTGATCATGTTCCTCTTTAGCCATGAAGCACATGTGTGCTTGCTCCACTTGCTCATCGTCCGACTCTCCACTTGAGGAGTCCTCATCGGAGTCGGTGAATGTCCCGACAAGTCCTTTCTTGTACACTTTCTTGTACTTCTTTGACTTGTCGAACTTTGGCGCCTTCCACTTCTCCTTTTGCTTGTTTTGTGGACAATCCGCTTTCATGTGTCCTGGCTTATTGCATTTAAAGCACAAAGGAGAGGAGGCGTTAGAAGAACTAAACTTAGATTTGTTCTTAAAATTACCTTTCCGGAAGAACCGGTTGAACTTCTTTGCCATGAGGACAATGGATTCTAAGTCCAACTCTTCTTCCGATTCTTCATCATCGGTAGATGTAGATGTAGATGGAGCGGCCTTGAACGCAATCGCCTTTTTCTTTGGCTCGTCTTGCTTCAAGTAGGACTTCATCTTGTCCTGCAACTTAAGTTTGCTATCCTTGCGTACCTCATAAGACATTAAGGTACCCATTAGTTGAATAACTGTATACTTACTCATGTCATTACCTTCCTCGATGGCGAAGGTACATTTCTCCCAACAAGAGGAAGTCCATCAATGATCTTTGAGACTTTCTCCTTTTGGTTGTAGGTCTTACCAAGAGCCTCCAATTCGTTGGTGATGTCGACGAAACGAACATAATACTCCTTCATCTTCTCACCCTGTTGCATATGAAATAACTCGTAATCTTTATTAACAACTACGAGTTTGGAGTCTCTTACCCTACTCGTTCCTTCATGCAAGATGAGGAGGGAGTTCCATATTTGATATGCACTCTTACATGTGCATATCTTGTTGAAGTCCTCGGGCTCCAAAGTGCATTGCAAGGCGTTCATTGACTTGGCATTGCTTACCTCCGTGGCGACCTCCGCAGTAGTCCACTTCGCGAAATCTTCTTCTTCGGGCTCGACGTACTTCGTTAACGTGGCTATCCACAATGAAGCACTCCGGAGGAAAGTTTCCATCCGGCATTTCCAGTACCCATAGTTGGTACCGTTGAAGAAGGGAGGCCTCGTCGAGGAGTGTCCTTCCATCACCGAAGACGCTCCTTCACGGTTCCTGAAGGTGCTGTAATCTGAAGGTGGACGAACGGTTTTGTTGTCGTTGGCAGACATAGCTAGGTACTTGGCTCCGATACCAAATGTAATGCCCTACGAAGCTACTGCACAAGTATTAGAGGGGGGTGAATAGTACTTTAAAATAATTAAGAAGATAATTCCTAATTATCTTGCAAACTCAACCAACAATGCGGAAATGTAAATATAGACAACAAATAAACAATCGCAAACAAACGATATTAATGGGTTCGGATCCACCCAAGTCTCCCCGACTTGTTCCCGGTGATCCTACGTCCCAACCACCCGGATCCCCTCCGGATACTTGAGTTAGAAACTTCTAACTCAAATTTGCACTATGAAATACTTGTAGAAAACCTCTACAAAGTCAAATCATACACAAATGAAATTGTGACAACCACAACCCGGGATCACAAACAAATTCTCACAACCGAGAGTAAAACACTTACAATATGAAAGTAAATGAAATACGAAATTCTTACCGACAAAATCCTATGCCTTGAGTATACTTACGAATTAGGGCAAAACGGATTTTGGGGAAGATGAAGGCACCAAACCATAGCTCCAAGATATTGGCCAGCAATGGAGTCCTAGGTGGATGTTGGTGACCTTGGATCAAGCTCTTAGCTTGGAAGGCTCACAATCAATGAATCTCTCTTTTGAAATAAGAGTGAGGGAGAGATTCAAGTGAGAAATGAAAGAGCTTTGAATGAGGATTAAATACTTCTCTCTGATTCTCTAAAGATCAATAAATATCAGCCTTTAATGCTATGAATGCAGCACTCCAAGTATATATAGGATAGAGGAAAGAGAGAGCAAAATTCGTTGCATTTAATGCTCCAACGGCTCTATTCTGAAGCAGACTAGTCGGTCAAAGAAGGATCACTGACCGACTAGTTCATCAACTAGTCGGTCGGTGAAACAACATGAACCGACTAAGAGGTGAACAGTCAAATAGATAAGTTCAGACTTAAAGAACTAGTCGGTCTAAGAAGACTTGCCAACCGACTAGTTTCACAACTAGTCGGTCGGTGAGTGTTCATTGACCGACTAACATGAGAAATAGAATAGTCTGAATACAAGTTGAATTAGTCAGTCTAAGAGCAAATGCTGACCTACTAGTTTATCAACTAGTCGGTCGACAAATGTACTTTGACCGACTAACGATAAACAGTAACATAGGCTGTACAGTAGAAGCTCAACTAGTCGGCCTAAGAAGGATTCCTAACCGACTAGTTTCACAACTAGTCGGTCGATGAACCTTCTTTGACCGACTAATTATAAATAGTAAGTGAGCTAGAAAATGAGAAGGCATTCTAGTCGGTTCAAGAAGCTTTGCCGACCGACTAGATTGCCATCTAGTCGGTTGGTTCTTCTTCTTGAACCAACTAACATGCACAAGAAGTCGCGAATCGAAGCGCAAAGCTTCGGGAAAGTTTGTATGGACTTCTACTAAGATCCTAGCTATAAGATATGAGCGTTATGAAGATAAAAACGTAAGACCTACTGAAGGCTTAACATTCTACCAAAAGAAGCTAGAAGACTATTAATAAAACTTGACGAACCGTCTTCAAAAGCTTGAATCTTCTTGACTTCAATAAAGGTCCTTGAGCTTCAACAAAGCTTCAAGCATACTATCACGTGCTTTGAGAAGTCTTGAGACGTCGCTTTTGATGTTCATAGAAATTTGGCGACGATCTCCATAACTGCGCTCACAAAGAGTTATTTCACGATATTTATGTTTGTTCATCATCAAAACCAAATCCGGGGAATCAATACTCAACAATAGGGACCGTCGGATGATGGATGAGAGGCTCAAAAATCGCCACGTTTCCCATAAGATACCGCTCCGCTGTGCAGGTATGAGCATCGTTCTTAGCCGTTGGATTGGGCAGGAAATGGCAGAGATCTCGCCACGTGTCCCCGTGGAACATGCAATTCGTCCCGCTTCATTACTTCGCTCGGGGCCTCCGTCGTCCGTTGGATCTTCATCCAACGCCTCACGATAAACCACGTCGCCCGCCCCTTCACCAGCGTTGGGTGATGATGAGTTCCGTTGGATCTTGATCCAACGGCCAGTAAAGCGCCACGTCGCCCCTGCTCTGACTCCATCCAACTCCGAAGCGGGTTGATGTTTAGCCGTTCGATCGAGCGGAGGACCGTCGTTATCTCACCACGTGGACATCCTGTGCAACTCCTTCAACCGGATCCGCTCATTCTTTTATCCGACTCGAGTTCATCTGCACCGTCCGCTGAAGCGGAGAGTAAGGGGATTTGGCCACGTGGCCAAGTGTTGAGCGGGCCGGCTGTATTTGATCTGTATTTGGCCGTATTTGCGTATTTTAATTCGTATTTCTGCATTTTAACTAGTGTTCTGCATTCAACAAATCATAGAAATTAGCACAGATCTCAGAAAAATACAAATAAATAGTCGTTGGAATCGTGAGATCGAGATCTAGCCATTAAAAATATAAAAAGGCAGAAATACTCAATCAAATTCATATTTTGTGCACAAATCAATGGTTTGCTCTAATAAATGATGGTATACAAAATACGAACGTATTAGAGACCAAATATATATCATACATGCACAAAATGAGGCTAAATGAGGTGTTTAAAATGCAATATTCATCCCGAATCACATCCCCCCAACTAGCGATTTGCTAGTCCCTAGCAAAAAGAGCGATTAAGTCGGATGATTAGTAAAACAATAAATTCTATCAATCACTTATGGCATGGCTCAATAATACGCTTTCCAACATGATTTAGACCATCAATATACACAATCCATGAATAAGATCAATCACATAATATTTGCTCTAATTTAATTTGAATAAATAACATGCACGCATCGTTTTGCGCAAGCGAAAGTCTAACACGTCGTTATATTCTAGTTTTCTTATTTCCAAGGAATTGGCATCTCAAAAAGAGCGTTCAAATCATGGGTATTGAAGTTGCTTAGTTTATTCAACAATTCTTTCTCTTTCTTTTTTTCTTTTCTTTTGACGACTTAGAATGATCCATGTAGCGAGCTTTCAGTTAATGATTCCTAGGCCAGACGACTTTCGGACATTAGCCTTAGAAGAGCCCCTCGAACTTAATACTCGAATCATCTAAGTTTTTTTTCTCTTTTTTTGAATGCACTCCCCATTCATCCATCTTTAGACGTGAATCTCCAATGCTTCCTGAGGCACGAAGACCCGGCTAATCAATGGACTCAAGGGAACGATGCACTTTTTTCTTTTTCACCTTTTTTGCATTTTTTTGTTTCGTAAGCAACTCAACACCCATAAATATGAACAAAACATTAGTAACAAAGGCCAAATTCCTCTTCAACTTGAAGACTGTTCTAATAAATCGTGTATACTTAAGCTTTTTCATCACCATAGCATGCATGAAATAAATTCAAAGTATTTCGAGATATTAATCATGGCAATTGAAAGTTTTCGTGAATAGCATATTAACGAGTAATTCCATGAAGGAAAAATAATTCATCCAATCCATAAACAATTTTTAGAACTCAATCAATGCATAATCATCCGCATTTGTGGTATGTGAAGGAGTTTTAAATGATGAGAATTGGTGATTTATTCTTTTCTCTTGCCTTGTTTTTTTAAACAAAATCCTAAGGTCTCATACACTCCCCCAACTAAAGATGGACGTTGTCCTCAATGTCGAAAAGGGTATGAGGTTATTCAAAAGCAAGCATACTAAAAAGCATATAAAATCTATACTAATGGAAAGAACACACCGTGGTCAAATGGCGGATCCCGAATCTTTAATGGTGGAGGAAGTTATTCTATCTGCTCCTTGCACTCCTCGGCAAGTATTCTTCCTCCATTAGCTAGATATGACCCCAGCAACACAACTCCAAGCATCTCTATAAAGTGATTATGTATTTCCTGCAAGAGATGAGTTATGTTAGTCCAATTTAGTCTAAAATTCTTTGCCATGAAAATATTCCAAATATAGTCATCAAAGTACGTAAAATAAATTGAGGCATGTTGATGACTACTCTCTGAAAGATGTGCACTACTCTCGGTATGATGTTCAATCATTGGGGAGAGGGGTGAATGATTTTGGGAAAAAACTGGGGGAAAGAGTGGTTCGGGCTCCATAGCGATAATCTGTGAACACATGTCCCTCGCTATTTTCTCGTCCCGTTCATCCAAAATTGCTAGCTCGTCCTCTCTTTTGCACACGCTT
Organism: Scilla litardierei; assembly: GCA_030789695.1. Lineage (NCBI taxonomy): Eukaryota > Viridiplantae > Streptophyta > Magnoliopsida > Asparagales > Asparagaceae > Scilla > Scilla litardierei. Next base: position 302,456,648 of record CM061141.1, read on the forward strand.
CCAGCCATATTAATGTTCTGATTTGTGCCTTCATCGTGACATGGCTCGCTCGATGTACCTGCAATAGAAGATGAACTCATATTAGTTTCTTGAAATTGAATTTCAAAAGAATTACTTTCTTCTAAGCAAGATCAGAGTAAGATTTTCAATGGATTTCTGGATTTGCCGACTCCGAGCAAGAAAGTTTTCTTGGAATTGATGGGATGTAGCCTCCTGTATCTGAATGAGCAAATAAACTTCCTCTTTCAAGGGTTGCAATGGTACGTCTACGCTTTGCTCTCCTTGATCAAGGCTTGAAGGCTCCGTTGAATCAGGCTCTGAAGTCTCATTAATGATCTGATCAGTCTCTTGTAAGGACTCCATGTATTTTCACGCCTCTGTCGGCGTCATGACTCCCAGAAATTCCTGTAGCTGTGGTCATAGTCTAAATAGGAAGGACTCCATAAGCTCTTTCTTTGTGTACCCATGCTGCGGATAGCTCGATATTATGTCTGTGAACCTCCTACAGGCCTGAAAGAAAGTTTCACAATCAGTCTGATTAAAACTAACGATCTTAAGCTTCTCCATCCTATGTTTGTGTGCAATATTGTACTCTGCATCGTACCAATTGTTTGTGCGATAGAATTTCATATACTCCTTTTTTGAATTTTTTTAAAGAGAAAACAAAACAAAAAAACTAATAAAAATCCTAAACTATAAGATGGAAGGATCTCACCGATTGTTCCTCCATACGAACTGAAATCGTAGATCGCAAGTACTATTATCCCCGGCAACGGCGCCAAAAACTTGACTCGTCTCAAAATAGTGTGAGCGCTACCCCCAAGTACAGGAGATCGAACAAGTAATAATCCTGGTGAGTCCAGGTATCGTATCCACGGGACAACTGACCTGCAAAACCACGAACTTCAGTTTGTACAGAGTACTAAAATGATAATAACCAACCCCCTAAAGATATGGTATCAAGAGTTTAAGATGATAAAAGAAAATCCTACGATAATTACGGTGAATTCGATATGGGGTACTAATATGGAGAGTATGCGTTGGTTGTGATTTCGTTAGGGTATATGCAATCAATGATTATTAATACCTTTTCTATAACTCAATGTTTCGTCCGGTTAGGGCACGAGAACGTCAGAAAGTATGGCGATAAAGAGCATGAAATAGTGCCGAAAAGGTAATCACGTATAACGTCAATTTCATTATGAAAATAAACACAAGTGCCCTCTCGGGTCGCATCACGAATAAGTCCGCAAAGATCATATTCGATTCAAGCATGCCCACGTCTCCGTATAACATACCCAAACAAGATATAAATAGAAATCGACAAAATACACGATTATAACATGCAAATAGGGCGAAAAGATATAAAAATCAATGAATATGACACCATAACTACATCACAATCAACACATATAAAGATTAACCACGCATGCAGAGAATATATTCAGTACTCATAGACAAGTACATCATCAAAACCTCAAAATACATGAGTAATACTTCAATTACAAGCCAAATACGCAAAATACAAGGCGAAAGATAGGAAAAATGTCACCAATTCTCTCCAAATAGCCCCAAATCTCCTTCAGATGATAGATCTAGCCTCTGTCCCAAGGGCCTCCAAATTTCATGGCAAAATACGGCTCCTAGAGCCCCCAATACGCCAGAATACACAAAAAAAACCCTAGAATACCTTAAATACAAGTCATAGCGGGTTTAAGTGGCTTATCGGATCCAAAACCTGCTTCAATTCACTTAAAACCCGAACCGCCAGGCGCTACAAATCTCAGCCGTTTGATCTGGGCGCGATTGCGCCTCGTGGTGCCACGTGCGCTTTAAAAACCGCGCGCTCGCATCCGCTTCGCAAACCTGAGTACGCGTTGGAATCGACTCGAAGCCGTTGGATCGCGACCATGCGGCAGTCAGCGTCCCATGTCGCCCGCTCTCCGAGTTTAAATGCGGGGAAAATAGGGACCGTCGGATGATGGATGAGCGGCTCAAAAATCGCCACGTTTCTCGTAAGATACCGCTCTGCTGTGCATGTATGAGCATCGTTCGCAGCGTTGGATTGGGCGGAAAATGGCAGGGATCTCGCCACGTGTCCCCGTGGGACATGCAATTCGCCCCGCTTCGTTACTCCGCTCGGGGCCTCCGTCGTCCGTTGGATCTTCATCCAACGCCTCACGATAAACCACGTCGCCCGCCCCTTCAGCAGCGTTGGGTGATGATGAGTTCTGTTGGATCTTGATCCAACGGCCAGTAAAGCGCCACGTCGCCCCTGCCGTGACTCCATCCAACTTCGAAGCGGGTTGATGTTTAGCCGTTCAATCGAGCGGAGGACCGTCGTGATCTCGCCACGTGGACATCCTGTGCAACTCCTTCAACTGGATCCGCTTCATTCTTTTATCCGACTCGATTTCATCTGCACTGTCTGCTGAAGCGGAATAGTAAGGGGATGCGGCCATGTGAAGTGTTGAGCGGGCCGGCTGTATTTGATCCGTATTTCTGCATTTTAACTAGTGTTCTGCATTCAAAAAATCATAGAAATTAGCACAGATCTCAGAAAAATACAAATAAATAGTCGTTGGAATCGTGAGATCGAGATCTAGCCATTAAATATATAAAACGGCAGAAATACTAAATCAAATTCATATTTTGTGCACAAATCAATGGTTTGCTCTAATAAATGATGGTATACAAAATACGAACGTATTAGAGACCATATATATATCATACATGCACAAAATGAGGCTAAATGAGGTGTTTAAAATGCAATATTCAACCCCCCGACTAGCGATTTGCTAGTCCCTAGCAAAAAGAGCGATTAAGTCAGATGATTAGTAAAACAATAAATTCTATCACTCACTTATGACATGGCTCAATAATACGCTTTCCAACATGATTTAGACCATCAATATACACAATCCATGAATAAGATCAATCACATGATATTTTCTCTAATTTAATTTGAATAAATAACATGCACGCATCGTTTTGCGCAAGCGAAAGTATACCACGTTATTATATTCTAGTTTTCTTATTTCCAAGGAATTGGCATCTCAAAAAGATCGTTCAAATCATGGGTATTGAAGTTGCTTAGTTTATTGAACATTTCTTTCTCTTTATTTCTTTTCTTTTCTTTTGACTACTTAGAATGATTCATGTAGCGAGCTTTCAGTTAATGATTCCTAGGCCAGACGACCTTCAGGCATTAGGCTTAGAAGAGCCCCTCGAACTTAATACTCGAATCATCTAAGTTTTATTTTCTCTTTTTTTTGAATGCACTCCCCATTCATCCATCTTTCGACGCTAATCTCCAATGCTTCCAGAGGCACGAAGACCCGGCTAATCAATGAACTCAAGGGAACGATGCACTTTTTTTTCACATTTTTTTGCATTTTTTTGTTTCGTAAGTAACTCAACACCCATAAATATGAACAAAACATTAGTAACAAAGGCCAAATTCCTCTTCACCTTGAAGACTGTTCTAATAAATCGTGTATACTTAAGTTTTTTCATCACCATAGCATGCATGAAATAAATTCAAAATATTTCGAGATATTAATCATGACAATTGAAAGTTTTCATGAATAGCATATTAACGAGCAATTCCATGAAGGAAAAATAACTTATCCAAGTCATAAACAATTTTTAGAACTCAATCAATGCATAATCATTCGCATTTGTGGTATGTGAAGGAGTTTTAAATGATGAGAATTGGTGATTTATTCTTTTCTCTTGCCTTGTTTTTTAACAAAATCCTAAGGTCTCATACACTCCCTCCAACTAAAGATGGACATTGTCCTCAATGTCGAAAAGGGTACGAGGTTATTCAAAAGCAAGCATACTAAAAAGCATATAAAATCTATACTAATGGAAAGAACACACCATGGTCAAATAGCGGATCCCGAATCTTTAATGGTGGAGGAAGTTGTTCTATCTGCTCCTTGTGCTCCTCGGCAAGTATTCTTCCTTTATTAGCTAGATATGAACCCTGTCTACGTAGACGATCTGAATCTCATTGGATCTCCTGAAGAGATCACTGAGATATCTATAAGCCTGACAAAAGAATTCGAAATGAAAGACCTAGGCAAAGCGAAATTCTGCCTTGGCTTACATATTGAACATCTAAAAGACGGAATCCTATTACACCAAACCACATATACGAAGAAAATGTTGCAAAGATTTCATATGGGCCAATGTCATCCACTTAGTACACCTATGGTGGTACGATCTCTGGATGAACATAAAGACTCCTTCCGACCGCTGGAAGAGGGGGAGGATATACTTGGTCCAGAAGTCCCTTATCTGAGTGCTATTGGAGCACTTCTATATCTGGCCAACTGCACACGTCCCGATATAGCGTTCGCAGTAAATTTACTAGCTAGATACAGTGCAGCGTCGACGCAGCGCCATTGGACCAGGGTAAAGCACCTTCTGCGCTACCTCCAAGGGTCTACAGATCTGGGACTCTTTTACAAAAATAGATTATCATCCGCACTTGTTGGTTATGCTGATGCAAGTTAGAGGTCTGATCCTCACAATGCAAAGTCACAGACTGGGTACGTGTTTAGCCATGGTGGGACAGCCATTTCCTGGAGATCTGTTAAGCAAACCATGACGGCTACCTCATCCAATCACTCAGAGATCATTGCCATACATGAAGCAAGCAGAGAATGTGTCTGGCTACGGTCAGTTGTAAATCACATCCTGGTGACGATCGGATTGAAGTCTGGGGATCTTGAACCTATTACAATGTTCGAGGACAACGCTGCTTGCATAGCTCAGCTACGAGGTGGCTACATCAAAGGCGACAGAACGAAGCATATTTCCCTCAAATTCTTCTGGACGCACGAGCTATAGAGAGATGGAGTGATCGATGTCAGACAAGTACACTCATGTGACAACCTGGCAGACTTGTTCACTAAAGCTCTTCCTACAGCTAACTTTAGGAAGTTTGTACAGAAAATTGGGATGAGGCGCCTACGAGATCTGAAAGCCTGAGTGCTTGTACAAATCAAAGGGAGTTAGGGAGTGTTTGCACTCTTTTCCCTTAACTATGGTTTTTCCCACAGGGGTTTTCATAGCTAAAGGTTTTAACGAGGTAAACCACACCAACTCAGGATCCTGAAGTATCCATCCCATGTGAGACTCTTACTATGCTCAGAATCTTGAAGTATTCATGAGCAGAGTCCACACCTATGGCTGGATAAGGGGGAGTGTTGTGAATGGATATGAACCCGAGTTGTTTAGGATTGTGGGCTATCTTAGAGATAGGCTCATACTCATGTATCTTATCTTTGTACTCTCCATATTGTCTATAAATAAAGGGCTGGGGGGCTCCTCCCCCAGTAGTTGATTCATAACAAAGAATACTTTTTTAAAAATAACAAAGCAAAAATAATTATATATATATATATATATATAAGTATCAAAAATTAATAAACAATACTAATATAAATGAATGTTGAATATTTGAGAACCAAAAATTTCAATAGAACTTATAGATTTCAAATTAACGTCAGTATCAAAAGAGCAAGTAATTCATTAAAAATTGATGAATGTATCCTAATGAATGCTATTCATGTATTAGATATTTTAACAATATTAAAAATTTTAATTTTATCAAAAAGTAACTGTAATCCAAAAAACTTATGAATCTCAATTAATCCAAAAAAACGATGAATATCTCCTAATTAGAACCTAAATATTTTTCCCAAAGTAAAGAATCAACAACCAAATTACACTCATATTTAGATAGTTCAAAAATCTAACCTTTTCACCAAACGAGTTCCACTCGAGTCTCGACATTGATCAAAACGGAGCCTCTTGATTCGCAGGTAGAGAGGGAGCATATAAAAACTTCTGAAAAAAACAAAATAAAAGCATAAGTAATCCAAAAAACTTTTAATAGAACCTAAAATGTCATCCTAATTAGAGAATCAACAACCAAAATATCAAATTACACGAATTAGATACTTCAAAAAACTAACCTTTCTCCAAACGAGATCCTCTCGAGTCCGCTAGATCGCAAACAATTTTTTTAGAGAGGATAGAAAATTGAAATGAACGATGCATCGTTGCCTTTCATTTATTTACATCGTTACCCATTCAATGCGAAAAAACTAAAAAAACAAAATAACTAGGTAAAAACTAAAAAAAAGAAAATAACTCGGTCGCCTATGTTTCGAACTATCAAAAAACACACTAGGTTAACTGGCGTTTGCTTGGGTGAAAAATTTAAAAAAACACAAAAAATAATTTATGAACGGCATATGTAATCCAAAAAACTTATGAATATCTCCTAATTAATCCAAAAAATTGACGAATATCTCCTAATTAGAGCCTAAATATTTTTCCCAAATTAAAGAATCAACAACCAAATTACACTTCTATTTAGATAGTTCAAAACTCTAACATTTTTACCAAACGAGATCCACTCGAGTCTCGACATCGATCAAAATGGAGCATCTTGATTCGCAGGGGGGGGGGGGAGGGGGGGGGGGGGAGGGAGAGAGAGAGAGAGAGAGAGAGAGAGAGAGAGAGAGAGAATAGAAAAACTTCTACAAAAAACCAAAATAAAAGCATAAGGAATCCAAAAAATATTTTAATAGAACCTATAATTTCCTCCTAATTAGAGAATCAACCACCAAAATAACAAATTACACTAATTAGAGATTTCAAAAAACTAACCTTTCTCCAAACGAGATCCTCTCGAGTCCGCTAGATCGCAAACAAATTTTGTTAAAGAGGATAGAAAATTTAAATGAATGACACATCATTGCTTTTCATTTATTTGCCTCGTTACCTATTCGACACGGAAAAACTCAAAAAAGGAAATAACAGAAAAAACTTAAAGAAGAAAATAACTCGGGTTGCCTGGGTTTCAAACTATCAAAAAACACACTGGGTTAACTCGCGTTCGCTGGGGTGAAAGCTAAAAACACACAAAAATAACTCGAGTTGTCTGGGGTTCGACCGCGGATTTCCGGGTGGGGCTTATGTAAATTTACCACTAAGCCAAATGGTATGTATAGGTGTGCCTCCTACATTATATTAAATATCTACATTATATATAAATAGCAAAAGAAAAAACCACCAGCTGGGATTCGAACGCGGGTTGGCTAGATGGACTTGTGTAACCTTACCACTAAGCCAAATAGCAAATGTTCCTTTATCTCCGACATTATTATATAAACATCTATTCTGTCCATAGTAAATTTTTAACAAAGGGTATAAAAGTAATTTCATCCTCAATTTCTTGGGGGCACGTGACCCCCTGGCCCCCATAAAGATCCGTCCCTGAGATCAACTAACTCTCTTAATCATTTCTCCCAAATATTTAATCTCTAATTATCACCAAGATATCTGAACCATAGCACTAATATTAGATTAGAATAATAAACGTAAACCCTAACCCTAACACAAATCAGCTATCTTGAAACTGTTAAATTTATGCTTCAAACTTGGTTTCTGGGCATGACACGATCATGTCATGCCCAGATAATGAACCGCACGATCGTGCAAGCTTGGCAGAGCATCCAGGTGACACGATCGTGCCATATTGGCACGATCATGCCAGTCGAGTTTTCTGCCTGATGCGGGTTTTACAGTGAGCCATTGATTTGATGCGTGATCAAATCGAACGGTCACTACTTAAAACAATCTCTACAACTTTAATGATGGATTCCTTGGTGAAAAACACAGATTTTTTAGTGGGACGGAGATTAGACAACGGTTATAATTCTAGAGAGATAATATTGTTTCTAGGGTTTTAAGAGATTCTTTCATTAAATGAGTGTGAGATAGTTTGAGATCCAGAGTGCTAGACTCAAATATCAAGATAGTTGTACTTTTGTTGAATGATATCTAAAGGCGTCACATGTAATCAACTTGCATATGTTTCATCTCTGATTTAGTGGATTTCTGTGACAACAGACGGCTGGACATAGGTCTCATATTGTCGATGAGACCGAACCAAGATAAATCGCTTGTGTCATTTGTGTTTTGATCGAATTTATTTATTGCTTGTGTTGTGTTTGGTTCTTATTCTTGCAATTTTTCATTTCCCTAGATCCATCGAGTTTGTTGGGGTTTCCACTGAAAGAATCACATAAGTTGAACTTGATTGTGATTCGTGAGGTAATATTTTCACATAACAGTTGGTATCAGAGCGATCAACCTGGGAGTAGATTAGCAAGACAGGATGTTGTCGGCTACCACCGGGTACAAGATAGATAAATTCACAGGAAGGAATGACTTTTCTCTATGGAAGATGAAGATGCAAGCCTTCTTGATGCAAGATGGTTGTTACCAGATTATTTTCGAACAAGATTAAATCGATGCAAAGTTCACAGTGGTTGATAATGCAGAGATGGAGTAAAAATATTTTGGTGGACTGTGGTTGTTCTTAGCAGACGAAGTTCTTAGGAAAGTTACCATAGTAAAAACTACAAGGGAAATCTGGGATAAACTCAAAGCTCAATATGCGAAGAAAAATTTGATATCACGATTATACTTGATGAGAACTTATTTACATTGAGGATGAAACCGAACAGTCAGGTGAAGGATCACATCGACGTGTTCACAAATAGTGGACACAGATCTTACAATCGGTATCAGATCAGGTTGATTACGCTCAAGCAACGAATATGGCGTTTACAACTTCATTACAATCCCACGAGGAAGGTTATCCACCGTTTGACCCTAGCTCTTCAATGGGACAAATTATCCTTCATGGAAGGTGAAGATGGATGATTTGGCTAGGAGGTCAAGAGCTATGTGACATAACTGAGGCTCCATTTGAGAAACCTGACAAGCTCGTGGCTCAAAGGACAAAAGCAGAGAAGGACTTGATCACGTACAACTTAAGGGCCATGAATGTGTTTCATTGTGCTCTCGATCCGAACGAGTTCAACCGCATCTTGATGTGCAAATCGGCGAATGAGATTTGGTATATCTTGGAGGTTACACATAAGGGAACCTCAAAAGTAAATAAATCGAAACTAAGTGTTTTTGTTTCTAAATACGAGATGTTTAAGATGCATGAAGGAGAAAGCACCTCCGAGATTGTCACTAGGTTCACCGAGATCGTGAATGCTTTGGAAGGACTTGTAAGAAAACGGGGTGCGCGATGCCAAAGGCACCCGCGCAATTTTTTTACGCTAATTTGTTGTTTCGTGTCGAAGGCCCCAGCGCCGAATTTGTTGTTCCACGCCGAATTTGTTGTTCTAGCCGAATTTGTCGAATTTGTTGTTCTGCACCGAATTTGTTTTTTCTCGCCGAAGGCGCCCGTGCCGCTAAATATTTTTACGCTAATTTGTTGTTCCATGCCAAAGGCGCTCACACCGGATGCACCCGTGCCGCTAAATATTTTTACGCTAATTTTTTGTTTTTTTATGATGTGGTACGCACAAACGCATAGAATGGATCCATTAGAGAAAACGGTGGTCTGGGAATGTCCTGGATCGGCTGCACAAGCTCGGGTCTAGTGTAACCCGTTATGGAATGGGGGGCCCGCTTAGATAGGGTTTACCCGAGTCAAAACCGGCTAGAAATGTCCAGATTTGGTTTTTGGGAGGGTGTGTACTTTAAAGACGCATTTGAGGGATCAAACGACCTCGGAATTGCACACCGTTTGTTTCTATGCGTTTACTATGTAAAGCCCTTCGAAGTGACATATTGTATGCCTTCGGTGGATCATTGGTAAAGGAAAAACAATTGCTCAAAGAAAGAATGAATTTGGACTCATATCTGTCCATATTCAGTTTTCTACAGTTTTTGGCCAACTTTGCGCGTACATTTGAAGGGTCAAACGGACTCGGAATCTTGTACCGTTTGTTTCTATGCATTCACCGTTCAATGATCTTTGAAATGATGTATGACATCGCCTTTGGGGTCCGACGGTGAGAGGAACAATTGGCCAAAGATTGGACTTCGTGAAGAGCAATTTTGGCTTTGAATTTTTCCTCTAATTGTTTAGTCCCACATCGGATATGTTGAGAGAAGGTAGGATTAGCTCACTATATAAATAGGGGTAACTCTCTTCCTTAAAACTCATACCAAGCCTTGGATCAAGGGAGATCTCAAAAATTAAGAGCAAACCTAGATCGAATAGGCCAAAATTTAATTTCCTCATTATCCCTCTTTCTTCTCTGCTCCTGCTGCTGTTCGAGCCCTGGCAAGGCTACGAAGGAGTTCAGATCCGATCCGAACTCTTGAAAGAGGATCCATTAGAGTTGAAACTTTCTGAAGCATGTGGTTGGCTCGGTGACAAGAGTGTTGCTCACCTCGGGACCCGGCCCAGCTCAGGGGAAGCGGTCCATCCCTAACAAGGGGCATTGGTTCTGAGGATCGATGTTCTACTAACATGTAGAACAAAGGTATGTCTTTATTATTCATGTGTTTATAATTGCAGTAGTTTTATAGATCTATCTTTAGGGGTTGGTCAGACTCACCACGGGATAGTAGAGATTCTAGTTAGGGTTTTAATTAGGGTGCTATTAATATGGTTTTAAGTTTATTTTTCCGTTGTTTATATGTTTTTGTCGTCTGCCTAACTAAGACCGGACGTCGATTTTGAGCCCTAAGGATCATTGAAGCCCCTTCAATAAGCTCATTTTAGATTAACATGTCAGCTTCGTCTCTGGTTGCCAAGCCATGGATAATATTGTCCTTGTCCAGGAGCTCATACACGCTATGAAAACCAAGGCTTCTGGGAAACTTTTAATGGCCATTAAGATTGACCTTGAGAAGGCTTTTGACAGACTTAATGTGGACTTCATCTAGGATACTCTCCAAGACATTGGCTTTCCTCCCTCTATCGTCAGTTTGGTTATGTTTTGTGTCTCCCATACCTCCATCTATCTCACCTTGAATGGGCTCTGCTCTGAGCCGTTTTTTGCTCAGCGTGGTATTAGGCAGGGTGACCCAATTTCACCTTACCTTCTTATCCTCTGCATGGAACATCTTTCTCAGTCCATTCACTTGGCCACTTCCAATCTCCTCTGGATGCCTTTGAAGGCCAGCCAGCATGGCCCTCCCATCTCCCACCTCGTTTTCAATGACGACGTTTTCCTTTTCATGGAAGCCACTGCTTCTCAGGCTGGCCTCATCCTCTCCATTCTTAACTCCTTCCATTCCTCTTCGAGTCAGAAAGTCAGCCGCGGTAAATCCACCATATTCTTCTCCCGTAACACCCCTCCCCACCTGTCCACTTCCATTACTACCATTCTGGGCTATCCTCGTGTCTCCGACCTTGGAAACTACATTGGTGTCCCTATCATCCATCGCAGACCATCCAGCTCCTCCTACTCCCTCATCCTTTAACGCCTTGAAGATAGATTGACCTGGATGATCTTCTAGGACCCTTTCTTTTGTTGGTTGTCTGAATCTGGCCCAGTCTGTCCTACATGCTATCCCTTCCTATATCATGCAGTCTTCAGCCCTCCCTTTTGGTGTTTGTGATACCATTGATAGGAAACTCCGCTATTTCAATTGGGGCTCCTCATCGCTCTCTCGATGTATCCATATTTTATATTGGGCTCACCTTGCCCTCCCTAAGATTCATGGTGGCGATGGCATTCGTTCGTCTAAGACACATAACTTAGCCTTCCTGCCAAACTTGTAACAACCTGCCTTCGGGGGCCCATTACTTATTTGATTTATTCGCATATCTGCAGAGATATACAACAATACCCAAATAGTGTCCAATTATTACAATCCATACTGGAAAAATTAATACAACAAGATTAAATGAAAGATAAGAAGTACAACTGAAAAGGTGCCACTAAAAGAACTCTACTACAGCAGCCTCAGGGACGAACTCTGGCTCTCAGGAACCTCTATGTCAAGCTGTGCATCGTCTGCGGTGCCACAAAACATGGAATCGCAGGTAAGTCACATAATTCTACCAATAGACATAAAGTAGTGCAAAAGTACGGAGTAGTCTATAATAAGCATTTTAAAGACTATCATGCTAGTGCAATAAGTGAAATAAGAGCAGACATGCAGGCAAAGGGGTAAAGTAAAGTAGGGACAGACAAGCATGCAAGTGCGACAAGTAAAGTAAAGTAAGTGAGCATGCATGTGGGACAAGTAAAGTAAAGGTGACCGAGCAAGTACAATTAGTAACGTACAAGAGTAACCATGACGATAGCAATAATGTGATGTCCGTGACAATAGCAATAATGAGAGGTCCATGTTAAGAGAGAGGAATTGTGCCTAGCCTAGTTCGTGACTTATAAAGCGTAGTACGGTAAGCAACCAAGAGTCCACCTGATACCACGGGTGCACGTATCCGGTTTAACCCAAATCTGTGCAACAAATTCAATATTGTTCAATATTCTGTGATTCGTGTCTGTGAATTTGTCACCGACTGGCGGGTCGAGACAACAACAACAACAAAGATCAGACTGGTCGCTCCCGCACACTTGCTATTATAAGTTACCCCAAAACCCCAAGTGTCTGTGATGTCTATCAAGTACATGTTCATTACGAGATGTTCCACAATGTTATTCCACAAGATGTACCACAAGATATTCCACAATGGTGTACCACTAGATATTCCACACGAGATAGTACATTCGATAATTCATGAGTCATATACATGTCATGCATCAATTGATGCGACTATTTAAACGTGAGCAATCATGCAATAAGTGTATCCAAAGTCCATGCATGGTGTTTAAGTGACAAGCAACATGACATTCCATATTTACTATGATAGTTAAACCAGGACCACTGATTGACTTTCTTATTGAAAAACCAGAAAGATAAGGATAAAGACAAGTCCAACAAAGATGTTGATTCCATGCTTCGAGCATGTGGTTTTCAATTAGTACACAGTTTACCCAAGTAGATGGTCGTGTGCTACAACCATCTAAGTTGAAAGTTAGCGATGTCGTACGTTCAAGTCAAAGTCGCTCTGTAGTTGATTCGTTTCCTATTTAGTTAGGTCTCTAGTCTTCTGTTCAGGTCAATAACTGTTCTGAGACTAGATGTCATGTCCTAGTTCATACGAGTACACTATCTAAATTTCTAAAGTTAGAATTAACGTGACTTACATATCGAGATCGTCGTAGTAAGACGAGGTTGGAGCTAGGGCTTCCAAGGGAGATGGTGCACGAGTATCGGTACCTGCAAACACAAGAAACAATCGGTTAACGAACACACTATTTTCTATCTATTTAACTTGATCGTCTTGATTTTATAAATGATTGAAACGTTGTCGAAAATCGTTCTAAATTTTTATATAGGCTAGATATGAGGAAAATAATTTTACTGAAGGAGAAAATATTTTTCTGAAGGTTCTGGTAATTTTTATAATTTTTAAAAGCTTAAAATGTGTTTAAAAACTAATTTTAATTAGTTATCGTATTTATTCAAACATTTCTTCTGGGTGCAATACATATCAGAATGTTTCAAGTGAGCTGTCAAAATGACCGTCTCGAAGAGTACTACAACATATAATTTTTCCACATATCAGTTTACGTGAAAATATCAGGTTATGAATTTTTAAATGAAAATAACATATTTAAGATTTAGGCTTAAAAATTTATTGTGGGAAATCTACATGTCTGATTGAGATGAAACTAGTGCCATTGGATCCAGAATGTCATTTCTGATTTTCTGGAGTTGGCCATGTATTTTCCTGGGGCTTATGTAGTTAGTTATGAATTTAAAACTAATTATCCTTATATAATATTTTATAATATCCGTATTTTATCAATATACCAAAACTTATACGTATTTGTATTAAAAACAACAACGTAATTAAAACCGCACCCCCTTCGTTCGAATGTTGCATGCGGGGGGTGTGGGCTCGTCGACGGCGGCGAAGCGGGGCGGCGACAGCGGCGACAGGTGGCGGGTGCGACGGAGAACTGGGGAGGGGGTCTGCGTGCCCGAGCGGTGGCAAAAGGCGAAGGTAGAGACCGGCGGCTTCGTTGGAGCTGCAGGGAGGCACTAGAGCTTCGTGAGGATGTGGAGGCGGTGGCGGAGCTACGGCGGAGGAGTCGGCGGCGTACGGGCGGTGTCGGAGAGGGGGTGAGCGAGAGAGAGGTTCGGGGGTCTGTGTGGTGGTTGGTCGAAGAAGAGGTCTGGGATCGGAGGCGGTGCCTTGGGGGTGGCCAGAGCTCGGTGAAGTCGACGACGAGGTGTTGAGGCCACGGAGGGGGATGCGTTTGAAGACATCGGGGAGAGGGCTGTGCTCTGTTTTCAAACAGGGGGAGGGAGCGAACGAGGGAGGAGAGCGGGGCACTTGCCGGCGGTGGGAGGATGGGAGCTCGAGCATGTGCAGTGGGCTTGAGGGGTTCTCCGAAGCATGGCGGGCGTCGCTGGCGGTTGTCGAAGGTGGCGGAAGGCGGTGTTGTGTGGGCGCCGTTTGAGGGCTCGTCGTCGTCGGGCGGTGCGATGGAGAGCTCGAAGCTCGAGCGGAGGGTGCAGCTGCTTCGTCGTAGCTCAGAGGTGAGCGGGCAGTGACTTTGTCGAACGGAGGGCGAGAGGTTGAGGAGGTGTGTTCAGCGCTTGGAGGCGAAAGGTGACGTTGACGGTGAGACCGTCGGAGGGAGGGCGTGGGTTCGGTGAGAGAACGAGAGGGAGAGTTGAGAGGGTGCGGGCTTGTGTGTTAGAAAGAAAGGGGATGCTTGATATGCCCTGTTGTGAAGATGAACGCAGGTGAGGGGGAATTATATATACAGGTTTAGAAATATTATAAATATAGTTTTTAATAAGTGAATATCAATTGAATTAATGAATGTAAAATGAATGGAATGGGTTGGCATGTTGGATCTGACCAACCCATTCGGTGGGTTAAATGGGGTGGGGGTTAGGGAAGTGATTAGGGGTAGATCTAGGGTTAGGATAAGATTAAAAAGTCATTAGTGAAAGTAATTAGTAAAAGCGGAGGAATACAACCCCGTTTTCACATGCGATTCCGAAAAATTACGAAAACATAGCCACGGGATCGTATTGTTGCGAGGATCGCGAATAGAGATCCAATTTGGGGTTTGAGCTACGGAGATACTAGTTTTAGGCCAAAATGTTTAGGATGCAGGTTTACAGGTTCTAGGTCGATTTGATTTCAGAAAATTACGAAATTAATATGAAGATCCCTAAATAATCATAGAATGATACTTAAGAAGTTTGAAAACGTTTTGATGATGTTTATATAGAAAATTAATTCTTTTAGCTAAAATAGTGACAATTGAAAAATAAATTATTATAAAATTGTTTAGAGGTATTTAATGAAACCCGAACTTACTGAAATACACCATAACTAGTTTGATACTTCAAAATATTTTTATAAGAAATTTTGAAATCATTTTTGATATAAAACTCATGACTAACCATTATAAAGTAATTTTAAAAAAAATGTGAAAATAGGTTAAATACGCGAATAGATGTATTGACGAAAAACAGGTTGTTACATCCTACCATCCTTAAAATAATTCCATCCTCGGAATTTAGAAGACCGATAATTGCCTAATCAATTTAAACGATCAAAGGGAAGGCTTGAGGAATGATAACAATATAGAAAAAAATAGTTGTTAATAGCATGAAATATAATGTGATATCATAGTATCCAGAAAACAAGAGATGTTATGTATGAATACATACTATTGACATCACCATAGCTTCCGTAATTAGTCCTGAGACTAGTATCGTTATAATCATTAACTTGAATTTTCAAGTTGCCAAAAGTTAATATGAGCTAATGGCGTTACATGAAAATGATAGTTATTATGACGACGACATCTGTTCGAACTTGGAACTTGAGATGATAAGTCAGTAGCAAGCTATTTAAACCACATAAAAAGGAAGATCATAAAGTTTATTCGTGCTACTGGTGACTTAACGGGGCCTAGCTACGGATGTCGTTCATAATACAGCATGCAACGACTAATCCACGGGCACTTGTGCTTTTACATCATCAACCAAGCACCAACGCCGTTTTACATCATCAACCAAGCACCAACGCCGTCAATCTCCATAATGCCCAACAGCTAGCCAACACCCAAACTCTCATCCAAAGCCAAGCGTAAGGCCCACATCCAACTTCAACACCCAAGGCCAAAATCATGCCAATAATTGTCGACATTCGCAACACTCAACCTTACCCAACAAGTAAACAGCCAAAAACTCACTTTCCAGTACACCCGAAGGAGTAGACGCAAGAAGAAGCCCAAACGGGATCTCAACATGGGCGAGACCCCGGGCAGGGAGCCCAAAAGAAGCCCAAGAACAGTAACTTCCCAAGATCTCATCAACATAGCGGTAGCAAGGGTGGCGGCGAGGGTCGTTGCCAAGGCCAAAAATTCCAAAGCATATCGTCGGAAGGCCATCGGTGGTTGTCGATCCATGGCGGCTGTGACTGCTCGACATGGCGGGTGTCACCGGAGTAGGATGGGGGTGAAGGAGCTTCGGATGAGGCCGGAGGAGCTCGAGGTGAGATGGGTTGATCTCACTGGAAGAGAGGCAGGGTGAGGGGGTAGGTGTCGTTGTGGCGGAGAGGAAGCCACGGGTTGGGTTTGGTGAGGGAGAGAGATGAGAGGTTTAAAGGGGGCGCCGAAAGTAGTCGATAGGGGAGGGGAGGGGTGGGTAGGGTAGATTAGGCGGGACCGTGGTTCGAGGATAGGATGAGGACAAAAGGCAATAAAGAGGGCGAGATGGTAGGCGGGAAAAGGATTCAAACCATGGAAAATCGGGCACAAGATAAAAGTAGGTGTTAGAAGAGAAATACGAGTTCAAGAAGGATGAATAAGACGTAACAGCCTACACTTGCACATCGGGTTTGGCTCGTCTCAAATTCTCTAGCACCATCCTCAAATACTCCTGAGCGTCCTTCGATTCGCTTCCTTTGTCGAACTCGAATTTCTGGTGATCGAAAATTCGACGCTACCCTCCTT
Source organism: Scilla litardierei (assembly GCA_030789695.1). Taxonomy (NCBI): domain Eukaryota; kingdom Viridiplantae; phylum Streptophyta; class Magnoliopsida; order Asparagales; family Asparagaceae; genus Scilla; species Scilla litardierei. The sequence continues at coordinate 302,473,552 of CM061141.1, forward strand.
AAAATAGACATAGCTAGAGTTTAGGCGAACTAAACGTAATATTTTAAGAATAAGAAGGTTGATCGAAGGGAAACGCCATACTAAAAGAAGGGTGATGAAGATGAAGTGAATGAATGGTTCACCTATGAAAGATCACTCTAAACAGATGAAGGAGGAAAGGTGTATAAAAATACACTCAGATGATGGAATAAAAGAAGGGAAAGAGGTCAAAGAAGATGGGTAATAAAGAAACTTCATCCGTATATCCAATACAGGTGAACACTCGAGACAGCCAGTACTCGAGAGTTCAATTTGAGTATTTTATATTGTACACCCTGATCTTGCTATATTGTTCACGGGGTAGTTAGCGTGGATCTGCATGTGCCACCAAACTTGTAGCGACCCGCCTTCAGGGGCCCGTTACTTATTTGATTTATTCGCAGGTCTGCAGTTAACCAGAGAAAACAAACTAGCCACGATGCAGAGATGTACAACAATACCCAAATAGTGTCCAATTACTACAATCCATACTGGACAAATTAATACAACAAGGTTAAATGAAAGATAAGAAGTACAACTGAAAATGTTCCACTAAAAGAACTCTACTACTGCATCCTCAGGGATGAACTCTGGCTCTCAGGAACCTCTATGTCGAGCTGTGCGTCATCTGCGGTGCCACGAAACATGGAACCGTAGGTAAGTCACATAATTCTACCAATAGACATAAAGTAGTGCAAAAGTACGGAGCAGTCTATAATAAGCATTTTAAAGACTATCATGCTAGTGCAATAAGTGAAATAAGAGCAGACATGCAGGCAAAGGGGTAAAGGAAAGTAGGGGCAGACAAGCATGCAAGTGCGACAAGTAAAGTAAAGTAAGTGAGCAGGCATGTGGGACAAGTAAAGTAAAGGTGACCGAGCAAGTACAATTAGTAATGTACAAGAGTAACCATGACGATAGCAATACTGTGATGTCTGTGACAATAGCAATAATGAGAGGTCCATGTTACGAGAGAGTAATTGTGCCTAGCCTAGTTCGTGACTTATAAAGCGTAGTACGGTAAGCAACCAAGAGTCCACCTGATACCACCGGTGCACGTATCCGGGTTAACCCAAATCTGTTCAACAAATTCAATACTTTTCAATATTCTGTGATTCGTGTCTGTGAATTTGTCACCGACTGGCGGGTCGGGACAACAACAACAAAGATCGGACTGGTCTTTCCTATACACTTGCTATTATAAGTTACCCCATGACGTGTGTCTATATTTTATATATTCATGCACATCTTCTTTGTGCTTTTCCGTTGTTTTCCGTCGTCCCGTACTCGTTTTCTTGTGATTTTTAGTTTTCTTTCACTTCTTTATGTTTTTGTGTGTTTGCAGGAGATTGCCAGCGTAGGGGACATATAATGAAGATATCATCAGTCCTTAGATCAACGGGAGGAGTCACACGCGATCCAGAGGGTCAAACGACGAAGATTGCTATTTTAAGCCCTCAACCGATCGGTTGGACACAGCCAACCGATCGGTTGATGCACGCGTATCCGACCCGGACGAAGGCTGAAGTGGAGTGCAGATCAACCGACCGGTTCATCGACTGTTTGAATCCAACAGAGCTCTTGGCCATTTGAAGCTGAATTCCAACCGATCGGGTGACATCTCACCCGATCGGTTCATCTGTAACCGAATCTTCCAAACAATGATCCGGAGAGCTCAACCGCCGGTTCGCTGACCGTGTGAAGTCGACAGAACTCTCTGTCTTTTGGAGTGTATTTCCAACCGATCGGTTGAATACTCAACCGATCGGTTCACCTGATGCCGCATCTCTCCCAGCGATGACCCGGAGACGCCAACCGATCGGACCAAGTGAGCGGTTGAAGCTTCTGAACGTCGATGCTGAAGCACCAAGCAGGTCATCCGATCGGTTGATGCTTCAACCGATCGGCTGGCGGTGATTTCTATATATAGTTGACCTTGGGTTCTAAAAAACGAGCTATTGTTATTTTCTGTCTTTTTCTTGTACGGTGACGGCTGGAATTTTATCGCTTTGTGTAAGTCTTCTGATTGCTTTCAAACTTTGATATTATCTTATTAGCATTGCTACTACCTCATTCCAATTGCTTGATTATGATTTTTACGGTCGAAATTTGTTTAGATTGCTTTTTAGCTATGATTTGTGAGTAGTTTCTAAATCTGGGATTTTGGTGGAAACCCCTTCGTGAGTTCTCCCTAATGCGTCCATAGGACTAGGATTTCGATAGGGATTAGGAATTTAGATGGTTACGCCGGGTGTTTCATTGTCATCGACGGGAAAAAGACCGCCTTTGACCGTCGGACCAAGGGGGAATAAACTTGGCGGTTGACTCCCTAGCCACAGCTCACGCCCTTAGCATAGACATCGAATCCTAGCGCGTGGGAATGGCAGGATGAGATGTTGGGAGTAATCGTTGTGAGCTTAGTGCTCCCGGATTCGGTCGGTGTTAATGGACATGGGAATACCCACCAACCGAACCCGGATAGTCCAACGTATCATCCTGGGCATCGACCGGAATATCGGGCCCATGGGATGCTAGTACCACTCTTAGAGGCAATGTCTCACCACTAAACCCTAAATCCAATCGTATTCCTATCCGTAGGTCGTAATAGCGAGAACACATGATAGGGTGGAAACCGAAGTCCTAGGTTTCCTTTTAGATTGTTTTTCCCCCGTATTTACATTCCGTGATAAACCATCGATCGTTTGGGCTAGCTCACCCGTAGGGTGAACCGGTTCCTCTTAGACACAAGCATAACACGCGCCTCCCTGTGTTCGACCCCCAAGCCACACTACAACACCGTGCGCTTGCGGTATAAATATTTAAATCTGCTATCCCAAATCCTATTGCACTTATATGCTCAAAACTAGGGGACGTCAAGCTTTATGGCGCCGTTACCGGGGAGGCAACGTGCTTGTTTTCATTTAGGGCCCAGTGATCCCTGAGACTAGCTCATGAATGCGGTCGCTAGACTGCGTTTTATCCAAAAAATTATAAAAATTTCAATAAACAAATTCTTTCCCTTCCACCATTATCAATTTGTGCTATCCCTTGTACCACTGATGCGATTGTCGTAGCCAAAATTTTTGTTTTGTCAGGTGAATTATGTGGATGTCCGATGGATCATACATCAAAAATTTTGATGCTTACATGCCATACAGTGCTCAGATTGGAGGATATGAGAATTATCCGCAGGTCGTCGCAGTTTGCGAAGCTTGTGGGATGCAGGGACATACGTCAATCCATTGCCAATTCAGTGCCCAACCCTACACCCCACATGTAATGCCCTACAAGCTACTGCACAAGTACTAGAGGGGGGGGGGAATAGTACTTTAAAATAATAAGGAGTATAATTCCAAATTAAGTGCAAACAACTACCAAATCAATTTGCGGAAGCTTAAATTGAATGACAACACAAAATTAACAACGCTAACAAGAGATATTACTGGGTTCGGATCCACCCAAGTCTCCCCGACTTGTTCCCGGTGATCCTACGTCCCAACCACTCGGATCCCATCCGGATACTTGAGTTAGAAACCCTAACTCAAGATTTCCACTATGAAATACTTGTGAAAAACCTCCACAAGTCAAATCATACAAAATGTAACTTGTGACTCCCACAACCCGGGATCACAACCACACTCTCACACCCGAGAGTGAATCTTACAAATCAAATATGAAATGAAATAAGAAAACTTCTTACCGAACAAAATACCTATGCCTTGAGTATTGCTTACGAATTAGGGCAAGGATGATTTTGGGGAAGAAGTGGCACCAAACCCTAGCTCCAAGATGTAGAACAGCGATGGAGAGCTTTGGGGATGTTGGTGACCTAGAATCAAGCACTTGGCTTGGAAGGCTTCACACTCAATCAATCTCTCTTTGGAAGTAAGAGTTAGGAGAGATTAATGAATGGAGGGAATGAGCTTTGAATGAGCTTGGATTGATTTCTCTTGAACTCTAAACTTGCATTAATATCAGCCTTGGCAGCAATGAATGCAGCCCAACAAGTATTTATAGGAATGAAGAGAGAGAGAGAGAAAAACGTTTCAATTAGGGCTCCAACGGCTCTTTTCTGAACCCAACTAGTCGGTCAAAGAACAATCACCGACCGACTAGTTCATCAACTAGTCGGTCGGTCAATTAACGTAAACCGACTAATGGGTGAACAGAGAAAAGATCAAAGCATAGACATATGGAACTAGTCGGTCTAAGAAGAGTCACTGACCGACTAGTTTCACAACTAGTCGGTCGGTTACTCAACGTGGACCGACTAACAGATAAAACTGAAGTCTGAGAAGAATTAGACTTAGTCGGTCCAAGAACAAATGTTGACCGACTAATTCACCAACTAGTCGGTCACCAAATGAACATAGACCGACTAACAATAAACAGTAAGTATGGTGAAAAATTTTGCATGAACAGTAAACTAAACTAGTCGGTCTAAGAATAAAAGTTGACCGACTAGTTCATCAACTAGTCGGTTGATCAATGAGCACAGACCGACTAATGATAAACAGTAGCTCAAGTGAAAATGTGCATGTTCAGGGAAAGCTCAACTAGTCGGTCACAGAAGCATCACTGACCGACTAGTTCACAAACTAGTCGGTCGGTGAGTCAACTTAGACCGACTAACTGTAAACAGTAAAGAGCAAAGAATTAACTGACAGAAACTAGTCGGTCCAAGAAGCTTGGCTGACCGACTAGATCACCATCTAGTCGGTCAGTTCTTCTTCTTGAACCAACTAACATGCACAAGAAGTCCCGAATCGAAGCGCGAAGCTTCGGGAAGAATTGTATGGACTTCTACTAAGATCCTAGAGCTAAGATATGAGCGTTATGAAGATTTAAAACGTAAGACCTACTCAAGGCTTAACATTCTACGAAAGAAGCTTAAAGACTATAAATTAAACTTGACGATACCGTCTTCAATAGCTTCAATCGAATCTTCATGACTTCTAAATAGGTCCATAAGCTTCAACGAAGCTTTAGGCATACGATCACGTGCTTTGAGAAGTCTTGAGACGTGTTAATTGTTATTCAAGTGAATTTGGCGACGATCTCCATAACTGCGCTCACAAAGTGTTAGTACATATTATATTTATGTTTGTTCATCATCCAAAACCAAATTCGGGGAGTCCAATATCCAACATTCTCCCCCTTTTTGGTGATGACAAACCAACATAAATAATAATCAAAAATAATAATTCAAATGAAATTTACTTACTCCCCCTGCATTGATGACACATTAATTTCCAATTTAAACAAAAATAATACGCATCAAGCAGACGAGTGAAGTATATTAAATGAGAATCGATTATTGAATTATTGAAATACCAAATGTAGGTTATTGAAATATCAGATTTGAAAATCCATTTATATATCTTAACTCCCCCTGAATCTAACACAACAATTTAGATTCTTGGAGAAATGCTTTAAATTGTCATTTGGCACATCGTTATTATTATATCTCTCCCCCTTTGGCATAAGCAAAAAGAGCGGGAGGATAACAACGACAACAACAATGGCCTCAAATTAAAAGCACGGGAGTCAAAGAATACGACGACGGCTCAAGTGACACCAAAAAGAGAAATACGAGTAGAATCAAGGCGTGTCAATGATACCAAAGTCGAAAAATCGTAAAACGAAATCATCAAAACTCAAATCTTTTTAACGGATTGAGTTATGGAATATACTATCCAATATCAACATTTCTTGGTTAATTTAGTGCATGGAAAACAATTCTATGTTTCCATAGAAGAAATTTCTATTAAACCAAGTTAATATCGTCGAGCGACGAATTCAAACATCAGAGACATTAAAAATTAGAAATTGCACAATATAATGAAATGCCAACTGCGATGCATATATATATATATAAAATGAAGCAGAGTACATCACCGACATACAACAAAAATACATCAGGATATGACAAAATTTCCGAGTGTCAACAAAAAATACATCATCATCAACTATCAAAAAGACATCATCAAAAAGATCCAAAATACATAGCCACCCACACTATCCTACCCAACAACTCTCACAACTAGATATATCATCCAATGAGTATCAGGAGAGGCCTCGAAGAAACTCAAGAGGCAGCGGGAGGACCAGAAGCAACTGCAGGCTCAGCAGGAGCAGAAGAGGTGACTGGATCAGCAGAGACGTCCGGAAGATCAGCAGGAGGAACGGCTGAAGTGGCAACCTCTGAAGCAGCAACCGTAGTGGCCTCGGGAGCACCAGTCGGAGTATCCACCACAGGAGTGGCGGCAACAGGTGTGCTCTCAGGGGCACCAGCAGAAGAAGCAGCAACAGCATCACCGGAAGTGGAAGCACCAGCAGCAGTGCCCTCGGGGGCACGAGTCGAAGCACGACAGAGCTCCTCAACGTCCTCCTCAGCCATGTCATCTAACTCCTCATCCTCAGAAACGGAAGGAGGAAGATCAACACCCAGCAGACGAGCTATACGGCAGACTACCTCCTTGGTACGAGCCAAGCGAGACTCGTGACGACGAAGCAACCGTACGACCTCATCCAGGGTGGCAGAGGGAGCAGTAGAGGCACTGGCAGAGGCAGGGGCAGACGCTGAAGGTGTCGTCCTCTGAACGTGACGAAGAGCCGCAAGAGATTTCTTGACGGCCGTCGCATTCAGGGGAGGACCAAGGGGACGCTCATCGTCACGGGGCAACATGACACGAAAATGACGAAAAACGAGGGTCAACATGCAAGGAAATGGGATATGAGCCGATTTATTGGACTGTCGAATACACTCGAAAGAGTCAATCTTATCGAGTATAATTCGAGCCCAATTAATCGAGCTCCCCATGAAGATCGCATAGATACGCTTCAAAAATGGCTGGGATGGTAAAGATGAGGAGCCGTACTTGGGAAGCAAGCACGACTTCAGAATCAGATTTAGGACCCACGCATTAGGCTTGAATGATTTAGATGGCACGCCAATCATGGCAGGAGGGATCTGATGGAAAATCTCTGAAAGGATGGTCTGATCAAGAGAAGAAATATCATCTACCGAGATATCAGAGGGAAGAAGGCCAGACGAAGAGATACCCAAAATCTCTCCTAAGATTTCCGCAGTGAGGACTATAGGAGTCCCCAAAACGGTCGTCTCAACAGAGTGGGTCTGATCGTACTGACCCCGGATCCTATTCGCGTAGAAAAGCTTAACTAATCTAGGGTAGGGGTGAGGATTCACCTTCGGGTCATATCGAAGGTAATCGAGAAGACCCGACGACGACAGAAGATCAGCTAACCCTATAAAGTCGCTAAACTGGACGAAATGCTCCAGAAGCAGCGGGGAATGTTCGATACGGTTATACGCCGCGAGACACAAAGGGTCATCGCGACATAAGGAAATATCGACACCGCCCACCGGCATCGGACCCTTTCCCTTAGGCTTACGGGTAGACGTACGAGGGTGGGTGCTAGAATCGGGATGAATAGGAGGAGTGGGTTCCCTATGAGTCTCGGTCTCGGGGTTATACTCCGTATCGGAATCGGTAGGAGTATGGAACGTAGAGGCAGAGGCAAGAATTTTGGCCTTAGGCTTAGGTTTGGGTTTGGGTTTCGGTTGACCTCTAGGTTTAGCGGTCGTCGTCCTCTTCTTCTTGAGAGGAGGCGAAGACGACGAAGGAAAGGTGGACTTGGCTCTACGCTTCGGAGGGGTTGGATGCTCGGGATCCGAAGAGTTTGGATCAACGGTCATCGGAGAGGGGCTAGTCGGGGTGATCGGAATACGTGTTCTTGCCATAGTCGAAGCAAGACACGGGACAAGGAGATCAAACGAAGAAGCCCTAGCCGAAAAATAGATAAACCCTAAGAACCCTAGAAACCGAGCAAGCCCTAGCTCTAGGAAAGGAAATCTAACCCTAGGAGGAGAGGAGATCACCTAGAACGAGGGGCCGACGGAGGAGATCGACGGAGATGGCCGGAAAATGGCCGGAGATCGATCAGAAGTCGAAGGGTTTTGAGGGGAATCGGGATTTCGAGCTGGAGGAGAAAGAGAATAGACCGATTAGAATGAGAATAGACCGACTAAAATGAGTTTAAGTCGGTCGAGATCGCAAATTACCAAACAGTCCCTGGCACAACTAGTCGGTCACAGTTCAAGCACTGACCGACTAGATCACGATCTAGTCGGTCGGTCATTGAGCTTGAACCGACTAGTTGTAAACAGTGGCTGAACCAAGATATACTGACAAGATTTAGTCGGTCTGCGTTCATGTACTGACTGACTAGATCTCAATCTAGTCGGTCGGTCACTGAACATGAACCGACTAAAGAGTCAAAAACTTGAAAAACAAGTTCTCTCCACAATACGCTTGGACGATATATCTCAAAACTCTCAATAATCATCTAAACTACCCCATTAAACATCGAAAACTCAAAATTTGACGATTACGCACAAATCGAACGAAAAATCAAAAATATCACATAAATTCCGAAAAATCCAATAATTCTAGCATGGATGAGATATTGCCAAATATAATAGCATGCAAAATTATTGAATGAAACATGAATCCTATATCTCGGATTCACCCATAATCCCCAATTCTCGACGTAACCGCACAAAGGAGTCCTCCTTTAGGGGTTTCGTGAAAATATCGACGATTTGCTTTTGGGTTTCAACGTACACTAAAATGATGTCCTTTTTAGCAACATGATCATCTAAAAAGTGGTGTCGGACATCTATGTGTTTCGAACGGGAATGGTGTACCGGGTTCTTGGAAAGACATATTGCACTTTGGTTGTCAACCATGATAGGGCAAGTATCACAATTTATACCAAAGTCTTTAAGTGTGTGTCTCATCCAAAGAACTTGAGCACACGCGGCACCGGCGGCAATATATTCCGCCTCGGTGGTTGAAAGTGACACGGAATTTTGCTTCTTGGAAAACCAAGAGACAAGGGAATTTCCTATAAAATGGCAAGTGCCACTAGTACTTTTCCTGTCGGATTTGCATCCCGCATAATCGGCATCACTATATGAGATTAACTCATATGTGCTAGATTTCGGATAAAGTAATCCAAAATCTAAAGTGTGACTTAGATAGCGAAAAATATGCTTTACCGCTACTAAGTGAGATTCCTTAGGTTGAGACTGATAACGAGCACATACGCATACGGCGAACATAATATCGGGCCTACTTGCGGTAAGATAAAGCAAACTACCTATCATACCTCGATATAGACGAATGTCTACATCCTTACCGCCCGTATCTTTATCGAGATGCGTTGTCGTGCTCATTGGAGTCTTTTTCCCGGAAGCACTCTCCATTCCAAATCGCTTTAGTAACTCCACCGTGTACTTCGTTTGGTGGATGAAGATTGCATCGTCCATTTGGCGAATTTGGAGACCTAAGAAATACTTGAGCTCACCCATGTGGCTCATCTCAAATTGTTCCTTCATAACATTAGAAAACTCTTCGCAAAGAGCAAAGTTAGTAGCGTCGAAAATGATATCATCAACATATATTTGAACTAAAATTATATCATTATTCGCATGCTTAACAAAAAGTGTAGAATCGGCTTCTCCCATTTTAAAATTTAAATCCAAAATAAAATTCTTTAGGCGATCATACCAAGCTCGAGGAGCTTGTCTTAAGCCGTAAAGCGCTTTCTTTAGTTTAAAAACATGATTTGGAAATTTTTCATTTATGAAGCCCGGAGGTTGAGAAACGTAAACTTCCTCAACAACATCTCCGTTTAAAAATGCACTTTTAACATCCATTTGAAATAATTTAAAATCCTTATGGCATGCAAAAGACAATAATAATCTAATTGATTCTAATCTAGCTACCGGAGCGAAGGATTCTTCGAAATCGATACCTTCCTCTTGGCGATAGCCTTGAGCAACTAACCGAGCTTTGTTCCGGACGACGACTTGGTTTTCGTCGGTTTTGTTCTTGAAGATCCACTTTGTCCCTATGACGGTGTGGTTCTTCGATGGCAATGGAACAAGCTCCCAAACTTCATTTCTATCGAATTGAATGAGCTCCTCCTCCATGGCTAAGATCCAAGCGCTATCTTCGCATGCTTCATTAATATTCTTTGGCTCTATCGAGGAGGCAAAGGCACAATGAGCGAAGTAGTTCACTTGCGATCTCGTCTTGACACTATTATGGATATTGCCAATGACTTGCTCATGAGGATGGTCACGAACGGTATGAAGCCGTTTGGGAATACCTTGATCACTAGGAACATTCTCAACAACTTCATTAGTTGGGTTAGTCTCAATAGAATCAATAGAGTCATTAGACTTAGAATTATCAAGTGAATCACATAAAACGTCCATAGAATCATTTTCATTTGAAATTCTAGTTGGAACAAATCCTTCATTAAATGATACATGAAGCGATTCCTCGATCGTTGAGGTTCGTTTGTTGAATATCCGGTAGGCTTTGCTACGCGAAGAATATCCAACAAAAATCCCCTCATCGGATCTTGGATCGAATTTTTCCAAACTACCATACGTGTTCTTAATAAAACATTTCGAACCAAAAACACGAAAATGTTTAACTTGAGGCAACCTACCAAACAACAATTCATAACAAGTTTGTTTAGTGCCGGGTCTCAAAAGTATTCTATTAAACACATAGCAAGCGGTGTGTACCGCTTCCGCCCAAAATTGATGGCCAAGTTGGCTATCATCAAGCATAGTGCGAGCACACTCCACTAGCGTCCTATTCTTTCTCTCAACTACACCATTTTGAGGAGGTGCACGAGGGAAAGAGAAGGTGTGTGTAATACCAACTTCATCACAAAATGTCTCAAAAGACTCATTCTCAAATTCACCTCCATGATCACTACGAATAGTGACAATGGTGGTTCCTAAGAGATTTTGTACTTTCTTAACAAAAATTGTGAAGTTTTCAAAAGCTTCATTTTTATTACATAATGAAAATACCCATGTAAATCTCGAATAGTCATCTACGATGACAAGTCCATATCTAGCATTTCCTAATGAAGCAACTCTAGTTGGCCCAAATAAATCTAGATGTAATAGCTCTAGTGGCCGTTTAGTAGAAATGCTTTTCTTAGGTTTAAATGAAGATTTAGGAAGCTTGCCACGTTGACAACAATCACAAAAACTTTTCTTTTCAAAAACAAGCTTCGGAAAACCTTTAATGAAATTTAATTTTGAAAGCTTATATAGTGTTCCAAAGTTCACATGTCCAAAGCGTCGATACCATAAGTGTTGTTCACTTGTGTTGGCAACGAGGCATTGTTCATAAGACTTAGGAAGATCCAAAATATAAATGTCTTTATGACGAGTTCCGGAAAATAATAATTTATCATTATCTTTTCTTAAAATATGACACAATCCTTTCGCAAAGCTAACTTTGTAACCTTTGTCACAAAGTTGGCTTATTGAAATAAGATTGTGATTTAAACCACTAACAAGATAAACATCACTAATTAGGGGTTTAGAAGGGTTATCCACTTTACCAACACCTATGATGGTTCCGCTCTCGTTGCCTCCAAATACGACGCGGTTTCCATTTGCTATGGGAACCACTCCGGAGAGCAAACTAGCGTCACCCGTCATGTGTTTTGAACACCCGCTATCGAGTATCCAATTTCCCTTGGAGCTAAATTTAAATTTGTTGCTCCTTTTCTTTTTCTTTTCCTTGAGTACCTAAAGATAGAGAATTTCATATCATGGTACCTAAGGTCATTGGGTCCAAAAGATTAGACCTTTGGAAGCCAAGTCCAATTGGACTTAGACTTCCCCACATAATTTCTACTATGCACAACATCCGAAAAATAAGCATTCATATACAATTGTTTTTCGTCCATGCTTGTGTCCTTTGGGCTCCAAATTGTGAAAATCTTGGGAGCCATTATCCTATTGGGTGCATGCATTCGACGTTGATTTCTACGTGATGCATGTTGTGGATAGGCATAAGGAACATGATGGAATGGTGCACGACGAGAATTATTCATATGATGTTGTGGGTGAACATATGCATGTGAGGGAACACGTGCGTGAGGGTGTCTCACATGGTGTGCACGTGCCCGAGAATGTGTTGCATAAAAATCATCATATGTGTGAGATGGTGGAGTAGGACGTGTGTTCCTACGTGGCATGGTATTGGTGTACATGTAGGCATGCCCCTTCTTTGGAGGTCCACCCAAAGTGGGTTTCTTTCCAAAAGAAGGTGTGGACGAGGTGGAAGCACCATTGGTAGATGAACCACCAATAGAGTGTTTGCTACCACTCGTAGAGTCACCGGAAGTTGGCCTAACAAAAGTAGTGGCCGATTTGGATGGACATCCCATCGTATACCCCAAACCAATGTGGTGATTGGCCGGGAGTAAGTCACTTAGGATTTTATCCAAATGGTCCTTACCCTTATTGAATCTATTGATTCGGCCTAATGTGTTCTCATATTTCTCTTTGAGAGAACGCATAGAAGTATCTAGAGTAGATACTTGCGATGTGAGCACATAAACACGAGATTTAAGATTCTCGTTCTCAATACTCAAAGTCGAGTTTTGAGAATTTAAATCCGCTATCCTATGTTCTTCCGGATCATCTATGCTAACATGTTCAAGTTTAGATTTGAGATCAATAATCTCATTTCTCAACTCTTCAACAACGGTGTCGTTGTTGGTGATGATAGTCTTAGGCGATGTTTGAATGCTAGCTAGGTCATCTTTTACCTTAGTATATCTATTTACTAATTTAGTGTATTTTGACCATAATTGAGAGTTAGCATTCCTAAGGTCATCCATGGTTACCTCATCGCTTTCTTCATCACTATCATCGGAAGAGGAGGATCCTTGATCGTGCTCCTCTCTTGCCATGAAACACATGTGCGCTTGCTCCACGTGCTCATCGTCCGACTCTCCGCTTGAAGAATCATCGGAGTCGGTGAAGGTAGCTCCGACAAGTCCCTTCTTGTTTCCTTTCGTGTACTTCTTGGACTTGTCATACTTTGGCGCCTTCCACTTCTCCTTGTGCTTATTGAGGGGACACTCCGCTTTCATGTGTCCTGGCTTATTGCACTTGAAACACAAAGGAGAGGAAGAGGCGTTAGTAGAACCAAATTTAGCTTTGTTCTTGAAGTTACCTTTTCGGAAGAAACGGTTGAACTTCTTGGCCATGAGTGCCATGGACTCCAAGTCCAACTCGTTTTCCGAGTCTTCATCATCGGTTGATGTGGATGTGGATGGAGCGGCCTTGAAAGCAATGGCCTTCTTCTTTGGCTCGTCTTGCTTTAAATAGGACTTCATCTTTTCCTGAAATTTGAGCTTGCTATCCTTGCGTACCTCGTATGACATTAAAGTACCCATTAGTTGAACTACGGTGTACTTGTTCATGTCATTACCTTACTCGATGGCGAAGGTGCGCTTTTCCCAAGAAGAAGGAAGTCCTTCGATAAGCTTCGAACACTTCTCCTTTTGGGTGTAGGATTTGCCAAGAGCCTCTAGCTCGTTTATGATGTCGACGAAGCGAACGTAATACTCCTTCATCTTCTCGCCCTGTTGCATATGAAACATTTCGTAGTCTTTGTTTACAACTACGAGTTTAGAGTCTCTTACCCGACTCGTCCCTTCATGAAGTATGAGGAGGGAGTTCCAAATTTGATATGCACTCTTACATGTGCATATCTTATTGAAGTCCTCGGGCTCCAATGCGCATTGCAAGGCGTTCATTGCCTTGGCATTGCTTACCTCCGCGGCGACCTCCGCGGTTGTCCATTTCTCAAAGTCTTCTTCTTTGGGCTCGATGTATTCCTTCATTGTGGTCCTCCATAGAGATGCACTACGGAGGAAGGTTTCCATCCGGCATTTCCAGTACCCGTAGTTGGTACCGTTGAAGAATGGAGGCCTTGTAGAGGAATGTCCTTCCATCACCGAAGATGCTCCTTCACGGTTCCTGAAGGTGTCATAGTTGGAAGGTGGACGCACGGTCTTGTTGTCGTTGGCAGACATAGCTGTGTATCTGGCTCTGATACCAAATGTAATGCCCTACAAGCTACTGCACAAGTACTAGAGGGGGGGGGGGGGGGTGAATAGTACTTTAAAATAATAAGGAGTATAATTCCAAATTAAGTGCAAACAACTACCAAATCAATTTGCGGAAGCTTAAATTGAATGACAACACAAAATTAACAACGCTAACAAGAGATGTTACTGGGTTCAGATCCACCCAAGTCTCCCCGACTTGTTCCCGGTGATCCTACGTCCCAACCACCCGGATCCCCTCCGGATACTTGAGTTAGAAACCCTAACTCAAGATTTCCACTATGAAATACTTGTGAAAAACCTCCACAAGTCAAATCATACAAAATGTAACTTGTGACTCCCACAACCCGGGATCACAACCACACTCTCACACCCGAGAGTGAATCTTACAAATCAAATATGAAATGAAATAAGAAAACTTCTTACCGAACAAAATACCTATGCCTTGAGTATTGCTTACGAATTAGGGCAAGGATGATTTTGGGGAAGAAGTGGCACCAAACCCTAGCTCCAAGATGTAGAACAGCGATGGAGAGCTTTGGGGATGTTGGTGACCTAGAATCAAGCACTTGGCTTGGAAGGCTTCACACTCAATCAATCTCTCTTTGGAAGTAAGAGTTAGGAGAGATTAATGAATGGAGGGAATGAGCTTTGAATGAGCTTGGATTGATTTCTCTTGAACTCTAAACTTGCATTAATATCAGCCTTGGCAGCAATGAATGCAGCCCAACAAGTATTTATAGGAATGAAGAGAGAGAGAGAGAGAGAAAAACGTTTCAATTAGGGCTCCAACGGCTCTTTTCTGAACCCAACTAGTCGGTCAAAGAACAATCACCGACCGACTAGTTCATCAACTAGTCGGTCGGTCAATTAACGTAAACCGACTAATTGGTGAATAGAGAAAAGATCAAAGCACAGACATATGGAACTAGTCGGTCTAAGAAGAGTCACTGACCGACTAGTTTCACAACTAGTCGGTCGGTTACTCAACGTGGACCGACTAACAGATAAAACTGAAGTCTGAGAAGAATTAGACTTAGTCGGTCCAAGAACAAATGTTGACCGACTAATTCACCAACTAGTCGGTCACCAAATGAACATAGACCGACTAACAATAAACAGTAAGTATGGTGAAAAATTTGGCATGAACAGTAAACTAAACTAGTCGGTCTAAGAATAAAAGTTGACCGACTAGTTCATCAACTAGTCGGTCGATCAATGAGCACAGACCGACTAATGATAAACAGTAGCTCAAGTGAAAATGTGCATGTTCAGGGAAAGCTCAACTAGTCGGTCAAAGAAGCATCACTGACCGACTAGTTCACAAACTAGTCGGTCGGTGAGTCAACTTAGACCGACTAACTGTAAACAGTAAAGAGCAAAGAATTAACTGACAGAAACTAGTCGGTCCAAGAAGCTTGGCTGACCGACTAGATCACCATCTAGTCGGTCAGTTCTTCTTCTTGAACCAACTAACATGCACAAGAAGTCCCGAATCGAAGCGCAAAGCTTCGGGAAGAATTGTATGGACTTCTACTAAGATCCTAGAGCTAAGATATGAGCGTTATGAAGATTTAAAACGTAAGACCTACTCAAGGCTTAACATTCTACGAAAGAAGCTTAAAGACTATAAATTAAACTTGACGATACCGTCTTCAATAGCTTCAATCGAATCTTCATGACTTCTAAATAGGTCCATAAGCTTCAACGAAGCTTTAGGCATACGATCACGTGCTTTGAGAAGTCTTGAGACGTCGTAATTGTTATTCAAGTGAATTTGGCGACGATCTCCATAACTGCGCTCACAAAGTGTTAGTACATATTATATTTATGTTTGTTTATCATCCAAAACCAAATCCGGGGAGTCCAATATCCAACACCACACTCATATACCCACGACCTACATCAAGAACCCTCCCATCCTTACCCCCAAATTTCCACACCCCATCCTCCACCAAGATCGAGCCTTGAATTATTCTTGGAAAACTCCATTGCGACTCAAATGCACTGGATATCACCTCCACTTCCATCACCACTCCCCCCATCGATGTCTGACCTTGAATTATTATTAGAAGATAATATTTTAAACCAAGGCCAGATGACTCCGCCACTTCCACTTCCACTTCCACTTCCACTTCCACCACCTACGCCTGATCTTGAGTTGTTAGTGGCGAATTCCTTTGTAAATCAAGGCCCGACAACACCATCACCCTCATCTCGATCTTGGAAATATATCCTTGAGTTATTGATGGAAGATTCCACGGTAACCCAGGGTCTGGTGGATTCACCAATTCCATCTTAGCCTACCACTTCTACTTTTGGGGGTGAAGCAGTCGTGTCTCATACATCATCGATAACTTGCACCACGGAAGGTAACTCTTATGGTTTACAATTTGAAAATTTTGATATGAGTCCCCTTTCCCAAGCAGGTACAATTTTTGAGACATACGTCATCGAGGATGCCATGGAGGATGTCCATATCGACGAGGAGGGAGAGCGTGGAGCCGTGAACGCCACGACTCATTCTATTGAGCCTCATGCTCCCTTGCCTCTACCACTACCTCCACAGCTCACCCTCACTCCACTAGAAGCATCGCATACACCAGAGCTTACTGCTCCCACACAGTGAGATCTTCTAGACCCTATTTCTGAATCTCATATTACGTTCCACATATTTTTAGATTCAAATACTACTGACATGACATACCCTTCAAAGGATCCAGATTCAAATTATATGGAGATATGTCAGGGCATGTCAACAACTGACGAGCTCGTTGCTGAACGTGGACATGAGATCATCGCGTCACCGCTAGGACATAGCACCACATTCTCAGGGAGTCATCGTCAACTTTTTCCACACTTTACACTGCTCTTTGACGATACTCTTTGGGATACATTTATTGCGGGAAGGATTTTTCACCACGGACTGATGCTCCTTTTCTTTTGAATGATTTAGGTGGACATCATCGAGAGAAGCTTGTGGGAGCATTGCTGGAGTTCATTGGTGTTCGTGGCACCAGAACATTGGCGGAGCCACGGAAAGAACAGGAAGAGCAGCTTCCTGCTCCGCTACAGATCGTAGATCCACCATTTGCCCAGGTGTATCTAAATCAAGTAGTGTAAAATTTTTTTTACCGCTCTCTAGTCTAGACTTGAATAAACTCGTCTCCTCTTGGCAGCGAGAGGAGCGTATTAGGATCAATCGCTTTTCTTTGAATAAAATTCGCCTCTATGCTGTGCCCCACCACTCTCTTCCGTGGGGATTGTGCATCCTCCTGCTCCTGCACCTTAATTTTATTTTTTTTCTTTTCTGATTTTCCCCTAGCATTTTTCTGCATCATCATTATCATATAATATTGCTAGCATTGTCATGTTAGCTTGGGGGAAATCGCTTTTTATGTGTTCTGTCGTGTGACGTCTTTATGTTGTGTCTGTTTATATGTTTTCTTATTTGTGTGTTTCTTTTTCTTAATTTTTCCTATTTTCATATGTGTGTTTTCTCGTTTTTCCTTCTTTTTGTGTCGGTGCGTATTCCCCCCATTTTCATTGCCCTCCCGTATTTACTTCTATTGCATTGGGGGCAATGCAAGTTTCAGCTTGGGGGAGTCACACTTCGTGCGCCATTTGTGTCTTTTTCTTCGTTTTTGAGTCTTTTTCCTTCGTGTTTTTCTTTTTTCTTCTCTTCTTTTTATCTCTCTATCCTAGAGATGACCCCTTATGATGAATTGCCACTAAATCACACGCACACCTAGCATGGCTTCGATAATCACATTCACTAACCCTAGGAAGCCGAGTCCTATTGCATTTCATGCATCGTAGGTCCACTTAGCTTTTATGTGAGTCGTGTGTCGTGACTAGCTTATGGTGTGCTTCTACTTTGTGATTTTGATTTATATACCTGTCCTGGGATGACCCCTAGATTATCATACTTCGATTTGAATATGCGGTATTTGCTTCTCCTGTCTGCTTCTATATGCATGAATATATTTATATCGTATACTTCAACTCGCATGTGCCGGAATTCCACAAATAGGACTAGGATAACCCATTTAGCCTATGCTCTGATTAGCGAGAAATATCTCATTTGCCCAAGTGTTTAGAATCCGATTTCTTTTTTATTTTACATGGTGCAAATCCCCTCGTCATGTACCGTTCTCCCACTTGGGAGAGTACACATGTATATATCCCAAAAACCCAAAAATCCAAAAAAGAGAGAAAAGAAAAACCCAAAAAAAGAAAAGAAAAGAGAAAAGAAAGGAAAAAAATATGTATAGCCAAAAATCCAGAAAAATACAAATACCCAAAACCCAAAAAATGTGTGAATATTTTCCTACCTACCGAGAATAAAAGGAAGACGAGAGTTTGCCAACCTCCAACGTTTTCGAAAACACTTGGCATATGAACTTTCTAGCGGTTACCTAGGCGATAGTGTGGTGATTTTCTAGTCCCTAGCTGTGGAGTCCCCGATGTAGTGCCCTGTGGTAGCTACTGTACACGTACTAGAGGGGGGGGGGGGGGGTGAATAGTACTTAAAATAATCAAGATAGTTATTCCTAATTATTGTGCAAGAAACAAACGACAATGCGGAATTAAACAACTATCAACAAGAATTAAAACATACGCAAACAAACAATATTACTGGGTTCGGATCCACCCAAGTCTCCCTGACTTGTTCCCAGTGATCCTACGTCCCAACCACCCGGATCCCCTCCGGATACTTGAGTTAGCAACCCTAACTCAAGATTTCCACTAAACCCACTTGCGGAAACTCCACAAGTGCAATCGACCTACAATCGATTCCCGTGAATCCCACAACCCGGGATCACACAAACTCTCATAACCGAGAGTGTACAACAATTTAATGAAATGAAATGAAATAAATTCTTACCGTACAAAATCCTATGCCTTGAGTAAACTTACCAAATTAGGGCAATGATGGATTTTGAGGAGAGAATGTCACCAAACCGAATCTCCACCAATAAGATCAGCGATCGAAGGCTAGGATGGAGGATGGTGACTTTGGATCAAACTCTAGGCTTGGAAGGCTCACAATGGAGAGAATCTCTCTTGAGGAAATGGCTCAAAGAGTTGAGGGAGAGATTCTTGTGAGGAAGAGAAAGCTTTAGAATGGAGTTGAATAGATTCTCTTAGGTTTCTCCAAATCTCTAAAATGGCAGCCCTTGAAACTTATGAAAGAGCCCCTCCAACTATATATAGGATAGAGGAGAGAGGGAGAGAAAAACGTTTCAAGAAAAGCTCCAACGGCTCTATTCTGAACCAGACTAGTCGGTCAAAGAAGGATCACTGACCGACTAGTTCATCAACTAGTCGGTCGGTGATACAACGTAGACCGACTAACGGTAGAACAGCCAAGAAGTCGAAGTACAGGCAAAGACAACTAGTCGGTCTAAGAAGACTTGCCGACCGACTAGTTTCACAACTAGTCGGTCGGTGAATGATCTTTGACCGACTAACGTCGAAATAGAATAGGTAGACTTCAAGTTGACTTAGTCGGTTTAAGAACAAATGCTGACCGACTAGTTTCTCAACTAGTCGGTCGGTAAACGTTCTTTGACCGCCTAACTCGAAACAGTAGCTCAGGCTGAAAATGACTGTACACAACTAGTCGGTCTGAGAAGGACTCCTGACCGACTAGATCGTCATCTAGTCGGTCGGTGACTCTTCTTTGACCGACTAACTGTAGTCATGGAAAGAGCTGAATATAGAGAAGGCAAACTAGTCGGTTCATGTAGAGTTGCTGACCGACTAGATCGTCATCTAGTCGGTTGGTGACTCTTCTTGAACCAACTAACATGCACTCGAAGCCGAGGGAAGAAGCGATAGGCTTCTGGAAAGTTTCTAATGGCATCTATGAATATCCTAGCTCTAAGATATGAGCGAAATGAAGATTATAAAGTAAGTCCTACTCAAGGCTTAACATTCTAATATATGAAGCTAGAAGACTATAAAATAAACCTTACGAGCCGTCTTCAAAGCCTCAATCTTCATTCCTCTTGACTTCCATATTTCTCCTTGAGCTTCAACGAAGCTCCAGGCACACGATCATGCGTATTGAGAAGTCTTGAGGCGTCGCTTTTGATGTACGTGGTATTTTGGCGATGATCTCCATAACTGCGCTCACAAATAAGTTAGTATACATTATTTATGTTTGCTCATCATCCAAAACCAAATCCGGGGAATCATATCACAACATTCTCCCCCTTTTTGGTGATGACAAACCAACATAAATAATAATCAATAATAATGATTCAATTGAAATTTACTTACTCCCCCTGCATTGATGACACGTTAGTTCAATAATATTCATATGCATCAAGCAGCGAGGTAAATATAAAATATGAATCCTACTATTGCACATATAGGATCTAAATCCATTTTATATCTTTACTCCCCCTGAATCTAACACATCAAATTAGATTCATGGTAAATTCCTTTGAATTATTAATTAGCACATTGTCATTATTATATCTCTCCCCCTTTGGCATTAGCAAAAAGAGCGGGAGGAGACAAAACCAATGGCTAAAAAAATAACGCATGGGAGTCGAAGAATACGACCAAGGTCCAAAATAACACCAAAGCAAAATATCAAATACAAAATACCGAATAAAAGCAAAGCGTGTCAAGGAGACCAAAGTCGAAAATCGGAAACCGAAATCATCAAACCATAGGCGAAATACGAAATACCAAATCATCTAGCCATAGGCGAAACTCGAAAACCGAAATCATAAAATCATCGGTGAAAATCGGAAAAAGAAATCACCAAGCCATAGACGAAAATTGAAATACGAAATCATTAAGCCATAGGCGAAAAACGAAATCCGAAATCATCAAAACTCATATCGATTTTACTTATTGAGTTTTGGAACATACTCTCCAAAATCAATAGAATGCATGGAAAACAATTCTATGTTTTCATAGAAAGAATTCTATTAAATCCATAAAATCGTCGAACGACGAAATCAACATCAGAGACAAAAATAATCCGATGTGCATGCCAAATGTAGTATGCAAGAATGTTATGTCAAAAATAGATAGAACATCATATAACAATGGCATACACTAATCTAGCATACCAAACGAAGCAAAGAGATACCAATCGTAATATATTCTACCAATGGATACCAATATGAATCAAAAGTATGAACATACTTACAATATTAAGCTCCCCCTACTTTGGTGCATCATTCAAGCACCATCAACTCCAATCGAATGAAAGTCCTTGCAAATCACGGAGTTGGTAGGGTTGGTATCTCATGGTGGATTTAACCTAGAGAATATCATTTTGGTATCCAAAAATCTTTTTGGATCCTATGGGTTAGGCAATAAATTTAGCTAACTAAATTCAAATTAAATGTAACCCATACATACCACAATTGCTTTGGTACCCATAAAATGAAATTAAATTTATGGTACCAAGCAATGAAGGGTCAAAGGAAACTAACCCTTCGGAAACCAAGTCCAAGAGGAACTTGATTTCCCAACATAATCATCATTCAAAATAACATCATTTATAAACGATTTTACATACAAATTCTTAGCATGCATGCTTGTGTTCTTCGGACCCCAAATAGTGTATGTCTTGGGAGTCCTAATCCTATTGGGAGCATGCATACGTTGTTGATTTCTATGTGATGCATGTCGTGGGTAAGCATATGGCATGCGATGCAATGGTGCATGACGATAATTATTCATATGAGAATGATGATGAACATATGGATGTGGAGGAACACGTGCATGAGTGTGTCTCACAAGGTGTGCACGTGCTCGTGGGTGCGGAGCATAAAAATCATCATATGTGCTAACATGTGGGGTAGGATTTGTGTTCCTACGTGGCATGGTATACATGTAAGCATGACCCTTCTTTGGAGGTCCACCCAAAGTGGGTTTCTTTCCAAATGGGGGCGTGTTCCTAGCGGAAGCACCATTGGTAGAAGATCTACCCATGACGTGTTTACTTCCACTAGTAGAAGCATCGGAAGATGGCCTAACAAAGGTGGCGGACGATTTGGATGACTCTCCCATCTTAAACCCCAAACCAATGTGATGATTGGCCGGAGGTAAGTCATTTAGGATATCATCCAACTTGCCCTTTCCTTTGTTTAATTCATGAATTCGGCCTAGTGTGCTCTCATGCTTCTCGGTGAGAGAATGCAAAGAAGCATCCAAAGTGGACACTTGCGATGCGAGAGCACAAACACGTGACTTGAGATTTTTATTCTCAATACTCAAAGTTGAGATTTGAGACGTCAAATCCGCTATCACATGTTCATCCGAATCCTCGATATGAACATGCTCAAGTTGAGACTTGAGATTTTCAATCTCATTTCTCAACCCATCAACAACGGTGTCGTTGTTGACGATGAAAGGCTTAGGCGAGTTTTTAAGACTATCTAATTCATTTTTAGTCTTCATAAACTTAGTAGCCATATTAGAAAATTTATTCCAAAGTTGTTCATTGGCTATTCTAAGTTCATCATTGGTTACCTCTTTGCCTTCATCCTCGCTTCCATCTTCGCTTCCATCCTCGCTTTAATTGGAGGAAGTCTCTTCATCACAATCCTCTTTTCCCATAAAGCACGTGTGTGCAATCTCCACTCCTTCATCGTCCGATTCTCCACTTGAGGAGTCGGAGTCGGTGAAAGTGCCGACAAGCCCTTTCTTGTGCTTTCTTGACTTGTCGTGCTTGGATCCCTTCCATTTTCCCTTGTGTTTGTAGAAAGGACAATCCGGCTTGATATGTCCTGGCTTGTTGCATTTGTAACACACAGGAATAGAAACATTAGTCGAAATAAATTTAGATTTACGATTCAACTTACCTTGTCGGAAAAATCGGATGAATTTCTTTGCCATATTGGCCAATGTTTCCATGTCCAATTCTTCGTCCGATTCTTCTTCCGATTCTTCATCATCGGTAGAAGGAGCGGCCTTGAATGCAATTGCCTTTTTCTTTGGCTCGTCTTGCTTCAAGTACGTCTTCATCTTTTCCTTCATCCGGATCTTACTATCCTTGCGTACCTCATAAGACAACAAGGTACCCATTAGTTGTACGACGGTATATTTATTCATGTCATTACATTCCTCGATGGCGAAGGTACGCTTCTCCCAACAAGAAGGAAGTCCATCGATTATCTTCGAGACTTTCTCCTTTTGGGTGTAGGTCTTTCCAAGAGCTTCCAAGTCATTTGATATATCCACGAAGCGAGCGTAATAATCCTTCATGGTTTCGCCCTGCTCCATATGAAACAACTCAAATTCTTTATTAGCAACGACGAGTTTAGAATCTTTTACCGTACTCGATCCTTCGTGCAATATGAGGAGTTGGTTCCATATTTGATATGCACTCTTACATGTGCATATCTTGTTAAAGTCCTCGGGCTCCAACGCACAATTCAAGGCATTCATTGCCTTGGCATTGGCTACTTCCGCGGCGACCTCCGCGGGGGTCCACTTTGCGAAATCATCTTCGGAAGGCTCGATATACTCCGTCATGGTGGCTCTCCATAGTGAAGCGCTCCGGAGGAAAATTTGCATCCGGCATTTTCAGTATCCGTAGTTGGTACCGTTGAAGTGTGGAGGCCTGACGGAGGATAGTCCTTCCATAACCGAAGAAGCTCCATCGCGGTTCTTGAAGACGTTGTAGTCGTTGTTCGTCATAGCTTTGAACTCGTAGCTTTAACCTTGGCTCTGATACCAATTGTAGTGCCCTGTGGTAGCTACTGCACACGTACTAGAGGGGGGGGGGGTGAATAGTACTTAAAATAATCAAGATAGTTATTCCTAATTATTGTGCAAGAAACAAACGACAATGCGGAATTAAACAACTATCAACAAGAATTAAAACATACGTAAACAAACAATATTACTGGGTTCGGATCCACCCAAGTCTCCCCGACTTGTTCCCGGTGATCCTACGTCCCAACCACCCGGATCCCCTCCGGATACTTGAGTTAGCAACCCTAACTCAAGATTTCCACTAAACCCACTTGCGGAAACTCCACAAGTGCAATCGACCTACAATCGATTCCCGTGAATCCCACAACCCGGGATCACACAAACTCTCACAACCGAGAGTGTACAACAATTTAATGAAATGAAATGAAATAAATTCTTACCGTACAAAATCCTATACCTTGAGTAAACTTACCAAATTAGGGCAATGATGGATTTTGAGGAGAGAATGTCACCAAACCGAATCTCCACCAATAAGATCAGTGATCGAAGGCTAGGATGGAGGATGGTGACTTTGGATCAAGCTCTAGGCTTGGAAGGCTCACAATGGAGAGAATCTCTCTTGAGGAAATGGCTCAAAGAGTTGAGGGAGAGATTCTTGTGAGAAAGAGAAAGCTTTAGAATGGAGTTGAATAGATTCTCTTAGGTTTCTCCAAATCTCTAAAATGGCAGCCCTTGAAACTTATGAAAGAGCCCCTCCAACTATATATAGGATAGAGGAGAGAGGGAGAGAAAAACGTTTCAAGAAAAGCTCCAACGGCTCTATTCTGAACCAGACTAGTCGGTCAAAGAAGGATCACTGACCGACTAGTTCATCAACTAGTCGGTCGGTGATACAACGTAGACCGACTAACGGTAGAACAGCCAAGAAGTCGAAGTACAGGCAAAGACAACTAGTCGGTCTAAGAAGACTTGCCGACCGACTAGTTTCATAACTAGTCGGTCGGTGAATGATCTTTGACCGACTAACGTCGAAATAGAATAGGTAGACTTCAAGTTGACTTAGTCGGTTTAAGAACAAATGCTGACCGACTAGTTTCTCAACTAGTCGGTCGGTAAACGTTCTTTGACCGCCTAACTCGAAACAGTAGCTCAGGCTGAAAATGACTGTACACAACTAGTCGGTCTGAGAAGGACTCCTGACCGACTAGATCGTCATCTAGTCGGTCGGTGACTCTTCTTTGACCGACTAACTGTAGTCATGGAAAGAGCTGAATAAAGAGAAGGCAAACTAGTCGGTTCATGTAGAGTTGCCGACCGACTAGATCGTCATCTAGTCGGTTGGTGACTCTTCTTGAACCAACTAACATGCACTCGAAGCCGAGGGAAGAAGCGATAGGCTTCTGGAAAGTTTCTAATGGCATCTATGAATATCCTAGCTCTAAGATATGAGCGAAATGAAGATTATAAAGTAAGTCCTACTCAAGGCTTAACATTCTAATATATGAAGCTAGAAGACTATAAAATAAACCTTACGAGCCGTCTTCAAAGCTTCAATCTTCATTCCTCTTGACTTCCATATTTCTCCTTGAGCTTCAACGAAGCTCCAGGCACACGATCATGCGTATTGAGAAGTCTTGAGGCGTCGCTTTTGATGTACGTGGTATTTTGGCGATGATCTCCATAACTGCGCTCACAAATAAGTTAGTATACATTATTTATGTTTGCTCATCATCCAAAACCAAATCCGGGGAATCATATCACAACATTCTCCCCCTTTTTGGTGATGACAAACCAACATAAATAATAATCAATAATAATGATTCAATTGAAATTTACTTACTCCCCCCTGCATTGATGACACGTTAGTTCAATAATATTCATATGCATCAAGCAGCGAGGTAAATATAAAATATGAATCCTACTATTGCACATATAGGATCTAAATCCATTTTATATCTTTACTCCCCCTGAATCTAACACATCAAATCCATTTTTCGTCGTCCCGTACTCGTTTTCTTGTGATTTTTAGTTTTCTTTCACTTCTTTATGTTTTTGTGTGTTTGCATGAGATTGCTAGCGTAGGGGACATATAATGAAGATATCATAAGTCCCCGGAGCAACGGAAGGAGTAACACGCGATCCAGAGGGTCAAACGATGAAGATTGCTATTTTTCAGCCCTCAACCGATCGGTTGGACACAGCCAACCGATCAGTTGATGCATGCATATCCGACCCGGACGAAGGCAGAAGTGGAGTGCAGATCAACCGATCGGTACGTCGACCGTTTGAATCCAACAGAGCTCTTGGCCATTTGAAGCTGAATTCCAACCGATCGGGTGACATCTTACCCGATCGGTTCATCTGTAGCCGAATCTTCCAAACGATGACCCGGAGAGCTCAATCGCCGGTTCGCTGACCGTGTGAAGTCGACAGAACTCTCTGTCTTTTGGAGCGTATTTCCAACCAATCTGTTGAATACTCAACCGATCGGTTCACCTGATGCCGCATCTCTCCAAGCGATGACCCGGAGACGCCAACCGATCAGACCAAGTGAGCGG
The DNA here is from genome assembly GCA_030789695.1 of Scilla litardierei. Lineage (NCBI taxonomy): Eukaryota > Viridiplantae > Streptophyta > Magnoliopsida > Asparagales > Asparagaceae > Scilla > Scilla litardierei. Next base: position 302,499,810 of record CM061141.1, read on the forward strand.
TTGAAGCTTCTGAACGTCGATGCTGAAGCACCAAGCAGGTCACCCGATCCGTTGATTCTTCAACCGATCGGGTGGCGGAAATTTCTATATATAGTTGACCTAGGGTTCTGAAAAACGAGGTGTTGTTATTTTCTGTCTTTTTCTTATACGGTGACAGCTGGAATTTTATCGCTTTGTGTAAGTCTTCTGATTGCTTTCAAACTTTGATATTATCTTATTAGCATTTCTACTACCTCATTCCAATTGCTTGATTATGATTTTTACGGTTGAAATTTGTTTAGATTGCTTTTTAGCTATGATTTATGAGTAGTTCCCAAATCTGGGATTTTGGTGAAAACCCCTTCGTGGGTTCTCCCTAATGCGTCCATAGGACTAGGATTTCGATAGGGATTAGGAATTTAGATGGTTACGCGGGGTGTTTCATTGTCATCTGTGGAAAAAAGACCGTCTTTGACCATCGGGCCAAGGGGGAATAAACTTGGCGATTGACTCCCTAGCCACAGCTCACGCCCTTAGCGTAGACATCGAATCCTAGTGCGTGTGAATGACAGGATGAGATGTTGGGAGTAATCGTTGCGAGCTTAGTGCTCCCGGAGTTGGTCGGTGTTAATGGACATGGGAATGTCCACCAACCGAACCCGGGTAGTCCAGCGTATCATCCTGGGCATCGACCGAAATATCAGGCCCATGAGACGCTGGTACCACTCTTAGAGGCAACGTCTCACCACTAAACCCTAAATCCAATTGTATTCCTATCCGTAGGTTGTAATAGCGAGAACACATGATATGGTGGAAACCGAAGTCCTATGTTTCCTTTTATATTGTTTATCCCCTGTATTTACATTCCGTGACAAACCATCGATCGTTCGGGCTAGCTCACCCGTAGGGTGAACCGGTTCCTCTTAGACACAAGCACTACACACGCCTCCTTGTGTTTGACCCCCAAGCCATACTATAACACCGTGCGTTTGCGGTATAAATATTTAAATCTGGTATCCCCAATCCTATTGCACTTATATACTCAAAACTAGGGGACGTCACCCCAAAACCCAAGTGAACGTGATGTCTATCAAGTACATGTTCATTACGAGATGTTCCACAATGTTATTCCACACGATGTACCACAAGATATTCCACAATGGTGTACCACTAGATATTCCATACGGGATAGTACATTCGACAATCCACGAGTCATATGCATGTCATGCATCAATTGATGCGACTATTTAAACGTGAGCAATCATGCAATAAGTGTATCCAAAGTCCATGCATGGTATTTAAGCGACAAGCAACATGACATTCCATATTTATTATGATAGTTAAACCAGGACCACTGATTGACTTTCTTATTGAAAAACCAGAAAAATAAGGATAACGACAAGTCCAACAAAGATGTTGATTCCATGCTTCGAGCATGTGGTTTTCAATTAGTACACAGTTTACCCAAGTAGATGGTCGTGTGCTAGGGGTGGTAATTTTCAGCCCGGCCCGATAGCCCGGCCCGAGCCCGGCCCGATAGCCCGGCCCGAGCCCGGCCCGATAAGACCGTGCCTGGGCAGACAATTTTGGCCCGAAAAGCTTATCGGGCCGGGCCAGCCCGGCCCGACTCATTTCCATGCCGGACCCGGGCCGAGTTATTCAGCCCATTGGGCGGCCCGGCCCGAATAGGAGCATGTATACGGTTCTGAGTCTTCTGACTTCTGAGTCTCAGTTCTAAGCTCTAGTGACGTTTTGTATGCCATTACTTTACGGTGCTTGACACGCTACGGTTGATGAGCACATTAATGATAGATTAAGGGGCATATTCATGATTTGAGATTCCACTCTTAATCCCTTGATTCTTATTCGAAAGCTTTTTTAATCATGTTTTTTTGAGTCTTCTGTTCTGCTTTTGCTGATTGACACAACGTTGATCATTTAGGATTTCATTTCAGTAAGGTCTTTCCAAGCATGTACCAAGTGGAATATTATGCAAATTGCTTTTGTTGTTGTAGGACTTGCATACGTTGTTAGCTTACAGTTGCATTTTCTTCAAATGCAGACCTGAACTTAACCTGCTCGTCTGGTTCATGGCAATGATGATCAAGAACTCTCATGCCAAGTCTTTTTTGTAAAGTGCACATTTGACAGGAGTTCAGCAAACAAGAGTTGCAGGATGTGGTCACAACGTAAGTGTTTTAACTTTGTTTCTGCACAACCACTGCCTGCGCCTTCTCTCCACGTCTAACATGGTTCACTCATCTGTCGAACGATGAGTTGCAAGACTTTGAGTACTGAGTACTGAAGAAGTCCAGATAGCACTACATTAGTACATTACTACATTAGTACATTCTGATATAACAAAATTAACATAAACACCAAAAGAACAAAAGAAGGTAATTTTATTATGGCAAGAATTTTTTTACTCCAAATGGTCCTCCCCAATTCGATATAGTGAACGTGCCTTCCGGCAAATACGACTCCATCAATTAAAAAATTATAAAATAATGTATGATAAAATAACTTTTTCAACCCTATTGGACCGGGCCGGGCGGCCCGAATTTTTATCGGACCGTGCCTGGGCCGCTTCGGAGTGGCCCGAAGTCTTATCGGGCCGGGCCGGCCCGGTCCTTTAAGAAATCTGGGCCGGGCCGGCACGGCCCGATAAGACAGGGCCGGCCCGAATTGCCACCCGTATGACGTGTGCTACAACCATCTAAGTTGAAAGTTAGCGATGCCGTATGTTCAAGTCAAAATCGCTCTGTAGTTGATTCGTTTCCTATTTAGTTAGGTCTCTAGTCATCTGTTCAGGTCAATAACTGTTTTGAGATTAGATGTCATGTCCTGAGTTCATAGAGTACACTATCTAAATTTCTAAAGTTAGAATTAACGTGACTTACATATTGAGATCGTTGTAGTAAGACGAGGTTGGAGCTAGGGCTTCCAAGGGAGCTGGTGCACTAGTATCGGTACCTGCATATACAAGAAACAATCGATTAACGAACACACTATTTTCTATCTATTTAACTTGATCGTCTTGATTTTATAAATGATTGAAACCTTGTCAAAATCGTTCTAAATTTTTATGTAGGCTAGATATGAGAAAAATAATTTTACTGAAGGAGGAAATATTTTTTTGAAGCTTCTGGTAATTTTTATAATTTTTAAAAACTCAAAATGTGTTTAAAAACTAATTTTAATTAGTTATCGTATTTATTCAAACATTTCTTCTGGGTGCAATACATATCATAATGTTTCAAGTGAGCTGTCAAAACGACCGTCTCGAAGAGTACTACAACATATAATTTTTTCACATATCAGTTTACGTGAAAATATCAGGTTAACATATTTAAGATTTAGGCGTAAAAATTCATTGTAGAAAATCTACAAGTCTGATTGAGATGAAACTAGTGCCATTGGATCCAGAAAGTCATTTCTGATTTTCTGGAGCTGGCCTTGTATTTTTCTGGGACTTATATAATTAGTTATGAATTTAAAACTAATTATCCTTATATAATATTTTATAATATCCGTATTTTATCAATATACCAAAACGTATACGTATTTGTATTAAAAATAACAACGTAATTAAAACCTCACCCCCTTCGTTCGAACGTTGCATGAGGGGGTGTGGGCTCGTCGACGGTGGCGACAGCGGCGACAGGCAGCGGGCGCGACGGAGAACTGGGAAGGGGGTCTGTATGCTCGAGCGGTGGCGGGAGGCGAAGGCGGAGACCGGCGGCTTCTTCGGAGTTGCGGGGAGGTGCTATAGCTTCGTGAGGGTGTGGAGGCGGTGGCGGAGCTACGGCGGCAGAGTCGACGGCGTACGGGCGGTGTCAGAGAGGGGGGGTGAGCGAGAGAGAGGTTCGGGGGTCTATGTGGTGGTTGTTCGGAGAAGAGGTCTGGGTTCGGAGGTGGCGCCGTGGGGGTGGCCAGAGCTCGGTGAAGTTGGCGACGAGGTGGTGAGGCCATGGAGGGGGATGGGTTCGAAGAGAGTGGGGAGAGGGCTGTGCTCTGTTTTTGAACAGGAGGAGGGAGCGAACAAGGGAGTAGAGCCGGGCGCTCGCCGATGGTGGGAGGATGGGAGCTCGGGAGTGTGCAGCGGGCTTGGGGGGTTCTCTGGAGCGTGGCGGGCGTCGCTGGCGGTTGTCGAAGGTGGCGGAAGGCGGTGTTGTGTGGGCGCCGTTTGAGGGCTCGTCGGCGTCGGGCGGTGCGGTGGAGAGCTCGAAGCTCGAGCGAAGGGTGTGGCTGCTTCGTTGGAGCTCGGAGGTGAGCAGGCGGTGACTTCGTCGTATGGAGACGTTGACGGCGAGACCGCCGGATGGAGGGCGTGGGTTTGGTGAGAGAACGAGAGGGAGAGTTGAGAGGGTGTGGGCTTGTGTGTTAGAAAGAAAGGGGAGGCTTGATGTGCCCTGTTGTGAAGATGAATGAAGGTGGGGGGGGAGTATATACAGGTTTAGAAATATTATAAATATAGTTTTTAATAATTGAATATCAATTGAATTAATGAATGTAAAATGAATGGAATGGGCTGGCATGTTGGATCTGACCAACCCATTTGGTGGGTTAAATGGAGTGGGGGTTAGGGAAGTGATTAGGGGTAGATCTAGGGTTAGGGTAAGAGTAAAAAGTCATTAGTGAAAGTAATTAGTAAAAGCGGAGGAATGCATCCCCGTTTTCACATGACTCCGAAAAATTACAAAAACATATCCATGGAATCGTATTGTCGTGAGGATCGAGAATACAAGATCCAATTCGGGGTTTGAGCTACGGAGATACTAGTTTTAGGCCAAAACATTTAGGATGTGGGTTTACAGGTTCTGGGTCGATTTGATTTCAGAAAATTACGAAATTAATATGGGGAGCCCTAAATGATCATAGAATGATACTGTAGAAGTTTGAAAACGTTTGATGATGTTTATATAGAAAATTAATTCGTTCAGCTAAAACATTGACAATTGAAAAATGAATTATTATAAAATTGTTTAGAGGTATTTGATGAAACCCGAACTTGCTGAAATACACCATAATTAGTTTGATACTTCAAAATATTTTTATAAGAAATTTTGAAATCATTTTTGATATAAAACTCATGACTAACCATTATAAAGTAATTTTTTTTAAAAAAATGTGAAAATAAGTTAAATACGCTAATAGATATATTGACGAAAAACGGGTTGTTACAAAAATGATCTAGCGCCTCATTCGTAATCCCTCCTCCCTTTGGTCCCGGACGGTTCGGGCAAAGTACCACTTAGGAACTACTCAAATTCTTTCCTTTGTATCCTCCCGACGTGGCTTTGTTACTTGGTCTGCTGTCTGCAAGGGTTGGTTTATTGTTCAGCATGCCATTCGTTGGTAGGTCAGGGATGGTGCTTCTGCCCGTTTCTAGACCGATGTGTGGCTTCCTGGCCTCCCTCCCCTTGCCACCATTTCATTCTCTCCCCCCAGATTCTCTTCAAGCTCATATCAGTAGGTTTGTCTCCGAGTCGGGATCTTGGCGTTGGGATCCTTTTCATCACTCCCTTAATTCTACCACCTACTTGAGGCTCGCAATTGTTTGACCTCCTTCCCCTGAAACAGGTGCGGACAAAATGGTTTGGGATTATTCCCCTTCTGGTGAATACACGGTGAAGGATGCTTACTCATACATCATTGGCAGCGGCATTCATACCCCATGCAGAGCTTGGCATAAGATCTGGAAGTGGACCGATCATCAACGCATCCGCTCCTTCCTCTGGCTTGCTCGACATTCTTGACGCCTTACCAACGTGGAAATGGCTCGGTGACATCTCACTACAAACTCTATTTTCCCCTTATGCCATCGGGATCCAGAGACTCTTATCCATTGTCTCAGGGACTGCCCCAGGTTTGCGCTCTCTAACTTTCCCCGATCCCCCATTTGGACTTTTCACTTTGTCTGCAGGTCCTTGGTTGCGTGGTAGGCTCTTGGGTTTCAGTCGGTCCCAAATATTCGTCACCTGCTGTTGGCTTGTTTGGAAGGCAACAAATGAGGTTGTTTTCCAATGAATATGGCCATTGCTGTGTCACAAAGCGGAAAATTCTACAGCAGGTCCATAGCTTCTCGATTGCTATGGCGAGTCTACACAAGGCACAGATCCAGCCTCCCATTCCATCTTCCCTCTGGGAGCCGCCACTTGCTGGTTGGGTCACCCTTAATACTAATGGAGAGGTCACTTGGAATTATTCCTCTGCCAGCATTGGGGGTTATCCGTGATTCCAATGGTGATTGGATTCATGGTTTCTCCGCCCGCATTAACACTTGCTATGTGCCTCATGCCGAACTCCAGGCGATCCACCTCGGTCTCTCCTTGGCTTGGACCGTCGGCCACATGCACATAATTCTGGAATCGGACTCTACGGCTTCCACTCGGGCTCTCACCTCTCTATGCCTGGAGGACCTGTTTGTTCCTATTCTGCCTGATATCATATGCCTTCTCCATCGGCCTTGATGTATCTAGATCAGACTTGTTTCTGGTCACGCCAATTTTATTGCTGACTCCCTTGCACAGCATCTCCTATTGTTCCCCTCCCCCACCGGATTGATTTTCCAACTTCCCGATCTGTTGTTCGTATGATATTTATCGGTCACAGCCCTCTCCCGAGGTCAACCAGATCTCTGTACGACCCAAAAAACAAACAAACAAGGAATTGCAGATTTGTTATAAACGGGCTTTGGAGGCCCAACCCGTTAGTGGGTATCCACCCATTATGTAACCCTATTACTATAAATACAGGGCTACGGAGTTCCGTAGCCGTCATGGTTTACAACACGTTATCAGCACGCTCGAGGCTGAGCCGAACCCCTGCCAATGGACGAACGTGACGCGAACGGGCTTCCTTCACCGAACGTCGCTAGATCCGGCGGGTAGGATCTAGAGGTAATCCTGAAACCCTAGATCTAAAATTTCATATGCGCATATGTTGAGATCCAATTTCCTGGATCAATCAATTAAATTTTTATCGTTTTTATTGTTAAAAATCAACTTTTTACAAAAAAAAACGCTTTTTTGGAAGATTAAAACTGGTTTTTCCAATAAAAATTGGATTTTTATCCAACTTTTTTCCAAAAATCGCCCAAAACCATAGAGGGTTTCTCCCGCACCCCCCTACCGCCGCCGCCTGAAGCGGCGGCACCCCCCGCCGCTCGCAGCGGCGGGATCCCCCCGCCGCCCGCCGCGGCGGGGCTTTCCCGCCGCCTGCCCGCCGCCTGCACGGCGGGGATCCCCCCGCCGTTCGCAGCGGCGGGGAACCCCCGCCGCTTGCAGACGGCGGGGACCCCCCGCCACCGCGGCAGCGGCGGGGATCCCCCCCGCCGTTCGGGGCGGCGGGGACCCCCCCGCCGCCTGCAGCGGCGGGGATCCCCCCGCCGTTCGGGGCGGCGGGGACCCCCCCGCCGCCTGCAGCGGCGGGGAACCCCCGCCGCTCGCGGCGGCGGGGACCCCCCCGCCGCCTGCAGCGACGGGGATCCCCCCGCCGCCCGCGGCGGCGGGGAAACCCCGCCGCCCGCGACGGCCCCCCCCCGCCGCCCGCGACGGCGGGGCCCCCCGCCGCCCGCAGCGGCGGGCCCCCCCGGGCGGCCGCTCGTATCGGGCCCCCCCCGGTGCGCGCTCATGTCCGGAAACCCTAGCCGCCTGAAGCGGCAATCCGCGCGACCAAAAACCCTAACTAGGGTTTCACCCCGAAAATTCACTATTTTCAAACGATTTTCAGATTTAAATTCGATTTTCCTTCGCTATAATCTGATTAATGCTTTATAAATCATCGCAATTTTTTCTTGGATTATTTGATTATTACACGTTTAATAATTAGGAAGATCCTGCGACCGCTCTGCCGTTAGTTAACTAACCTAACGGTGTATGACGTTGCCCAGTGGTCCAATAATTATTAAACGAAAAATTTTCATTTTCATTATAAAATTTCTGTGATGATTAAATGCATGTGTAGAAATTTATATGCCTGCCGCATATTTAATGATTCTGTGATGTACATTTTTATTTAGCATGCTAAAATCACTATGACATAGTTTAATGCCTGTAGCAAAACTGTATGTCTGCGATGAGATTATTTAAATGCCTGCAGCATATAAATAGCATGTGTATACATCATACTTGTTTCAATTCAGGTTAATTGAGCACAACTTTTTAGTTTACAAGATTTACATTATATGTATGATGCGCTCATGATATGACAACATTTTATGTCAACAAACCAATAATGATTTCAAAAAGTTTAACATCATATCCTAGTTGACAAAATGAACCTGGAGTTCAAAACCAAAATGAACCTGAAGTTCAAAATCAAATCAAAAGTCAACACCCTTTCACACTAATAAAAATTAACAAGTACGATGGATTATACGAAAAACATTTATGCGTTTTCTTTTAGAAATACGCATTTCGCGGTAAATAGATCTCTCAGATCTATGGTTTGTATAAACCAATATTGACACCAGCAGTTGTCATAACACCGCCAAACTCTTTTGAGTAATCTCACTTTACAAGGAATGACTCTTGCATCTAACCTTATTTTTTAAGCGTACGCCCGAAGTCGTGGCTTAATAGCTTAGTGAGAAATTATAAACTTCGTAGCCACGTATTTGTTTCCCCTTGAGCATGAATCTATATCCACACAATACTTGAATAACTCAATAAAAATGGCCTGTAGACCATACTTGAGTTTTCAAATAGACTTTTAAAAGTCTCTCATAAATTAGAAAGTGGAAATATAGAGACTAACTCATTTCCCTTGTATATGTCTATTTCGTAAGACCAATAATCATTCTTCCTTATAAACGACAATAAGGACGACTGATAACAGGGGAAGTCTTGAATAAAAATGAGAAAGGGAAGATATGATGTACCTCGATATGGAGTATGCAATGACAACCTAATATCAGACCAGAAGTTCTGACAAGACCCATAATGCTTTTTGCAAAATGAATGGGCATTAACCTATGCCATATAAAAATATATATACATATCTAGTCTAAACGACGAAAGTCAAAATTGACTGTATGTATATTTCGCTACTACCCGAGGACAAATAAATTTTGAAAATAAATTTGATCTGTTGTCATAATATGAGTCGAAAATGAGCACAATTGTGGACGTATATTTTATAGAACACACATCATACTATGAAACTTGTTGCTCTAACATAATTATTAGTAGTATTCTCTTGCAGTATATATGTGCTTTTTACGCATTTTATTTTACTGTAAATGATTTGTCATCCTGAATACTCCTAAAAAATGAGGATGCCATGTACTCTCTGAAACTTATAAAGTTTCAAAGGATATTCGTCAAAATGAAATCCCTAATGACTCAAGAAACCAATAAAGCCTGAAGCTTTATCCAACTATGATCCGCATAATAGTCATTGTGAAGATGTAATCCTTCACAGTTTGAACAGAGTTCACCTATTACCGGACAAAATTAACTTGAGCATTTTAATGGACGTTCAAAAGTCCCACATAAATTCGAACAGAGGAATTAATTTGGAACACCAGAAGTGTCCAGAATCGACCAACTTCGGATCGATGTCACCCTGGATTGATGATGTAAGACATCATTAACCAGACGAACCCGAAGATTCTTCAAAAAAGGGTGAAACTCTCATTATCCCATTCAAAAGGGAAAAATGATTATGAGATCATCTCCATTCACGTGGACATTGACTCTCCTCACTTCCTCAAACGAATTTAAGATGATATACTATCATTAGATGAATGAGACCTTTAGGCCTCTTGAGAGTATTTGAGGGATAAAAGTGGACTCACACACTCCCTACATATGGCTAATGATGTACCTTAGAGTACTCATCTATATATCCTCTTAAAATGGTCATAATCAAAACCTTGTTATCCAACCGCAGTCCAGATTATTATTAATCACAACGGACATATTACATTACTGGGATATTGGTTGGGCTTTTACTTACCCTCATACCACCCTAAAAAATGCCGCAGTGGAACTTATTCATCGGGACTAACCCTCCTAGATGAATATGTTCCGAGATCCCCAAACGGGGGATGCATTAGAGCACATCTTATAGATGGAGCCTTGACGGGTTCATATCCCTAGTTCTATGCTCAACTTCATTGAAGTCGAGCTTATTGCGGATTTTTGGGATAACACTGGGAAATCAATTTAACAACTGGAAGAAAATTGAACACCCTGAAGCTTTGTGTTCACACCCAGAAATGGGTTATATGTAAATCATTAAAATGATTTAAACGGATTACTTGTCCACTAGAAATCCAGTTGTAGGTGACCACGTGGGAGCATGCAAACCTTCAGAACGCCTCCTTAGAAACTATTTATATGAGCCTGATCACCTCATATAAACAGTTTCCGAGAACCCCTAACGAGGGAAGCGTTTAGTGCACATCTTATCGATGGAGCCATGATGAGTATACATCCCCATATCACCACTATGGACCATTTAAAACATTAATACCTATGATCTGATTATCATGAATAGTGATGAGATCCTGAAGATCCACACTTATGAAACTGTTAAACAGTTATCAGACATAGCTACTGACAATATAAATATTGTCAAATTCACACATCCCTGCTACTTAAAATCCAGCTAGGATTGACATACCAACTATAATGGATGCAATCTACCAGTAGCAGAAGTGGATATCCTTAATGGATGAGAGGACATACCACGAGACCCTAAAACAATACCACCACAAGAAAGTGAGCTCATCTCCATATCCTCTCCCTTTCCAAAACCTCCAGAAGAGATAAATCTGGAATAAATTGAATAATGTACGTACACAGAGAGGTATTTGGATAAAACACACTTGTCGACAATTACTCACATTTCATTTTGCCATTGATATCGTTCACAATCTCAGTTTCCTGAAGCAAACGCAGAAATTTGGCCAAATTATGTGGAACGAGGCAATAATAAGTTGAGCTGGACTCACTTATGAAATGTGAAGTGTTTGTACCTGAAGTCCTGATATCAAAAGATATCAAACCTGTGGGCTACCGAGTATTGTATAAACAAATAAAATCGTATACTATAAGCAAAACGCTATAGCCTTAGAGGTTTATTTCGCATAAACCAGGAAGTAACCATGTAAGATGAGTTTAACTCACTTACAAAATTAATCAAACTGATGCATCAGGCTCCCTGGTCATGATTGCGAAACCCATGCGATTAGCAAAGATAATTTTAGGCTATGTTGCTATGGATGATATGACAACATACCCTTATGAATAATCATCCTGAAGATGAATAATCATCCTGAAGATGAATAATCATCCTGAAGATGAATAATCATCCTGAAGATGAAACCTTCATCCTGAAGATGAATTATCATCCTGAAGATGAAACCATCATCCCGAAGATGAATAATCATCCCGAAGATGAAACCATCATCCTGAAGATGAATTATCATCCTGAAGATGAAACCTTCATCCTGAAGATGAATAATCATCCTGAAGATGAAACCTTCATCCCAAAGATGAATTATCATCCCGAAGATGAAACCATCATCCCGAAGATGAAACCATCATCCCGAAGATGAATAATCATCCCGAAGATGAAACCATCATCCCGAAGATGAATAATCATCCAGAAGATGAATAATCATCCAGCAGATGAATTACCATCCAGAAGATGAAATTATCATCCAGTCGATGAAGAAACATGGAAAATTGCAATCCACCAATACACCTACTGGTTGTATGGATGCACATTAAGACCCATTCCGTTCGCTGGAAGAGGGGAAGGATATCCTAGGTCCTGAAGTGCCTTACTCAAATGTCTTTTGTACACTCCTTTATCTGGCAGTAAACACTTTAACCAGATACAGTGCAGCGCCTACAGCGCACCACTGGACCAGAGATATGTAGCTTCTGCGCTATCTCCAAGGGTCAAGGTTCATACAACATGTTAAATGTATTTGCATATACAGGTTACAGATCATCGCGATGACTGCAATAAAGAAGCGACCAACTCCTGGAGACCAGCAAAGCATACTTCCAAGGCAACATCAATCCCACCATCCCGAGAGGCTCATCAATCCAAGAAGCAAATCATAAGTACGCACAGCCAGGTCCTGCAGTACCTCGCAGACACAGTGAAGACTGGGTCAGAGACGTGATGCTACCTACCGAGTCTGCAGACCACTCCTCCTCAGAAGAGATCCCTCAGATTCAGTAGCTGCCATAGATGAGCGATACTTGTATAGATGAGCGATGTCTTGTATAGGTGAGCGATGCCTTGTACTTTGTACTCATTATCGGAACACTGTAAGAGATTGATGTATAGTTGCCTAGGAGATCTGCAAGCCTGCAGCTTGTACAGATTAGGGGGAGTCAAATGTAGTGTTGTACTCTTTTCCCTTGGCTATTGGTTTTTCCCACTGGGTTTTCCATAGCTAAAGGTTTTAACGAGGCAAACTCATTGACTCTGGATCCAGAAGTATCCACCCCCTTAATACTTCCACTAATCAGGGGAAGTTACGGAAACTGTACTCTTTTCCCTTGGCTATTGGTTTTTCCCACTGGGTTTTCCATAGCTAAAGGTTTTAACGAGGCAGTTATCCCTAACTTAGGTATAGTGCCCTGTGGTAGCTACTGCACACGTACTAGAGGGGGGGTGAATAGTACTTAAAATAATCAAGATAGTTATTCCTAATTATTGTGCAAGAAACAAACGACCATGCGGAATTAAACAACTATGAAGTACTTGTGAAAAACCTTCACAAGTCAAATCATACACAAAGTAATTTGTGACTCCCACAACCCGGGATCACAACCACACTCTCACAACCGAGAGTGAAACTTACAATTCAAATATGAAATGAAATAAACACTTACCTACAAAATCCTATGCCTTGAGTAAATCTTACCAAATTAGGGCAAGGAGGGATTTTGAGGAAGATGATGCCACCAAACCCTAGCTTCAAGAAGATGACCAGCAATGGAAGCCTAGGGTGGAGTATGGTGACTAGGATCAAGCTCTTGGCTTGAGAAGCTCACAATGGAGAGAATCTCTCTTGAGGAAGATGGCTGAAAGAGTGAAGGGAGAGATTCTTGTGAGGGAGAGAGAGCTTTGAATTAGCTTGGGAGAGCTCTTCTCTTAGGTCTGAAATTGCTTGTAAAATGGACCTTCAACCTTGCCTCAAACGAATCAGGTTTGTATTTATAGAGGCAAGGAAAATCGTGTTGGAAAAGATCCCAACGGCTTTATTCTGAACCAGACTAGTCGGTCAAAGAAGGATCACTGACCGACTAGTTCATCAACTAGTCGGTCGGTTATACAACGTAGATCGACTAACAGTTGAACAGCAAAAAGGTCGAAGTACAGGAGATGACAACTAGTCGGTCTAAGAAGACTTGCCGACCGACTAGTTCCACAACTAGTCGGTCGGTGAATGATCTTTGACCGACTAACAGTCGAAATAGAGTAGGTTGACTTCAAGATGAATTAGTCGGTTTAAGAACAAATGCTGACCGACTAGTTTCTCAACTAGTCGGTCGACAAACGTTATTTGACCGATTAACTCGAAACAGTAACTCAGGCTGTACAGAGGCAGGCTCAACTAGTCGGTCCAAGAAGGATTCCTAACCGACTAGATCGTCATCTAGTCGGTCGGTGACTCTTCTTTGACCGACTAATTGATCAACCTGGAATGAGCTGAATATAGCAAGGCATCTAGTCGGTTTATGTAGAGTTGCTGACCGACTAGATCGTCATCTAGTCGGTTGGTGACTCTTCTTGAACCAACTAACATGCACTCGAAGCCGAGGGAAGAAGCGATAGGCTTCGGGAAAGTTTCTAATGTCTTCTATGAATATCCTAGCTCTAAGATATGAGCGAAATGAAGTATATAATGTAAGTCCTACTCAAGGCTTAACATTCTAATCTATGAAGCTAGAAGACTATAAATTAAACCTTACGAGCCGTCTTCAAAGCTTCAATCTTCATTCTTGACTTCAATAAAACTCCTTGAGCTTCAACGAAGCTCCAGGCACACGATCACGCGTATTGAGAAGTCTTGAGGCGTCGCTTTTGATGTTCGTATTCTTTTGGCGACGATCTCCATAACTGCGCTCACAAATAAGTTAGTATACATTATTTATGTTTGCTCATCATCCAAAACCAAATCCGGGGAATCAATACACAACATTAGGATCCAGAAGTATCCACCTCTAGTGATATCCATCGATCAGGGGAAGTTACAGAGACTTGTACTCGTTTCCCTAGCCATTGGTTTTTCCCACTGGGTTTTCCTTGGCAAAGATTTTAACGAGGAAAGTACTCTTAAACTTGGGATCCAGAAGTATCCATAGACCCATGATCAGATAAGCTCTATGAACCCTGAAGCGTTCATCACGGCTTACAACAATGGATGGATAAGGGGAAGTGTTATAACGGGCTTTGGAGGCCCAACCCGTTAGTGGGTATCCACCCATTATGTAACCCTATTACGATAAATACAGGGCTACGGAGTTCCGTAGCTGTCACGCCCCGCTGTCCAAAATAGGGAGGGTCGGCGTGACAAGCCGCGGTATTAGAGTACCAAGCGCTAAAGTACACACCAAAGTCACGCAGGCCACTGCAAACGCTGAGGAAACACAGGCAGTAAAGTACAGACTGAACGATTAACAGAACAGTACAGCTCCAACACAGAAAGATAGTACAAGACACTACAACACAGGCAGTAAGGTAAAATACGACGAACAGAACATCCAAGAGTCACAGAGCACCGCCACTACATGGCCAGTACCGCACAAGTCCACTGTACAACCCCAACAACAAAAGCTCCCACAAAAGTACAACTCAACCCTACGGGGTACAAAGGGAACAGGGGTACAACACTGCGTTCATCACACACACACAACCCAAGACTACACCACGCGACCCACACTGACCATACACTACGGACCCTGCTGAGACGAGCTGCCCTCCGGGGTCTCCACTCCCGGGCCCGCCGCCAGAGAACCGGTGCCTGGACCTGTAGGGGGGAGGACACGTCACAGCGTGCCCAGTAGGAACTCCACAAGTCTACTACTCTAATCATAGTGCACAACAAGGAATCACAACAAAGGAAAAGGCATCACATTCCAGAGTTACTGTTTTTTTCTTTATAGGTTAGTTTTCATGCATGAATTCGAAACCTCAGTAACGGGTCAGACATCGGGGACTGGACCTCACCCGGTAAGGTGGGTGGAACGCTACGACTTCCCGAGACAAGCTCTTACGAAAGAAGCCGTTCACCAACACAACCAACTCAACCACAACCGCACCAACTCCCCGCCGCTGAGGGCTCGTCAGGAGTGGTCCACAAGCCAGCAGTCCATCCCCGCATGTCCACTTATTACCTTGGTTTCCCCCAACCCTCCTAGGGTCCTCACCCACTTCAAGTGGAACAAGATATCCCTAGGTTATCTTTTAGCTAATCATTAATCCTAGGGTATTGAGCATGTAAAATGACGTATGTAAATGATGTCCAAATTCATTCTTTTCATCAAGATATTCACAACAAACTAGCATGCTCCATAATACATGTATCATAACCTCATTGATCATATACAATTCCTCGTGGGTAATACATGTCACACAATTAACATGCCATTTTCCAAGTTTCTTCAATCTTAAGTTCATTCAGGCAATTTAACAAACATATAATGAGCGCCACATAAATGAAGAGAATCACGTCACCAATTTTTGTAACAAATAGCATAACTAATCTTACATACATGCATCAACATCATTCATGCATTTGGAGTGAAAAATTAGCAATATCACACAAGTCCAATTTCGCCCAACACCCTTCAACATACTGAAATTACATGAACAGATAGAAAAACAGCATTTTTAACCCATGTATTTTGAGAATTTGACAAATCTCAAAGAATGAAAGTTGGAGATATTATAGTTCTGAGTTCACCCATAAAATTTCAGACAAAAATATGAAGTATTGGATTTATAGTGAATTATTTGGTAAAGGATGTCAAAACTGTTCTGCAGACAGATTTCTATGTCTGTGTTCAAAGCCAATTTTGGGCATATTATAGCCAGAATTTCGACATAAGATTCGCGATGGACTTTGAGAAAAACTTATTATCTTTCTAACAAGACCAAAATCAACAAATTCCAAGATGTGTGCAGGTAGTGGTGCTTGGTTTACTGAAATGTGTACAGCTTGACAGAATTCCTGGCATGTTGCACAATTCGAATTTTTACCCTAATTTTCAGTTCGAATCGGAAAACATGATGAACATGAAAGTTTCTCATAACTACGAGATAAATATCATATAAAATTTTCAGAGCATTCTTAATAGCCAATTAATCCCAGAACTCAGCTAAAGGTTCAGCAAATTTCAGGCATGCATCAAGATTCCTAGTTCTACAACATTCTTCCCAAAATTTCAGAGAAAACTCATACATATAAGATGTTTTCCATCATTTATAATTAGAGTAGGAGAGTGAAGAGTTCCTACCTCTTTGGAGCTTCAAGAATGGTTGATGGTTTGAGTAGTAGCCCTCTCCTTCTCCTTCTCCTTCTCCTCTTCCTATTCTTCTTCTTCTTCTTCTTTCTTCTCTTCCTTTTTCTTTTCCCTTTTTTTTCCCTAGTTATTTTCAGCCATGGGCTGAAAATAATGGAGAGAGGGGGAGAGAAAGGGACCTAGGAGAGTGGAGAGGGGTGGGGGGTTATGGTGTAGGGTGAGGGGAGAGATGGGGGGTTAGGTGTACTAGGTATGACAACTTAGTGCCATACTCTATTTTTCTTTTCATTTCTTTTTTTTTCTTTCTTTTTTTTTTCAAAATTAGCCATCCAAATGCTTGATTTTATTACAAGTTTGCCATTGCAAATATCTCATTTCCTTTTTTCACAATAACCCTTCACTTTAAGAAATTTGCCTTAAACCCAATCTTACAATGATACCCTCATTTGGGTATAAATGAAAAATCGAGGGGCAATTTGCAAATCTCTCCATTCCCCGGGATTGGTGTGCACATGTACGAGAAACTTGGATGAATTTAACGATTACTTAGTATTTGCACACTAGGGTTGTTACACCCTACCCTCCTTAGAAAAATTTCCGTCCTCGGAAATTTAACAAAATCAGGAGAGCAGTCATTTATATACAATACCCAACAACTGCAGAAAATATAAGATACAACAGTCATTGCTCAAACAGGTACGTGTATTTCTCTTGCATCTCATCTACTCGCTCCCAAGTTGACTCTCCCGGAGACTCTTGCTGCCACATGACCCGCACCAAGTCAATGGTCTTCTTCTTCAACGTCTTCTGCCTCCGGTCCAAGATAGCCACTGGTTGCTGCTCATATGTGAGATCCGACCGTACTTCTATCTCTGAAAAATCTACAACATGTTTGGGATCTCCCACATATCTTCTGAGTTGAGACACATGGAAGACATTATGCACACCTTCGAGTGCCGGTGGCAATGTTAGCCGATACGCAACTTCACCGACCTTAGCAGAAATCTCAAACGGACCAATATACCTAGGACTCAGCTTCCCACGTTTGCCAAATCGGATGGTCCCACGAACCGGTGAAATCCTTAGGAACACGTAATCCCCTGGCTGAAATTCCAAGGGTCTCCGCTTTGTATCAGCCCAGTGCTTATAACGGTCCTGCGCGATGCGCAGATTCTCTCTGACTGTCCGCACCACATCTGTTGTTGCCGCCACCAAGTCTGGTCCTAAAAACTCCCTGTCTCCAACGTCATCCCAACTTAAAGGAGACCTACACTGCCTTCCATACAGAGCTGCGAAGGGAGCCATGCCAATACTTGCTTGATAACTGTTATTGTATGCGAACTCGACTAGATGCATATGGTCCTCCCACGAACCCTTGAAATCAAGCATACACGCTCGCAGCATATCTTCAAGAATCTGAATGGTTCTTTCCGACTGTCCATCAGTCTGAGGATGATATGAAGTACTGAAATTCAAACGCGTCCCCAGACTAGCCTGTAAACTTTTCCAGAAATGTGAGGTGAATCTGCTATCCCTATCAGATACTATACTCACTGGGACTCCATGCAGTCTCACGATCTCCTCCATGTATCTCTTAGCCAGATTCTCTGTTGATTGTCCAACTCGGAACGGAATAAAATGTGCCGACTTGGTTAATCGATCTATGATGACCCAAATCGCATCATTGCCCCTGGGCGTCCGAGGTAAACCAGTCACAAAGTCCATGGTCACATGCTCCCACTTCCATTCTGGAATAGGGAGAGGCTGCAACAATCCTGCAGTTCTCTGGTGCTCAGCCTTCACCTGCTGGCAAACCAAGCAGGACGCCACACTCTTGGCTACACTCTTCTTCATTCCTGACCACCAATAATACTGCTTCAAATCTCGGTACATTTTGGTCCCTCCAGGATGGATAGAATATGGGGAACTATGCGCCTCCTTCAATAGTTCTTCCCGAATCTCGCCACTTGGCACACAAACCCGGTTCCCAAATCTCAACGACCCATCTTCGTGAATACGAAAATCGGTACGAAGTTTAGCTTCCACTTGCTCTCGGATCCTCTTCAACTTGGCATCCCCTGATTGAGCTGCCTTAATCCTGTTCACCAAATCAGACTGGATCTGCAGCCCCATCATAACAGTTTTCTCTCCTGGGAGTACAACTTCTATTCTCATCTGTCGGATTGCCCACCGAAGTTGTGGTTGAGAGGTTAGCTTCATTACGGCGGGTAATCTACTAAGAGCATCTGGCACCACATTCACCTTCCCAGGATGGTATAGCAGATCAATGTCATACTCAGCCATTAATTCCAACCATCGTCGTTGTCTCATATTAAGCTCCTTCTGAGTGAACACATACTTTAGACTCTTATGGTCAGTGTATATCTTCACGTGTTCACCTAGCAAGAAATGTCTCCATAATTTCAAAGCCAGGATCACTGCTGCCAATTCCAGGTCATGAGTGGGATAGTTCAGTTCATGCTCCTTCAACAATCTGGAAGCATATGCCACCACTCGCCCGTGTTGATGAAGGACACAGCCTAGTCCTCTGCCAGACGCGTCACAGAAAACTTCAAATCCACCCGAACGGTCAGGGATAGCTAAGATAGGAGCAGTGGTCAACCGATGCTTCAGCTCTTCGAACGCTTGCTGGCATTCTTCCGACCAGACATACGCAACATCCTTCTTCGTTAAATGAGTCAAGGGCGAGGCAATCTTCGAGAAATCCTTAATGAACTTCCGATAGTACCCAGCCAACCCCAAAAAGCTTCGAATCTCTGTGACTGTCCGAGGTATAGGCCAACCTTCTACTGCGGCAACCTTCTCAGGATCAACAGACACTCCGTCTCCAGAGACTATGTGTCCAAGAAACGCAACCTTGGTCAACCAAAATTGACACTTGCTGAACTTAGCGTACAATCGGTGCTGCCTGAGGGTATTCAAAACCATCCGCAGATGCTCAGCATGTTCATCCTCATTCTTCGAGTAAACCAGGATGTCATCGATAAATACCACCACAAACTTATCTAAATACTCGAAGAAGACCTGATTCATCAGCCTCATGAAAGTAGCTGGGGCATTCGTCACTCCAAAAGGCATCACCAGAAACTCATATTGACCGTATCGAGTACGGAATGCGGTTTTAGGAACATCAGATTCCCGCACTTTCACTTGGTGATACCCACTTCGCAAATCTAGCTTCGAATACACCCGGGATCCACCAAGCTGATCAAAAATATCATCGATCCGGGGAAGAGGGTACTTATCCCTCACCGTCACCTTATTCAATTCCCGATAATCAATGCACATCCTCCGAGATCCATCCTTCTTGTTCACAAGCAACACTGGTGCTCCCCACGGTGACACACTTTGGCGAATCAATCCCCTATCTGATAAATCGGTCAACTGATTGCGGAGCTCAGCTAACTCCGATGGGGCCATACGGTATGGAGCCTTCGCTATCGGTTGAGTGCCTGGAATCAGATCAATAGTAAACTCCAGGGACCTATCTGGGGGTAATCCAAAGATGTCATCTGGAAAGATGTCAGGAAATTCTTCAACAACCCTTGGTAACACGGGCTCTGCTTCCATGTCCAAATACTCCACGACCGTAGCTCGAAACTTCAAGGGCTCAAGCTCGCTACTACCATCCCAAAACTCAAACTCTGGATGGTCAGGGATCCGAAAAACTACCCTCCTTAGTCTACAGTCTATGTTAGCATAGAACATTCCCAACCAATCCATTCCAAACACTGCCTCATAGTCGGGTAACTCAATCACCAAAAAGTCTGCATACAACTCTCGTCCCCCGATCTCAACAGGACAGTTCCGTATCCCAGAGACACTACAAATAACCCCATTTCCGGTGTGAACATTCCAACTAGCAGCAAAGGTGTCAACTACTATGGAGTGTTGCGTCACAAACTTCTTCGACAGAAAACAATGTGACGCTCCAGTGTCAAACAAGGACATAGCAGGGTAGGAGGCTACTCTAACAATACCTAAGTATCACAACAATAAAACTCAGCCAACTAGCTAAATAGAATAACTAAGGCTCAAATCTAATAGACTGCATAGGGGCAAGATTCATACCGGTGATCACTCGACTAGCACCCTCCGAAGTCTCTACTGGGGTCATGGTGTACTGCTGCCGCCTCGGTGGAGGAACTGCCCCCTGGTTCCCTCGTCGCTGCTGGGGAGGTGGAGGGGGTCCTCTCGGTGCAGACGGTCTCGATCCTGACGGTGCCGGAAGGGCAAGCCGCTGTGGCGGTGGTGGAAGAGGTCTCTGCTGTGTAGGCCGGACAGCTGCTGACGCCGGCGGCACCGGGGCATGACCCGACTGTGGGCAAAATCTGCTGATGTGTCCCGGCTCTCCACATGTATAACACCTGGCATTCGTAACTCGGCAGTCTCTCTGCACATGCCCTGGCTTCCCGCATCTGTAGCATGAAGGTCCCTTCTGTGCCGGAGGTGGAGCCCCCGGTCGCTTGAATGTCACCCGCTGAACTGGGCCAGGCACAGTCCTCTGCTGAGCAGCCGGTCGCCTGTCACTGGCTGGTGGCCTCCCCACACTCCGTAGGTGGGTCTCATGCTGTCTGGCAGCCCGCAGTACGGCCTCCTGAGTCAATAACTCCTGAGTAGACATGGCCGCCCGAAACTCTACGTCTAGTCCCTTGCGGAATCGCCTGGCTCTGATGGCATCTGTCGCTACAAGCTCTGGCGCGTACTTGCTCAGCAACGAGAACTCTGCATCATACTCATCCACCGTCCTCCCATCCTGAGTCAAATGCTCAAATCTCTGCCTCAACTCGTCCTTCGCTGCCTCTGGAAGGAACTTGGCCTCAAACAACTCCCGAAAGGTCTCCCAAGCAATGTTCCCCTTCAGTCGCCTCTCCTGAGCCTCCCACCAGTCTCTAGCTTGATGGGTCAACTGGCGCCTCACCAACTCTACCCAACCGTCTCGGGGATACCGACACATCGTCAAATCATCCTCAGTGTGCCGCAGCCACTCATCTACCTCGAGGCTACTCTCCCTGCCCGAGAAGTATCGCGGACGCAACGTCCTGAACTCCTTGTAGCTCGGCGGCTTCGGCGCCACTGCCCTCTCCTCCATCTGACCCATGTGCTCTAAAATGCCCATCAGGACCTTAGCCATCAAGGCTGACTCTGAGGTCCTGTCACCCGAAGACTGCACATCACCGGCTGGGCCAATCCCACCATCAGATGTTCCGGTCCCGCCGGAACTCCCGTTCCCACCTTCCATCTGCAGGCGAGAAACAGAACAATGCATTAGTGTCGTGTACTGAAATATTGGAGCCTTACCGGTGTTTCCTTTACGCGTATCGCAGTGGGCGCGGACCTGCATGGGCCACCACAAAACCTGTCACGCCCCGCTGTCCAAAATAGGGAGGGTCGGCGTGACAAGCCGCGGTATTAGAGTACCAAGCGCTAAAGTACACACCAAAGTCACGCAGGCCACTGCAAACGCTGAGGAAACACAGGCAGTAAAGTACAGACTGAACGATTAACAGAACAGTACAGCTCCAACACAGAAAGATAGTACAAGACACTACAACACAGGCAGTAAGGTAAAATACGACGAACAGAACATCCAAGAGTCACAGAGCACCGCCACTACATGGCCAGTACCGCACAAGTCCACTGTACAACCCCAACAACAAAAGCTCCCACAAAAGTACAACTCAACCCTACGGGGTACAAAGGGAACAGGGGTACAACACTGCGTTCATCACACACACACAACCCAAGACTACACCACGCGACCCACACTGACCATACACTACGGACCCTGCTGAGACGAGCTGCCCTCCGGGGTCTCCACTCCCGGGCCCGCCGCCAGAGAACCGGTGCCTGGACCTGTAGGGGGGAGGACACGTCACAGCGTGCCCAGTAGGAACTCCACAAGTCTACTACTCTAATCATAGTGCACAACAAGGAATCACAACAAAGGAAAAGGCATCACATTCCAGAGTTACTGTTTTTTTCTTTATAGGTTAGTTTTCATGCATGAATTCGAAACCTCAGTAACGGGTCAGACATCGGGGACTGGACCTCACCCGGTAAGGTGGGTGGAACGCTACGACTTCCCGAGACAAGCTCTTACGAAAGAAGCCGTTCACCAACACAACCAACTCAACCACAACCGCACCAACTCCCCGCCGCTGAGGGCTCGTCAGGAGTGGTCCACAAGCCAGCAGTCCATCCCCGCATGTCCACTTATTACCTTGGTTTCCCCCAACCCTCCTAGGGTCCTCACCCACTTCAAGTGGAACAAGATATCCCTAGGTTATCTTTTAGCTAATCATTAATCCTAGGGTATTGAGCATGTAAAATGACGTATGTAAATGATGTCCAAATTCATTCTTTTCATCAAGATATTCACAACAAACTAGCATGCTCCATAATACATGTATCATAACCTCATTGATCATATACAATTCCTCGTGGGTAATACATGTCACACAATTAACATGCCATTTTCCAAGTTTCTTCAATCTTAAGTTCATTCAGGCAATTTAACAAACATATAATGAGCGCCACATAAATGAAGAGAATCACGTCACCAATTTTTGTAACAAATAGCATAACTAATCTTACATACATGCATCAACATCATTCATGCATTTGGAGTGAAAAATTAGCAATATCACACAAGTCCAATTTCGCCCAACACCCTTCAACATACTGAAATTACATGAACAGATAGAAAAACAGCATTTTTAACCCATGTATTTTGAGAATTTGACAAATCTCAAAGAATGAAAGTTGGAGATATTATAGTTCTGAGTTCACCCATAAAATTTCAGACAAAAATATGAAGTATTGGATTTATAGTGAATTATTTGGTAAAGGATGTCAAAACTGTTCTGCAGACAGATTTCTATGTCTGTGTTCAAAGCCAATTTTGGGCATATTATAGCCAGAATTTCGACATAAGATTCGCGATGGACTTTGAGAAAAACTTATTATCTTTCTAACAAGACCAAAATCAACAAATTCCAAGATGTGTGCAGGTAGTGGTGCTTGGTTTACTGAAATGTGTACAGCTTGACAGAATTCCTGGCATGTTGCACAATTCGAATTTTTACCCTAATTTTCAGTTCGAATCGGAAAACATGATGAACATGAAAGTTTCTCATAACTACGAGATAAATATCATATAAAATTTTCAGAGCATTCTTAATAGCCAATTAATCCCAGAACTCAGCTAAAGGTTCAGCAAATTTCAGGCATGCATCAAGATTCCTAGTTCTACAACATTCTTCCCAAAATTTCAGAGAAAACTCATACATATAAGATGTTTTCCATCATTTATAATTAGAGTAGGAGAGTGAAGAGTTCCTACCTCTTTGGAGCTTCAAGAATGGTTGATGGTTTGAGTAGTAGCCCTCTCCTTCTCCTTCTCCTTCTCCTCTTCCTATTCTTCTTCTTCTTCTTCTTTCTTCTCTTCCTTTTTCTTTTCCCTTTTTTTTCCCTAGTTATTTTCAGCCATGGGCTGAAAATAATGGAGAGAGGGGGAGAGAAAGGGACCTAGGAGAGTGGAGAGGGGTGGGGGGTTATGGTGTAGGGTGAGGGGAGAGATGGGGGGTTAGGTGTACTAGGTATGACAACTTAGTGCCATACTCTATTTTTCTTTTCATTTCTTTTTTTTTCTTTCTTTTTTTTTTCAAAATTAGCCATCCAAATGCTTGATTTTATTACAAGTTTGCCATTGCAAATATCTCATTTCCTTTTTTCACAATAACCCTTCACTTTAAGAAATTTGCCTTAAACCCAATCTTACAATGATACCCTCATTTGGGTATAAATGAAAAATCGAGGGGCAATTTGCAAATCTCTCCATTCCCCGGGATTGGTGTGCACATGTACGAGAAACTTGGATGAATTTAACGATTACTTAGTATTTGCACACTAGGGTTGTTACAGTAGCCGTCATGGTTTACAACAAGATTGAAGTTGTCACATGCACAGGGGCCAAAAAAATGGTTAATTGCACTAAACCCATCTTAAGTTTTGCCCCATTAAACCTCTTATAGTTTTTTTAAATCATGAAATTGCTCAAGCTGTTAAAAAAATGACACAATTTTCCCCCACCCGAAATTGATCATCTTACCTTTCTTTACGGTAGCACTAGCAACATTTTGCGCAGAATAAACCTAGAAATTTTTCCAAAAAAAGGACAAAACAAATAAATAAACAAGCATAATGCATACAAAAACTAAAAGCAAAGCGGAACGAAAACAACATCACATCACAAGTGAAAATGATGCCCCAACATAAAAGAAACAAAATCGAGTCATCCAACCGTCACATGCTCTGTGAAGGCAACACTCGACACCATTATTTGGTACTCGCTGAAAGCTTCCGAGCAACAAGCATACGAAACTCCCTTGACTCTAGAGTGTGAACCAAAGCAAGGATCCCGTCAAAAGAGGCTGCAGATCGGCAGCAAGCGAAGAACTGAATGCTGCAACCTTGACGCGCAGGACGCGCACTGGCCCGATTTCAGCAGCTGAAAACGGGAAGAATTGCAGGCTTCGGCGTCAGAGAAGCTTGCTCCTGGCCGGTTCCAAGCATGGGGAGCCAAAAACATCGGCATACAGAATCAGAATTGGGACTCTTCTGGCCCTGCATGCTTCAATGTATGCAGCCAATTCTCTCGGTATGGACGCCTGCCAACTTTCGCAACATGCTTGGCCAAGTATGTGAAAGACTTATCAACAGAGCTTACACAACTCACCCAACGACACAAGAAATCGTTCACTGACCCAAACACAAATTGCCCAAACAAGCAAAGATCTGCATATACAGGTGATTGACTGGCCAGTGGCCATCGAGCGCCTTCAAGAATCCGACACGGTGTACCTAAACAAGCAAAGATCAAGAGACTCACGATTCCGCGTCTGTCGAAGCTCTATACGCATGCATCCAAAGCGTGAATGTGCGTCATCGGACTGCAATGCTGTTGGCACAGTTCCAGAAGGTCTAAACCACGTAAAAAGCTATCAAAGATTACATTATTTTGGCACTGATATGCTCCGTCCAGCTGCCCCAGCAGCATCAAAAACTTTTTTTTCCCTAGAAGGAAATCAAAATTTGGGGATTAAAATGAGGCGATGAACAGAAAGTCATGGAAACAAGGAAGATCCTGAATAGTGTTGGTGTTCATTCAGAAGTATGTTTGGCTGTGTAATATGTGTGTTCAGCCAGTTACATAAGTATGTTCAAGATGAGAACACGTGTGTACAGCTGCTGAAGAAAGTGAGATCAGCTGTAGGCAAAATAAGATAAGTATATATATATTCAGGTTGTGAACAAGTGTGTACAGCTGTTGAAGAAAAGGAGATCAGCTGTATGAAAAGCAAGATAAGTATGTTCAGGTTGTGAACAAGTGTGTACAGCCGTAAAACCAAGTGTGTCCAAGATGTGAACATGTGTCTTCAGCTGCTGAGAAAAAAAAGAAGATCAGTTGTGTGCATAACAAGTCCCTTGAGATTTGTATTTTGTCTGATGTAGTAAATATTTGTACCTGTTGATGTAAGCCTGTGACAGGGCATAGTTGTAGGTATGGGTAATGTAAGGCTGTAGAAGTGAAATGATGTATATGTAATTAAAAGGAAAGAGAGAGAAGGAGAGGAATCTTAGAGAAAAAGAAAAAAAAATCATCATCAAAAATATCCAAGAAGAAAAAGAAAAAAGAACTTCAGCTTTGCCTGAAATTCGTGAGAAAAACCCCTGAAAAATCATTCTTCCACATTCTCTCAAATTTGAGTTCACAGCTTCGTGAACACAGTTATAGTTCATTGTGAACACAGTTAAGCGCACGATGTACACAGGTATAGTGTAAACTGAACACAGTTGTTGCAGTTTCCTGCACACTTTGTTTTTCACAGATTCTCCATTGTTCTTTCCTCCTCCACTCAAAAGGTCTTGTCTTTGGGTTTCGAGCTTTGCCTCCACATCCAACACAGTGGTATCAGAGCTCCCCAGGTTGATACTAAGCCATGGATCCCGATCAATCATCTATTTCTCGCCTTCCAATTCTGAGCAATAAGGAGAATAAGATCAACAATCAGTTTTGGAGCATCAAGATGAAAATTTTCTTCATTTCCAAGGATGTGTGGGAGCATGTAGAAGATGGTGTTACTGATTTGGCAGATGGATGCACTGCAGCTCAAAAGAATGCTCATAAAGAGAAGATCAAGAAGGATGCTAAAGCTCTCTACTGGATTCAACAAGCTGTGGATGAGACTATCTTTCCCAGGATCATGAATGCTAAAAGATCTAAAGAAGCTTGGGATATCTTGAAGAAGGAGTTCCTTGGATCAGCAAAGGTAATCAATGTAAAGCTTCAAACTTTGAGAAAAGATTTCGAAAATATGAAAATGAAGCCATCTGAATCTATACAAGACTTCTTTTCAAGGATCACAGCTATTGTTAATCAAATGATATCATTGGGTGAGGATGTTGCTGAGCAAAAGGTAGTTGAGAAAGTTTTGAGAAGCTTGACACCAAAATTTGATTTTGGAACAGCAGCAATTGAAGAATCAAAAGATCTCTCTGTTTATACATCAAGTGATTTACTAGCCTCACTTTCTGCTCATGAAGATAGACTCAACAGAGGCAAGGATGATGAAGGAATAAACCAAGCTTTTCACTCAAAAGTAACAATAAGTACACCAGTTAGCAATGACAGACCCTTTTGTGGTTATGCAAGAAATCATGGCTCAAATAACTTCAGAGGAGGAAGAGGAAGAAGTAATTGGAGAGGTGGAAGAACTGGTAGACAGCAAATGTATCAGCCTAGATCAGAAGTTCAGAACAGATTTAAGCCCAAAGAACCCATGATGAAAGGGTGTTCTCATTGTGGAAGAACTGGCCACAAAATTGAAAGCTGTTGGTTCAAAAACAATACAGCTCCAAAGTGCTGGAAATGTCAGAAGTATGGACATTATGAGAAGGATTGCAGAGACAACAGAGGAAAGGAGCAAGCTAGTAGCGAAAACAGTGGAAAGGAGCAAGTCAACTATGTGGAAGAAGAAACTCTTGAAGTTGATAACTTGTTCATGGCAAAATTTGATGATATTCCAGTCCACAACTCCCTCACTTGGTATCTTGATAGTGGTTGCAGCAATCACATGACAAGTAAGCAAGATTTATTCATCACTTTTAAACCTATCAACGCTAGAGATGTAAGACTTAGCAATGATAAGGAAGCTAGTATAGAAGGAATTGGTGATATTGTTGTGCTTATTAATGAAGGGAGGAAATCAATTAAAGATGTGATGTATGTGCCTGATCTAAAACATAATTTGCTAAGTGTTGGTCAATTAGAGAAGAATGGCCTCTGTGCTACATTTGATGAAGATCAATGCAGGATATATGATAAGAAGAAGAGGAAACTTGTTTGTGTGAGTAAAATGACAAACAACAAGATGTTTCCTGTTATATTTGCTGCTCCTAACAATACCAACTCTCTAAGCACCATAATTGAAGATGAATTAGAACTTTGGCATAAAAGATTTAGTCATTTCAATGTGGCTGGCTTAGTTGAATTATGTGAGAAGAAGCTAGTGTATGGTTTGCCATCACTAAAGCAAGGCAAAGGGAAGCATGAATGTGAAGCTTGTATTTTAGGCAAGCAACAGAAGAAGAAAGCCCCTTCACATTCAATTTGGAGAGATTCAAGACCATTGGAATTGGTTCATACTGACCTATGTGGTCCAATGTCTGTTAATTCCCTTGGTGTTTCAAAATACTTCATGATAGTAGTGGATGATTTTAGTAAATACTGTTGGATTTATTTCCTTGCAGAAAAGTCTTAAGCCTTGAGTTTCTTCAAGAAGTTTAAATATGAAGCTGAAGGGAAGTTGGCATGCAAAATTGGCACTCTCAGATCAGATAGAGGTGGAGAATTTTGCATCAGAGAGTTTAATGCTTTCTGTGAAGAAAATGGCATAAGGAGACAACTGACAGCAAGTTACACACCTCATCAAAATGGTGTTGCTGAAAAGAAGAATAGAGTGATTATGGAATTAGCAAGGAGTGCTATGAAGGATAAGATGATGCCTCTTGAGTTTTGGGCAGAAGCATGTGCAACAGCTATATTTGTCATAAACAGAAGTCCTACTTCAGCTTTGAAGAATAAGACTCCTTATGAAGTACTGAATGGAGACAAGCCCAAAGTTACTAACATGAAGGTGTTTGGTTGCAAAGCGTATGTGTTGAAGCCTGCCAATGCAAGAGGAAAGCTTGATGATAAAATCAGGAAGGGAATATTTATAGGCTATAGCATCGAATCCAAAGCCTATAAAATTTATGATCCAAATACAAGAAATGTGATTACTAGCAAAGATGTGGAGTTCATTGAAACTGAAGCATGGGAATGGAATGGAAAGGAACCAACTGTGGTAGACTACAACAAGTTGGAAGTGGATGCATTGACTGAAGCAGATCAGTCAGATACAAATCACAGTTCAAGTGCCACAAATCACAGTTCAGATACAACAAATGACAGTCCAGATGCTACAAATAGTAGTTCACATGCTAGTAGTTCCAGCAACAGTCCCTCAAATTCTCCAAGTGAAAATCAGAATGTGAGAACAAGATTATTGGGAGATATTTATAATGAGACTTATGAACTATTTGCTTGTTTTACTTCAGAATCTGCAGATTTTAATGAAGTTTGTGCTGAAGATGAATGGAGGACAGCCATGCAAGAGGAGATTAATGCCATTGAGAAGAATAAAACATGGAGCTTGTATGAGCTACCACGAGGAAAGAAGGCAGTGGATGTTAAGTGGTTGTATAAGACTAAATACAACACTGTTGGCACCATAAACAAGCTAAAGGCAAGGCTTGTGGCTAGAGGATTCACTCAAGTCTATGGAGAAGATTATGAAGATACTTTTGCACCCGTTGCCAGATATGAAACTATAAGAACCTTACATGAAGATTCAGCCTCCAAAGGATGTAAAGTTAGACAGCTGGATGTGAAATCAGCATTTCTGAATGGTGCATTACATGAAAAAATTAATGTGAAACAGCCTCCAGGATTTGTTAGAGAAAATTAGAGCTCAAAATTCTATAAACTTCACAAAGCCCTGTATGGATTGAAGCAAGCACCTAGAGCATGGTATCAAAGAATACATGAATTCCTGATCAAACAAGGATATACAAGGAGTGACTCTGAAGCTACACTCTATGTGAAGTCAGAAAATGGTAATTTTCTAGATTTATGTCTCTATGTGGATGACATTATTTATACCAGCAATGAAGAGTCTTGGCTTGACAAATTTAAAAGACAAATGGAGCATGAATTTGAAATGAGTGATTTAGGAAAGCTGCACTACTTCTTAGGACTAGAAATCAAACAAACAGAGCATAGAATACATGTGTCTCAGCAGAAGTATGCTCAATCTATGCTGAACAGACTGAAAATGGCAAATTGCAAATTTGTGGAAACCCCTTTCAATGCCAAAGAAAAGCTTGTAGTAGATGAGTTTTTTGTTGGAGTAAATGAGAAGCATTTCAGAAGTATAGTGGGTGGTTTGATGTATTTGGCACACACAAAACCAGATGTGTCATATGCTGTGAATCAATTGTCAAGAGTTATGCATAAGCCTAATGAGATTCACATGACAGTAGCCAAAAGAGTACTGAGATATATTGCAAAAACCAAAGAACTTGGTCTGTTTTATGGCAAAGATGAAGATTCCAAGCTGATAGCATATTCATACAGTGATTGGGGAAGCAGTGAAGAAGACAGAAGGAGTTTGATAGGATACACATTACTACTGGGAAAATCATGCATCACATGGGGCACCAAAAGACAGAATTCAATTGCTCTCTCCACCACAAAAGCTGAGTATATGGTCTTGTCCTATACATCATGCCAAGTAGTATGGATGAAGAGGATTCTGAAAGATCTGAAGCAAGATCAAGGTGAAGGTACTGTTATTTTTTGTGATAACAAGTCTACAATCCATCTTGCAAAGAATTTCATCAATCAAGGAAGAACTAAGCATATTGATACAAGGTATCACTTCATAAGAGAATTAGTTTCTGAAAAGGCAATTGTGATTCAACATTGCAAGTCATTTGATCAACTAGCTGACGGGTTTACAAAAGCTTTGGACATCAAACAATTCATCAAATTCAGAAATGAGCTTGGGCTTAGAGCCAGTCTGAATTAAAGGGATGATATGTTGGTGTTAATTCAGACTGAAGTATGTTTGGCTATGTAATATGTGTGTTCAGCCAGTTACATAAGTATTTTCAAGATGAGAACAAGTGTGTACAGCTGTTGAAGGAAGGGAGATCAGCTGTAGGTAAAATAAGATAAGTATGTTTAGGTTGTGAACAAGTGTGTACAGCTGTTGACGAAAAGGAGATCAGCTGTATACAAAGCAAAATAAGTATGTTCAGGTTGTGAACAAGTGTATACAGTCATAAAGCCAAGTGTGTCCAAGATGTGAACATGTGTGTTCAGCTGCTGAGAAAAAAAATAAGATCAGTTGTGTGCATAACAAGTCCCTTGAGATTTGTATTTTGTCTGATGTAGTAAATATTTGTACCTGTTGATGTAAGCCTGTGACAGGGCATGGTTGTAGGTATGGGCAATGTAAGGCTGTAGAAGTGAAATGATGTATATGTAATTAAAAGGAAAGAGAGAGAAGGAGATGAATCTTAGAGAAAAAGAAAAAAAAATCATCATCAAAAATATCCAAGAAGAAGAAGAAAAAAGAACTTCAGCTTTGCCTGAAATTCGTGAGAAAAACCCCTGAAAAATTGCTCTTCCATGTTCTCTTAAATTTGAGTTCACAGCTTCGTGAACACAGTCATAGTTCATTGTGAACACAGTTAAGCGCACGATGTGCACAGATATAGTGTAAACTGAACACAGTTGTTGCAGTTTCCTGCACACTTTGTTTTTCACAGATTTTCCCTTGTTCTTTCCTCCTCCCCTCAAAAGGTCCTGTCTTTGGGTGTTGAGCTTTGCCTCCATATCCAACAAATAGCTAGCCCGTTGCCTCTAATGGAGACTATCTTTGAGGGATTATATGATTTATAAATATTTAACCCTATCTTTGAGGGATTTGTGCAATAAAATTGACATCTATATATAACCTAAAATTTTGCAATAAATTACCAATTCTGGACTTGACATAGAGTGTAGCTTTAGAATCACTCTTTGTATAGCCTTGTTTGATCACGAATTCATGTATTCTTTGGTACCATGCTCTAAGTGCCTGCTTCAATCCATACATGGCCTTGTGAAGTTTATAAACTTTTGAGCTCTGATTTTATTTTACAAATCATAGAGTCTGTTTCACATAAATTTCTTCCTGTAATGCACCATTTAGAAATGCTGATTTCACATCCAGCTGTTTAACTTCCCATCCTTTGGAGGCTGAAACTGCAAGTAAGGTTCTTATAGTTTCATATCTGGCAACTGGTGCAAAAGTATCTTCATAATCTTCTACATAGACTTGAGTGAATCCTCTAGCCACAAGCCTGGCTTTTAGCTTGTTTATGAAGCCATCAGTGTTGTATTTAGTCTTACACAACCACTTAACATCCACTGCCTTCTTTCCTTGTGGTAACTCACACAAGCTCCATGTTTTGTTCTTCTCAGTGGCATTGATCTCCACTTGCATGGCTGTCTTCCATGCATCTTCAGCACAATCTTCAGTAAAATCTGTAGGTTCTGAAGTAAAGCAACCAAATAGTTCACAAGTCTCATTATAGATATCTCCCAATAATATTGTCCTCACATTCTGATTTTCACTTGGAGAATTTGAGGAACTGATGCTGGAACTACTAGCATGTGAACTACTAGTTGTAGCATCTAAACTGTCATTTGTTGCATGTGAACTGTGACTTGTGGTATTTAAGCTATGATTTGTATCTGGCTGATCTGCTTCAGGCAATGCATCCACTTCCAACCTGTTGTAGTCTGTCACAGTTGGTTCCTTTCCATTCTATTCTCATGCTTCAGTTTCAATGAACTCCACATCTTTGCTAGTAATCATATTTCTTGTATTTGGATCATAAATTTTATAGGCTTTGGATTCAATGCTATAGCCAATAAATATTCCCTTCCTGCTTTTATCATCAAGCTTTCCTCTTGCATTGGCAGGCTTCAACACATAAGCTTTGCAACCAAACACCTTCATGTTGGTAAATTTGGCCTTGTCTCCATTAAGTGCTTCATAAGGAGTCTTATTCTTCAAAGATGAAGTTGTAATTTTAACCTGTATGGACTAGTACACTAGAGGGGGGTGAATAGTGTATATAATAAAAAAACTGTTGCAATTAAAGAGTTACTTCTAATTGCTTAATATGTGCAGAAAATAAAGTACATGAATAATGTAAATCAAACGCAAACAGAGAGATGTATCCTGGTTCGGATCCTCTTGATCCTAGTCCAGTCCTCTACCTCCAGTAGAGATTTTCCATTATCAACACTTGCAAAATTGCAAGCACCAACCTTACAAAAATGGCAACACCTCCAGTGTTCCAAACTTTGTACAATCTCTATCCAAGAGATCCAGATAACTTTGTAATGAAATAACAAACACCTATAGCCTTGTAATGAATATGTAATATGAATTCGGTGTTTAGAGAAGAGACTTCAATGTTTCAAGATATGAAATGGTGAAACACAATTGAAGTTCTTCCGTTCTTAAATGAAGAGAGAGATCTATTGATTTCTTCTTACAAATAAGAACTTGAACAACTTTTCCAAAAGTGTAGAAATCCAAGTTCTTCGATTCTTAAACGAAGAGAGAAATCTAAAGATTTCTTCTTGCAAAAAGAAAAGAACAACTAATGGCAAAAATGCTTTAAGAACTAAATTTCAACAAATCACAAAATGAGAGAGAGAATCACAAGAAAGTTGTATTCGGAAAGTGAGAACGTATCCCTATATTTATAGGGTTAGAAAACGGTTCCAAAACGGTTAGAATACAACGGCAAAAAACTGATTTAATGGAACAAGAAGATATTAGCAGGCTAAAAAGTTTGTCTAGGCGGCTAATTCTGAAATGATGGATTTTTGTGAGTAACGGCAAGAAACTTCCTTAATGGAACAAAAAAGAAATTAGCAGGCTAAAAAATTTGTCTAGATTGCTAATTCTGAAATAGATTTTTGTGAACGTTGGAATATCAAACCGTAATAATTGAAGTTAAAACTTTTCAGTCGAAGATTGTTGGAACTAAAATCAAGAAAATGAATTTGGTCGACTAAATTTAAAAGTGGAATTATTTGTAATCTAAGAAATGGCGTTTGAAGGATGAAAAAAAGTGACCTAGGAAGTTAAGATAAATCATTATAAGGCTTTAACAATCTATGAAATATACAATTCTTCTTGATACATAAAGCCGTAGATATTTGACGTTTTATCTTGAGCGTTTAGCAGATGGTCCTTGTCGCATATTTATATTCAGTCCTTTGAGTTGTCTGTCCATTGTTGTATACTGCATAACAAGTTAGTATACATGCATAGATAGAGTTATTATAAACAAAATATGTTTGTCATATCAAAATCATATGGAGATAGGAATATGGAATTATGAAATTCCAACATTCTCCCCCTTTTTGATGATGACAAACATTAACATATATGTATATTACTCCCCCTGAATAGTTGCCATAGTCTAATATGTGATGTCTCCCCCTTTGTCATCCACAAAAAGTGGAGTTGTAAAATTAGCAGACCAGGAGAAAAATATTAGCAGACCAATTGGGAAATAACAGAAAACGAAAATAACTTATATGAAACATCAGATTCAACCAACCAACTACATAACTGAAGTACAATATCATCCATACGAACATATCCAACCAAGCGACATAGCCAACCAAAATAACAAACCACATAATCAAACTGATTAACAACAAAACAAACAGGAGAACATCAAAACATCATTCATGAAAACAGCAAACGGACGAACGGGTAGTTTTCCCATAATAGCATATAAACAGCACGCAACAGTGGTACTGATGTAATTTAGAGAGCCAGTTTTGGGAACAAGATTATAGATGGTAAACTTCACCACAAGACGAGCAGAGAGATAAATATCGGATGCGTGCTGATGCTTAGGGTCAAAGTCGGGGGCTAAAAGGGCGCGGATCTTAGAGTCCAAGAAGAAATCGGGAAGAGAATGTTGGTGAGTGGCGGGAAGATTGATGATGGTAGCGAGCATCTCACCGGAAAGACGAAATGCATAGCCATTGACGATGGTGGAGAGGGTGAGGACGTCGTTGATGGTGGCCGAATCTAGGTTGGTGTAAAACTCCCGGACGAGGACAGGGTAGAAGGGAACGTGATTCGCGAAGTTCCAACGGTGGACGAGGCCAGCCCCTTCAAGAAAATCGAAAAGCTTCAAGAAGGCCGGATCGTCGAACTCGATGAAGCGCTCGGGGTAGATCTGGAAATCGGTCAGCGATCAAACTTTCGCTTAGCTTCGGGAGTGCGAAACCGTTTGCCGAAGCAGAGAGGAACAAAAACAAGGTAGGTGGGATCCATGGAGAAGAAGAGTGTTTCGGTTGAGGATGTTGATGAAAGAGATAGAGAAGAGCCGAGAAGTGGATCGGTTGGTTTTAAATAGAGAAAGAAAAACACAAGGAATTGGGGAAACGGTTGCCGAAGTGTTGCTGTGGGAGTTTCCATGAGAAGTTGCAAAAACCGAACAGTTTGTAAAAGAAACTGAAAGCATTGTTTGAAACAAACGGGTGGAAGCAACTGATAAAAGAAATACACGGGGAAGACAAACAGTTATAAGAGATAAAGTCCAAATTGGTTTAGAAATAAGTTGCCAAAAAAATTTTTAGTCGGCTAAAAATAGATATTTTAGAGAAGTGCCGAAAATAATAAAAAAGAAAGTCCAAATTGACTTCCACCGATTTCGAGACATGGCATGCCTAATAGGGATAAATGACATTAAGTGATGTCATGTTGTAAGAAAGAAAAGACATATGTGTAAGAGAAGTGACACTGATTGATGTTAATTGATTAATTAGATGGACACTAATTGATGTGTGTGTAGGAGACGAGTGACACTAATTGATGTGAGTGTAAGAGATATTTTAACACAAATTGATGTGTGTGTAAGAGATAATTGACATGAGATTGACACTAAATGATTGGAAATAATGATGTATTATGATGTAATAACCCTACTAATGTTAGCAATGTCTGATAACTTTTTTATAAAAAAATTAGAAGGAAAGAGTAAATTTCGGCAAAAAAGAAAAGAAAATAATAATAATAATAATAATGAAATTAGTATAATATATATTTAAAATTCAGATTAACTGATAATGCCTAAATCTCTTATAAGTTTAATAAAAGAGTCTTCTTTTAAGGGCTTGGTTAAAATATCAGCTATTTGATGTTCAGTAGAAATGAATTTCAATACTATATCACCTTTTTGAACATGATCATCTAAAAAATGATAACGAACATCAATATGTTTGGTGCGTAAATGATGAACTGGATTTTTAGATAGATTAATGGCACTAGTGTTATCACACATTATAGGACATGTAGAACAATTAATCCCATAATCTGATATAGTTTGTTTCATCCATAGAATTTGAGCACATGCTAACCTAGCGGTAATATATTCTGCCTCTGTGGTAGATAATGAAACAGAATTTTGCTTTTTGCTAAACCATGATACCAAAGCATGTCCAAGAAAGTGACATGTACCACTAGTACTTTTTCGGTCTGATTTGCAACCAGCAAAGTCTCCGTCACTATATGATAATAAATCATATATGCTAGTTTTAGGATAAAACAATCCAAAATCAGAAGTATGTTTAACATATCTAATTATCCTTTTTACAGCAGTAAGATGTGACATCTTAGGATCTGATTGAAAACGTGCACACAAACAAACTGAAAACATAATATCTGGTCTAGTTGCAGTAAGATAAAGTAGAGAGCCAATCATACCTCTATAAAGACGTTGATCAACACTCTTACCATTTACATCATTGTCTAGTGATGTAGATGTACTCATTGGAGTATGTTTATCTGCATAATTCTCTAAACCAAAACGCTTGATGAGTTCTTTGGAATACTTTGATGGATGGATGAAGATGCCTTCATTTGTTTGATTTGAAGGCCAAGGAAGTAGTTGAGTTCACCCATGTGACTCATTTCAAATTCCTTCTGCATAATCTTAGAAAAATCTAAACAAAGAGATTCATTAGTAGAACCAAATATAATATCGTCAACATATATTTGAATAATAATGATATCAGATTTTATGTTTTTAATAAATAAAGTTAAACCAATTTTACCAATTGTATAACCAGAATTTAGAAGATAACTTTTCAATCTTTCATACCAAGCACGAGGTGCTTGTTTAAGACCATATAGGGATTTCTTCAATTTGAAAACATGATTATTAAGAGTTTCATGACAAAAACCTGGTGGTTGTTCAACATAAACTTCTTCTTTAAGAAACCCATTTAGAAAAGCACTTTTGACATCCATTTGAAATAATTTAAAATCTTTATAACAAGCAAAAGATAATAACATTCTACTGGATTCAAGACGTGCAACTGGTGCATAGGTTTCATCATAATCAATTCATTCTTCTTGATTATAACCTTGTGCAACCAATCGTGCATTGTTTCTTGTTACCTGACCAAATTCATCCAATTTATTTTTGAATACCCATTTGGTACCAATAATTGAATGATCTAGTGGTCTGGAAACTAATTCCTAGACATCATTTCTCTGAAATTGATTGAGTTCTTCCTGCATAGCAGTGATCCAAGAACTGTCTTTGCATGCATCGTTGATGTTCTTTGGTTCAATGTTTGAAATGAATGCACAATGCGCCATTTGTTCTATTTGTGCATGAGTTCTCACACCATCTGAAATATATCCAATAATTAAATCTGGTGGATGATTAGGAACTTGTGTAAATGCCTTAGGAAGATCTGCATTATCGTCAACCAGGAGAACATTCTTAATGATAGGTTGATTTGTATTTCCAACTATTCCGGTGCCTATAATTTTGCCTTTGTTGTTGTCACCAAAGGTAACTGTGCCTCCATCTTTATATTTAATGGTTGAAAGTAAGTTAACATTTCCCGTCATATGTTTCGAATATCCACTATACAAAATCCAGATTTCTTTTCTTGGTACCTGAAAAATGAAATATTAAGCATTGGTACCCTTTGTTTGAGGGTCCTTGGGATTAGATTTTTGGAAGCCAAACCCAAGTGGAATTTGGCTTATTAATATAATCACTAGAATGAACAATAGAATGTATATAATGAGAGATATAATCATTTCTATCTTTTAAACATGGATCCTTAGGAACCCATATACTAATTGTAGTAGGTTTTCTAGGAGATGATTTTGAAATGTTAGTAACATTTCTTTGTGAAGAACAAGTAGGAATGTTTACTTTCTTCGTGTAAATGAATGCATGATTCTTCTTCTGAGTTTTAACAAAGGTTGTTTTTCCACTAGATGAAGATATGTTACAAGATTTGGGTGCATTCTTATGAGAATATCCCAATCATTGTCTATGATTTGCTGGATATTGAATTTTTAGCAAATCATCGAGATTAGTCTTTTCTTTGTTAAATTTATTAACACTAGAAGACATCTCATCGTATTTCATCTTTAATGATGAGATACTTTTATCCATTTCGGATATTTATGAATGTAATGCTTGATTCTTAGTTTTGAGAAGTTCATTCTCTTTGCTAAGATCTAAATTTTGAGAAGATGTATTCTCAGTATGTATAGAATTAGGTGTAGTGTTTTTACAAGATAATTCTTGATATTTAAGAACAAGATTATCATTATTCGGTTTCAAGGATTTATATTGTCCATTTAATTTCTTGAAACGAGAATAAAGATCTTTTAAAGCATCTAGTAATTCTTCGTTGTTAAAAGAACTTACATCATCTTCATCATTTTGTGCCATAAAGCCCATGTTAGCACTTTCATCATTGTTATCTTCATCATCTGAAGAATCATCCCATGTTGTCGCAAATGCTTTCTTCATTTTCTCAAACTTCCTTTCTCTTCTAGAATGTTCATTGTTGTTGTTGGAAGTTTTGAACTTTTCTTTGAGAAGTGGAAAATCTTTTTTCATATGTCCAGGCCTATTACAATTGAAACAAAGATCTTATTCTCTTTGTTTCTCAAGATTGGACGATGAGAAAGAGATGATTGATCAGAATCCATTGCTTACTATCAACTTGAGATGCTCTGATACTACTGTGATGGATGTTGAGGCAAAGCTCAGGACCCAAAGACAGGATCTTGAGAGGGGAGGAGGACAAAACAGAGAAAGATATGTGAAACAACTAGTGTGCAGGAAACTGGAATATCTATGTTCCAGTTACACTATATCTGTGTACACCACGTGCTTATGTGTATACACAATGCACTACAAATGCGTACACAAAATTGTGAACACAAATTTTTAGAATGAGGAAAAAAACGATTTTTTCAGGGATTTTTCATGTGGGTTTTAGGCAAAGCTGAAGCTCTTCTTCTTCTTCTTCTTCTTGATCTCAGATATTTTTTATGATCTCGATCTTAGATCTCTCTCTCTCTCTCTCTCTCTCTCTCTCTCTCTCTCTCCCCCCCCCTCCCTCCCTTTAATTACATATACATCATCCTTTCATTTCTACAACCATGCACTGTCAAGTGCTTACATCAACTAGTACAAACATTTACTATACTAGACCAAATACACAAATCTCAAGGGACTTGCTTTCTTAGAGTACAGAATTACTTTGCATACAACTGGTCTCCTTTTCTTCCGCAGCTGAACATACTTGTTCACAACTTGGACATACTTGGCTTTAAGGTTGTACACACTTGTTCACATCTTGGACATACTTGGCTTTAAGGCTGTACACACTTGTTCACATCTTGGACATACTTATGCGGCTGGCTGGACACACACATTGAACAGCTGAACACACTTCTGTTTGAATTAACTCCAACAGCTTTTAACAGGAGGTACCGACATTCGTGGGAAATAATATCAGAATATGAATTTGTGAGGGTATTAACATCCAATTATGAATTCTTTTAGAACATATGAAAGAACAAAAACAATGTAGATGTGTCAAAAAAAAAATAATCAAAATATGTTTGCTCGATAATAAAGGATATGAAGGTAAAAATAAAAAATAATAGAAAAATCACATGCATTCTTCATAGTTCCTGTAAGCATTGTTTATAAGGTGCATTTGGATGGCAACATGCAATGTTTCTCTTTGGAATCACATTCTCAGGAATGACTCCCACACACTATATTACCAAGTATACTACATTATGTTGTATGTTGTAATATAAGAATTACGAGGAATCTATTGTTCCCATATTTCATGCATCTAAAAGATTCATATGTTGTTTTGATGCTAACTTAATTTGAGTTGCCTTATTTTTTTGTTTAATTTAATCTAAGTAATTTGATTTGATTTGTTCCGATTTTGATTTAACTTTTCATTTATTGTAATAATTCAAATTTAACTTTAATTAGGAATACTTTGGTTCTTCATTACTATCTCATTCAACTATTTTAAAATAATGATGACATTGTTTCTAAAAAGCCAAGTAATATTTTAATATGTGGAGAGATAGTTCTGTTACTGTTCAGACATGAACAACAACCAATGCACTTCCAAAATGTTAGGATTTTCTAGGGTTTTAGGGGATAAAATAGGATTTTTGATAGATCTTGAGAAAAATATTTGATTTTTACGGCAAAGGTGAGATTTTTTGTAATGGCCCAATTGCCTTGTACGGTAGGGTATATGTTTTTGTGGGACATGTAGTATATTATGGCGTTGTTGTTGTTATTATTAGTGTTGCAGGGTAAAACTCGCGTACAATGAATGTGTATTAAGGGGAACCAAGGGCACGGTGGTTATGATTAGGAGGTGATTAGGATAGGCTATTTGACAGGTGATGGCTATTGGAGTTGGTAGCAGGTGGAACAGTGGAGTCCAGTGGTAGAGTTGAGAGTGTGGGGGTGGGGAGAGGAGATGAGACATAGAGCTATGTGTACTTTGGGTTTTCTTTGGGGGTGAGAGATGCTTGTACTACGTGAATTGATGCAATGAGATGTTTGAGATGTATATGAAATTGTTCAGTGTTTGGCTTTCAGTATTTCTCTGTGACTTTGTATCGTTCAGTGTTTGTTGGTTGGCTGTTTGTTTGAATTCTGTAATGGCCCAGTTGCCTTGTACGGTAGGGTATATGTTTTTGTGGGACAGGTAGTATATTATGGCGTTGAGATTGTTATTATTAGTGTTGCGGGGTAAAACTCGCGTACAATGAATGTGTATTAAAGGGAACCAAGGGCACGGTGGTTTTGATTAGGAGGTGATTAGGGTATGCTATTTGACAGGTGATGGCTATTGGAGTTGGTAGCAGGTTGAGCAGTGGAGTCCAGTGGCAGAGTTGAGAGTGTGGTGGTGGGGAGAGGAGATGAGATAGAGAGCTATGTGTACTTGGGGTTGAATTTGGGGGTAGAGTTTAAATAGTGTTT
Source organism: Scilla litardierei (assembly GCA_030789695.1). Lineage (NCBI taxonomy): Eukaryota > Viridiplantae > Streptophyta > Magnoliopsida > Asparagales > Asparagaceae > Scilla > Scilla litardierei. Next base: position 302,540,861 of record CM061141.1, read on the forward strand.
CAAGTGTTGTATAAGTCAGACGTTGTTGTTGTACTAGTGCTCTTTCTGTTCTGTGTTGTCCTCTGGTTGGACTTGTTGTTACTCTCTGTTGCTGTTGTTTAACTTGGTTATTTGTTTGGGCTAAGAATTATTACAGGTACTACCCCAGCAGTGCGATGTGGACCTGCTCTGCTTGTGCTTGTATTTGTATTTTGCACGTGCTCTTCGTAACACTCGCTTCTTCGGAAAGTATCCCGGGGAGCGGGGTGTTACAATTTGGTGGCCTACGCAGGTCCCCTCACTGCGGTTGTGTACGGAATAGTACGAGTAGTGTTCATGTGTTTGTGGGTAGTTGAGTCCTAAGGTGGGTAGAGTCCAGCCTTATGATGGGACCAGATATCAGAAGCTTGAGGTATAGAACCCAGAGGGTTTACATTTGAATGTTGATTCTATATGAATGTATGTACATATTTATGTGTGTATGTATGTAAGCATGTACATCTATAGTTCTATAAGTGTGTAATATGGCTTGCCGAGTATATTGGGATAATATACTCTTGTGCATATGATTGTAATATATGTACGAATGGTTATATGACTATGTGATTGTGTTTGAATTATGTGTTAATAAATGGTTGACATATGAGTAGTGTGTAAAATTGAATTATATACTTGATTGAGATGCATATAATGTATGGATGTACTGTGTTGTGGCTATATACTCTATGTGATATATGCACATGTAGGGTGTGCAGATGCATGTGTGGATTTTGAGTTCCACTCATGTATGTGTGAATATGTCTTAAGAATATTAGTGTTACGAGATGATGTATGTGATGAGTAGGTGATACATGTATGGCTGTAAGCTGGTACGCTTACTCCTGTGTATGGATGAATATATTTTTGTATGGTTATCTATGTGTATTGATATTGATATTGATATAGAAGACCTTGTGTCGTGATATATATATATATGAATATGGGATGGATGCTAGGAGACATACATGATTGTATGTCTAAGTGCAGAGGTGCATGTGTATGTATGTACAATACCACGAATGTGTGTATTATGAAATGGTATAAGTGTTGATATATGAATATGTTGTATATATAAGTTTGGGATATATTGACCCTGTATAACTATATTCACCTTTAGCTATGCCCTGAGTTGGAAAGTCCGAGGATGGACTTTATTTTAAGGTGGGTAGAATGTAATGGCCCAGTTGCCTTGTACGATAGGGTATATGTTTTTGTGGGACATGTAGTATATTATAGGGTTGAGGTTGTTATTATTAGTGTTGCGGGGTAAAACTCGCGTACAATGAATGTGTATTAAGGGGAACCAAGGGCACGGTGGTTATGATTAGGAGGTGATTAGGGTAGGCTATTTGACTGGTGATGGCTATTGGAGTTGGTAGCAGGTGGAGCAATGGAGTCCAGTGGCAGAATTGAGAGTGTAGGGGTATGGAGAGGAGATGAGACAAAGAGCTATATGTACTTGGGTTTGACTTTGGGGGTAGAGTTGAGATAGTGTTTCAAGTGTTGTATAAGTCAGACGTTGTTGTTGTATTAGTGCCCTTTCTGTTCTGTGTTGTCCTCTGGTTGGACTTGTTGTTACTCTTTGTTGCTGTTGTTTAACTTGGTTATTTGTTTGGACTTAGAATTATTACAGGTACTACCATAGCAGTGCGCAATGGACCTGCTCTGCTTGTGCTTGTATTTTTATTTTGCACGTGCTCTTCGTAACACTCGCTTCTTCGAAAAGTATCCCGGGGAGCGGGGCGTTACATTTTTAGTGCAAAAGATGGGATTTTAAGGAAGAAAGATGATATTTTTATTGATATTGAAAGGAAATACAAGGTAATTTGGCCTCGATTTGAAAGGAGGACCGATCTCTTAGCCTTTAATTCGAGTGAAAGACTTATCTCTCCCATTAATCTAGGGTTCCTATTCCTAATCTCTCCTAATTCTCAATCCTTCTCTCAAATTTTGCATAACCATGTTTACCCAGCTCCAATACATTTATAAGACCAATTTTCCTAAAATTACTGATCTGCCCCCATGCACCCCAAAATTACAGTTTTACCTCCTGATGTCTAGAATTACAGAACTGCCACTGGTTCAGCCTCCACACAGTTTCGTCGTTGATTGGCCGTTGCATCCAAAGTCTAACATTGCTCTGCCCCAAAGAACCACCTTATCTTCACGGTGGTGTCATGAACATCCCCTCCTGGCTCTTAATCCACAGTTAATATGCCCTCGCCATCTTCATCTTCAACCATCATCACCTAGAGAGTACGACCACGGCAATGATGTTCATCATCATAGCGGAAGCATAGTCACTATTTGTGCTTATTCTGGAGCGCTGCCTCCGTACGACACTTGAACATGTCCGACTGAAGCACGATGTTCTTCTTCTGGCGCATCTAAACCCCTCACAGCTAGGATTTCTATTATCTCCATTGTAGCATGAGTGCGGGATGTGACCCCGCTCATCGCTCCATTGACAGCCCGTTCTACATTGTTCATGTCTTCCACCATCTAGGCCAGCTCCATGCCTCTTCAAGCCCCATCGGCCTCAATATAAGAAGCGCTGCTCTGATGTTTGTCTTAAGGTCCTTTATAATATTCCCATCTAGCGACTCTTCATATCCCCCTCACGCGGCCCGAGAGCATCTTAAATCTCTCCTTGTAGTTACTGACGGTGCCCTCCTTTTTGAGGGCAAAGAAATGCTGCTAGTATAAATCACCCCTAAGTGTCTCGAAACTGGTACATCAAGCAATCCTTGAATTCATCCCATGAATGTACAGGTTTTCTTTACTCCTTTCACTCCTTTCACTGAAGCCAAGCCAGAGCCTTTCCTTCCAAGCAACTACCTACCACCATCAGCTTCTCCTCCATCAGACGGTTCACGACGAAGTATCTCTCCGTCTGATAGACCCAACCAAAAGGATCCTTCCCCTCAAAGACATACTTCTTCAGCTTTCGGATCTTATTGTCAATGCCAAAGTGCCACTGTTTTTCCCTCTGATAAGGCTGCCAGTAATGGAACTACTAATGAGTGTTCTATTGAGCTATTGGGCATCCATGCTGGACACCGGCAGCTGTGTCGTCGTCTCCCCATTCATGGTCAAACTACCACTGATATCCATCCTCGTAGAACGAAAACATCCCATGCCGTTGTCGTTGTCCCCAAAATGACAGTCGCCTCCTGTGGATTGTCATTGGTCCCCTCGGGCCCTCTCCACTACCCTATGGTTCGCCACCCTCTTGTGGGCCTCCGAAGCCTCGCGGGCATCCTCCGTTATCATTGGGCCACCTAAAATCTCCACCACCTTCTTCAAGCTCTGATGGAAACCACAGTGATCACCAAGCCCACCCGAAGGCCCGTCACACCTAAAGCACTGTCACCAAGGCTCGAGAGAGCCTCCGTCTGCAAATCACAACTTGCAGGCCCCCTAGAAGGCCAACCAGGGGTCGTCGGGCCGAGGGCATCCTGCCCGCCAGTGGCCATGGCATGGGCATCCCGCTAGGAGCTGCTAGCCTCCTGGAGGCTTGCCCAGGGCTTGCCTCTCCTTGGGCCCCCCATGGCTTCTCCCCTTGTCATTCATCCTCATCCGCCTTCTCACATAATTTTATGTGAGGATTTTCACTCCACGCGTGTTATCCGCCATCTGTATGCAGATCCTTCTCAAAGTTGACGACTTTCCACCTTCTCGTGGTCAAAGGTGACATATTTTACCCTAAATCTGCATCGTGGTCATCATCGTTGATTAGATCTGATGCTAGACCGTCCTTCAAATGGATATCCTCCTCAAAAGATATGATTCTTCCATTGCACTTTTCTAAAAACATCGATTTTTGACCTAGATCTAAGTTGTTGAATTCGTCGTTATTCAGACATGGCTTCGTCGTCTCCTTCTCAGGCGGAGGGATGTTTATCTTCTTATATATCTACTTCATCAAGAGCTTCATCGACAAGAACATTTCCTTAAGCTTGTCCACCTTTTCCGACGTCTTTTGTTGTTGATCCTTAAGGAACTCCACTTTTGATTCACATTTTTTCTTTCAAGGTGTTAACTTTTCTCGCCGCCATCAAAATTGAACCACTTTGATACCAATTTGTTACGATTTTTTATGGTTTTGGAAGATAAAAATAGGATATTTGATGGATCCTAGGAAAAAGATGGAATTTTTAAGGCAAATGTGGGATTTTAATGGCGAAAGATGAGATTTTGGGAAAGAAACATGATATTTTTATAGACATTGAAAGGGAATACAAGACAATTTGGCCTTGATTCGAGAAGAGTACCGCTCTCCTAGACTTCAATTCGATAGGAATGCTTAACTCTCCCATTAATCTAGCGTTCCTACTCCTAGTGTCTCCTCATTCTCAATTCTTCTCTCAAATTCAGCAAAACCATAATTACCCAAACCCCGTACATTTATAAGACTGATTTCCCTGAAATTACATGTTTACATCCCTCTTCCCAAAATTACAGTTTTGCCACTGGTTTCCAGAATTAGAGAACTTTCACTGGTTGAGTCTCCCCACGCTTCTGTCGCTGATTTGCCGCCGCATCCCAAGTCTAACATATAACTATCTCTCTGCATCCCTCTATTGGATCAGCAGCACATAAACTATTTGTGACTCAATCTATTTGGATTTAAAATTATATTGTCAGCATTCCTCTTTGTTGGATTAAACGCATATAAATTATTGTGACTCAAAATTCGCCATCATATTATTAGCTAGCACCGCACAACACAGCGCATCCTCGATCTCAATCCCCACACGATCAAACCCGAAGTCTCAAATCCTTCTATGCATCTTAGGCACAGTGTTTTCTTTGTTATAAACGGGCTTTTGGTGGGCCTACCCATTAGTGGGTATCCACCCATTATGTAACCCTACTACTATAAATACAGGGCTATGGACTCCATAGCCAACACGTTTACAACACGTTATCAACACGCTCGACGCTGAGCCGAACCCCTGCCGACGGACGAACGCGACGCGAACGGGCTTCCTTCACCGAACGTCGCTAGATCCGGCGGGTAGGATCTAGAGGTAATCCTAAAACCCTAGATCTAAATTCGTATGCGCATATGTCTAGATCCAAGATCCTTGGATCGGTTGTTTAATGAAAATCAACGTTTTTATTGATTAAAAATCAACTTTTTACAATAAAAACGACTTTTTGGAGATTAAAAAATGATTTGTTCTACTAAAAATTGGATTTTTTATCCCCAAAAACCATCAAACCCTAGGGGATCTATTCACCGGAGTGCGAACCCCCCCAAAAAAAAACTCGCGCCGTCGCCGCCGCCCCCTTGCGGCTTGCGACAAACCCCCCCCGCCGCTGCAAACAGCGGGCTCGCCCCGCCGCCTGCATCGACGGGCGACCCCGCCGCTGCGACGGCACCCCCCCCCGCCCGCAGCGGCGGGCTCCCCGCTGCCTGCGACGGCAGGGCACCCCTGCCGCCCGCAGCGGCACCCCCCGGCGGCCGCTCGTATCAGGCCCCCCCGGTGCGCGCGCATGTCCAGAAACCCTAGCCGCCTGAAGCGGCAATCCGCGCGACCAAAAACCCTAACTAGGGTTTCACCCCGAAAATTCACTTTTTTCAAACGATTTTCAGATTTAATTCGATTTTCATTCGCTATAATCTGGTCAAATTACATGTGATTTAATTCAACGCTTTTTATTCGGATTATATTATTTTTAAACGTTTAAAAATTAGGAAGATACTGCGACCGCTCTGCCGTTAGTCAACTAACCTAACGGTGTATGACGTTGGCTAGAGGTCCAATAATTTTTAAATGAAAGATCTTAAATTTTCCATTATAAACTGCCTGTGATGATTAAATTACCTGTAATGTATAAACTGCCTGTGATGATTAAATGCCTGTTGCATTTTAACTGCCTGCGACGAATGTTAAATATTTGCTGTGGTTTTGGATCGGCTAGTTATCACCATTTTCTTATTCATACATTATTTCCTTTTTGAGAGAAAAATGTAGTGAGGATAATTTTGTAATATTACAAGCCCGGCGGACGCCTCAAGAAGATGAAGGACCATTCCCGAAGAATAGGGGCCCCACGGGGGTTCCCGAGTTGTACTTTCATTTCTTTTTGGGACTGTATGGACTGTAATTAATTTGGTGATTAGCCGATCCACGCAGCAAATATCTGTGTCTGAAGTGCTTAATTATTTATTTCTCTATGAAAATATCTAATTATTACCTATCTTTTAACATGCTAGTGTGATAAATGGCCAAAAATGTGAGCGTCGATTTCGACGTTTTGGATGCTTCAGGCAAGAACTACTTAAACTGGCAGTTGGACATAAAATTCCATCTGCGAGCGCAGGGATTGAGCCACGCCATCGCTGTATGCGATAAGGTTTCTGATATAGATAAAGCGAAAGCAATTATCTATATCAGACGCCATATCGATCGGACCTTTAAGGCCGAGTACCTCACGGTGGAAGACTCGTATGAGTTATGGACCGCCCTCGAGGATAGGTATAAACATCAAAGAGATGTCATACTTCCCCGAGCGTGATATGAATGGGAGAACCTCCGTCTCCAAGACTTTAAGTCTATTGCCGAGTACAACTCGGCACTCTTTAGCATCACCTCACGCCTGAAGTTGTGTGGTGAAAAGGTGACGGAGGAGCGCATGTTAGAGAAGACATATACATCCTTCCATGAGAAGGATGTCATACTAATGCAACAGTATCATGAACAAAAGTTCACAAAATACTCAGAGCTTCTCTCATGCCTTCTGATGGCAGAGCAGAATCGTGACCTTCTTCTGGCCACCCATAACTCACGCCCTACCGGCACTGCTCCTGCGCCTGAAGCGCATCACAGCTCCTCCCAGAAGAAGAGGAGCAACTTCAAAGGCAAACCCCAGAAGGGTAAAGCGATGAAGAAGCAGGCTAGAGGACCCCCTCCCAGAAGCAACAATGAGGGGAGGAAGAAGAAAAATGTGTGGAAGAGAAAGGACGACGGCCAGACATCTGCCCCTAGAAAGGACTGGGAAGATAAGTGCCACAGGTGTGGCATGACTGGACACTGGTCCAGGAATTGTCGGACTCCACGTCACCTGCAGGACTTGTACACAGCGAGCCAGAAGCAAGCTGAGACAAACTTGGTGGTTCAAGAAGACCTGGCACCAATCAGGTTCATCGCTGAGGACTTCTCAAACGATGACCTGCTCGACTGAGGACATTATCTATTTTCTATGCATTGTAGCTTTCCTTTTTGAGAAACTATTTATCTGCTTGTTTTATTTCTAGCATGTTGGAGTACTCTTTCAGACATTAATTTATTATCAGTAGTATATCTTTTCTTGTGCCTTATACTGCGATATTTTCTCTTAAAAATAGATGGACTTTAAATGCCTAGTGGACAGTGCCTCTACGCACACGATCCTCCAAGACATCTGCTTTTTTCAAAGCATTAATAAATACGATGGCACCGTAAATACAATTTCCGGTCCATAAAGTATCATTGAAGGATCAGGGGAAGCACAATTTATGCTTCCCAACAAAACACAACTACTTATAAAAGATGCGCTTCTCTCCCCTAGCTCGCATAGAAACCTGTTAAGCTTTAAAGATATCCGCTTAAATGGATACCACCTTGAAACGGTGAGCAAACAAACCAAAGAATACCTCTATGTAACGTCTCATAAAAACGGTGCTAAAAACACCGTCGAGCGTTTTGAGTGACTCCCATCGGGTCTCTACCACACAAGCATCAGAGCACTGGAAGCAAACACACTAGAGCACCAGAAGTGCCATAATCAACCAGAATTCAAACTCTGGCACGATAGACCTGGACACCCTGGAAGGAATATGATGCGTCACATCATATCCCAATCCCGTGGAATTAACCCGAAAAGCCTGACGCTACTTCGGAAGGGTGCACATCCTTGTCCCCCTTGTCACAAAGGAAAATTGATTACGAGACCATCCACCCTGAAGGTGGACTCTGAGTCTCCAAGCTTCCTAGAGAGAATACATGGAGACATTTGCGGGCCTATTCACCCTGCAAGTGGACCATTTAGGTACTACATGGTACTGATTGACGCATCTTCGAAATGGTCGTATGTGTGCCTCCTGTCCACCCACAACGTAGCCTTTGCAAAGCTACTGGCACAAATTATAAAGTTGCGGGCACATTTCCCAGACAACCAGATCAAGAAATTGCGTCTGGACAATGCTGGGGAATTCACATCACAAGTCTTCCTAGACTACTGCAAAGCAACCGACATAGAAGTTGAACATCCTGTAGCTCATGTTCACACCCAGAACGGGTTAGCCGAATCTCTTATAAAAAGACTACAATGGATCGCTTGACCATTGTTGATGCGATGCCAGTTGCCGGTAAGTGCATGGGGACATGTCATATTACACGATGCATCAATAATAAGATTACGACCGTCAGGTAGTCAATCTTATTCTCCGATGCAACTTGCATATGGGAACCTGCCCGATATCTCTCACTTGAGGATATTCGGATGTGCTGCTATGTCCACATAGCACCATCGCAAAGAACCAAGATGGGTCCTCAACGGCGTCTTGGTATCTATATTGGTTTCGACTCATCATCGATCATTAGATACCTCGAACCCCTTATGGGGGATGCCTTCAAAGCACGTCTAGCAGATTGTGAGTTTGATGAAAGCACTTTTCCCAAACTAGGCATTAACACACAGAAGCCAGAAGCTTCAAAGACCATTTCATGGGACACAAAGACTTTATCCCATTTTGATCCGTGTACAAATCAATGTGAAGACGAGATCCTGAAGATCCTTCAAATTTAAAACACAGTTCACATTTTACCGGACAAATTCACTGACAACTAGAAGATTGTCAGATCACATGTCCCTGCTGCAAATACGCCAGCTAGGATTGACATACCCAAAGATGGATGCAATCCACCTGCAGCAGAAGCGGCCGCACCTCAACAAAAAAGAGGACGACCCCCAGGCTCCAAAGATAAGAACCCTCGAAAGAGGAAAAATCCAGGAGCAATAATAACGATACCACCACAGGATGCTGAGCTCAGCCCAGCCACCTCTCCCCTCCTAACAACCCCTGAAGAGGAAAATATAGGAGAAATATCATTAAATTATGTACGTATTGGGGAGGTACTAGACAGAAAAAGCACAATCATCGATGATAACTTTGCGCTCATTATTGACACTCACGTCACTGAATACAACGATGAAACCGATCCACGCTTTCTAGCAGAATGTAAACGCAGAGAGGATTGGCCAAAGTAGAACGAGGCAATAGGAGTAGAGCTGGACTCACTCTCGAAGCGCAAAGTTTTTGGACCTGTAGTCCTAAGACCAAAGGGTGTTAAACCTGTGGGATATAAATGGGTATTCGTGAGAAAAAGAAACAAGAATAATGAGATCGTGCGTTATAAAGCACGCCTTGTTGCATAAGGCTTTTCCCAACGACCAGGAATAGACTATGACGATACCTATTCCCCGGTCATGGATGCGATCACTTTCTGTTTCATTATTGGCCTATCCACAAAGGAAGGTTTGGATATGCAGCTCATGGACGTTGTGACTGCATACCTATATGGAAATATAGACAAGGACATCTATATGAAAATCCCAGATGGATACAAACTACCGACAAAAATGACAGAAAGACCTCGGGACGTCTACTTTGTCAAACTCCAAAGATCGATGTATGGTCTAAAACAGTCAGGTAGAATGTGGTACAACAGACTCAGTGAATTCCTAGTGCAACAAGGATTCACAACAAATGAAGTCTGCCCTTGCATCTTTATAAGAGAAAAGGGAACATGATTCGTAATTATTGCCGTCTATGTAGACGACCTGAACATCATCGGATCTCCTGAAGAGATAGGTGAGATATCCAAAAGTCTCACACAGACTTTTGAGATGAAAGACCTTGGCAAAACGAAGTTCTGCCTAGGCTTACAAATTGAACACTTAAGCGGAGGAATCCTGTTACACCAATCGACATACACAAAGAAAGTGCTGAAAAACTTTCTTATGGACAAATGTCATCCGCTTAGCACACCAATGGTCGTTAGTGTTGGATATGGAAGACGTTTGTACACCCTTGTGGGGGATGTACGAGGGAATACGGACCTCGAACGTCGCGTACACGAAGTCGTGTACAAAGGGAATCTGTTCCCTTGCGGAGAGGATCTCTGGATGAGTGGGAAAGTCGCATTATATATGCATAAGTGCATGCGACATATGGCTAATAAAGGGGGAATATCTTAAGCTTATGTTGTACCATGCATATGGTACAACTTAAGCTTATAATGTGCCATGTATCATGGTACACCTTAATTAAGTTGTTCCAAAGAAACAACTTACCCTAAAATAACTACCTTGGGGGCTATAAATAAGACCCAAGGGTAAGCCATTTCTTACACCTTTTGCATGAAATTCATGCATGCATCTTCATCCTAGCGAAGCTCTGCAGAAATATTTCCTCTAGCTCTATCCAAGTTCTTAATCTAAAGTAGAGATTTAGATTGTGGATTTAGTAGCCTTACTCCGTTCGTGAGTAGACTCGATCCGTCGTGGCGAATCCGAAGGCGAAGTTCGTAGACTACCGTGCTGCGTACGCAAGCGTAAGTCTAAACTTCATATTATCGATCCTAACTCTGTTTTGGCAGGATCCCACATTGGTATCAGAGCCATACGGGTTCGCCCCGGAGAAACTATGAACGAGTCGTTGTCTTTTTCACGGATGGGTATCCTACCATTACGGATATGGTAGGAACGCTTCGTGACGGAGAGAACGCAGCGGTTGTTCTTTTCACATTAGGGTCTTCTGTCATTACGGATATGGCAGGAACTCTCCGTGACGGGAAGAACCGACCGTTCATATCGTCAAACTCGCTCTCTTCATGGATGCTGAGTCTCCATTCATAGGGAATGGGTGCTCTCTTCGTGTGGAGCGTGTAGTTTACGAGTTTTTGAAGTGGGTTCATTTTTTGGCACACGGCCATTGGAGGACAACTACTTCCTCGACGAACGGGTGCTTCACTGGAGAAGAAGGTGGTGGTTATTCCCATCGGGGAAGATGTTTTTTTTGTGCATGTGCACCATGGCCAAATGGGTTATGAAGGCCATGCACCCCCCTCCCCATACGGAGGGGGTTGGCTACGGCCAATAACCACCGCGGCAACCCCCTCCGGCGGGGGTGTGCGTCCACCCATGAAAGGGGAAACCGGCCATGGCCAAAGGGCCATGGCCGGTCAAGGCAAAAATGCCATGGCCGGGCCATGGCCGGCCGGCCTTGGTCGGCCATGGCCATGGCCGGCCGGCTCTGGCCGGCCACGGCCTGGGCCAGAAGGCCCTGGCCGCGGCCAGGGCAGGGGCCCTGGCCCCGGCCATGGCTTTTGCCGCCCTGGCAGAGGCTAGGGCAGCGCCCTGGCCCCAGGCCAGGGCCCGGCCGCCCTGGCCGAGGCCAGGGCAGAGGCCCTGGCCCCGGCCAGGGCCTGGCCGCCCTGGCAGAAGCCAGGGCAGCGCCCTGGCCTCAGGCCAGGGCTCGGCCCACCTGGCCGAGGCCGGGGCAGAGGCCCTGGCCCCGGCCAGGGCCTGGCCGCCATGGCAGAGGCCAGGGCAGCGCCCTGGCCTCAGGCCAGGGCCTGGCCGCCCTGGCCGAGGTCACGGCAGGGGCCCTGGCCCCGGCCAGGCCAGGCAGAGGCCTGGCCGGCCTCTGGCCGAGGCCAGGGCAGTGGCCAGGCCGGCCCTGGCAGTGGCCAGGGCTGCCGCAGGCCATCCCTGGCCGGCCAGTGCAGGGGCCCTGGCCGGGAGTGATACAGACCAATTTCGGCAAAAGGCCTTGGTTGAACATGAACGTGCCGACTAGCCCATACGGGGCCAAACGACAGTCATCTGTATCAAAATTCTCTCATACAGGGAGAAACGCCTGGATCCATACGGGAGCCCGCGACGATAGTTTGCAGAAAAATTCCCAAAAGGGGGATCCGACCTAGGCACGGCTACGGCTCATTCCCGACAAATGGTCAGGAAGTGCCGAACATTTCACTAGTATCATAAGGGTACTAAGTTGAAATATATTTTTTTTTGAAAAATACGTTTTCATACGTTTTGAAAAATACGTTTTCAAAAACGCTTTTCCGCTGCAAAGTACTATAAGAGTACTAACATTTGATAAAGTGAGGGAGAAATATTGAAAGTTACTCTAGATGGTGATTGGAAACATAGTGACCTTTCCGATTCTAGAGTAACATCTTCAGTATTTTTCGAAAGTAACTTATCAAATGTAATAATATCATTCCAAGTGGAATTTTTTTCAAGTGGGAGTGATATTAAACTAGTCTGAAATTTCACATTCGATTGATTCAGTATCTCAATGGATCATGATTCGACCAGTGGTCTTTTGGACTAGTTTGTGGGACACCTCAGTTAGTCTGGGGGTAGTGAACCATGACTTAGCCATTTCCCTGGTCGGTCCGCTGGCCGAGACTAATGAATCATGAAAATGTATGATGACTATGTATATAAGAAATTTATGCAATGATTTTTGATCGAACCTTTAGTTTTTTTATGTCTTTTTGCAGCATTTTAAAAGTAAAATGTCTTCCGCTTCAAAGAATATCGTCGCTGAGTTAAACAAAGGTGAAAAACTCAACGGCGATAATTACAAACTTTGGTCCATCAAGATACAATACGTTCTAGAGGAGCAAGAAGTGCTCGAAACTCTAAAGAACGTTATGATTGAACCTGAGTTGGGCACTACGGCCCAACACCGACGAGACAAGGAAGCTTTTGATGCTTGGTCTCGGAAGAACAAGATAGCGCGCATTACGTTATTAAGCAGTATGGCTGATGACATAATGCGCATCTTCCGAGAACATGACCTAGCCATGGACATATGGTCCAAGCTAGAGGAGAAGTTCGGTGGCACATCGGTGTCCAAACTTCGCGCCTTAACTATAAAGTTCGATACATATAAGAAACGTCCAGATCATTCCATGGGGAAACATCTGCGACATATGGCGAACCTTATCTCAGAGTTAAAGGACGCAGGTCATGTGCTCACGGATGAGCAACAAATCCAAGCAGTCATACGTTCCCTACCAAATGGGTGGGACCAAATGAAGATGCATCTTACTCACAATGAGAGCATCAAGACCTTCAGCGATGTTTCCAAGCACCTCGAATTAGAGGAAGAGCGGCTTGCGGCTGCCAAGCCAAGTGCAGAAGTGCACATGGTTGCTAGTTCCTCACACGGGGGAAAGAAACGGAAAAATCGTTCGAAGTTCACTAATGAACGTAATAAGCAACCTGAGTCTACCAAGAAACCCAAACATAAGGGTGGGCACAAGAAATGGCACAAGAAGAAAGACTTGAAGAGGATCAAGTGCTTCAAGTGCAACAAGCTCGGTCACTATGCTCGTTCGTGTACGAGTGGAGGGGACGAGGTAACTTGTAAATATACTAGTTACATATGTGTTTCTAGTTCGATATTTCTTGTGGAATCTAATCCGTTTTGGATAATTGATTCAGGTGCCACCGACCACATAGCAAGGGACAGACGGTCCTTCGTGGAGTATCACCGGATACCCCAAGGAACGAAGTGGATCTATGTAGGAAACAACACACGTGTTGAAGTGAAAGGCGTTGGGACTTGCAAGCTAGTCTTGGACAACGGCCGCACTCTCCTACTTCATGATGTCCTCTTCGCTCCAGATATTCGAAGGAATATAATTTCTGTGGTTGTATTAATGGGTCTTGGCTATAACTGGTTTTTTCATGATTGTAATATGGACTTAAGTTGTAATAATACTCTTATTGGTACTGGGTTTGTATTTAAAGGATTTATTGTAATGAGTACAATGTATGATTCCTCATGTAATGAAAATTTCCTTATTGCAAATTCTAAGACTTATGAGTCTGATGTGAATTGTTGGCACGCAAGGCTTGGTCATATTGGACTAACGCGTATGGATAGACTTGCCAAACGTGGCCTTCTATCCAATGTTTCAAAGGTTGAAATGTCGACTTGCGAACATTGCCTTGTGGGGAAATCTTGTCGCAAGCCGTTTGGAACCGGCACAAGGGCCGAGGTTCCATTACAGCTTATCCATTCGGACATATGTGGTCCGATGAATGTCAAGACAAGATGCGGAAAGTCCTATTTCATCACTTTTATTGATGATTTCACCCGATTCGGACATATCTATTTGATATCTCACAAAAGTGAAGCTTTGGCTTGCTTTAAAAACTATATGAGTTTAGTGGAGAATCAATTAGATCGCAAGATTAAGGTCTTGCGAACCGATAGGGGCGGTGAATATCAATCAATAAGTTTTAAGGAACTTTGTGATGAAAAAGGCATAGTACATCAGGTAACTATGCCTTATACTCCTCAACAAAACGGTGTTGCAGAAAGGAGAAATAGGACTTTAATGGAAATGGTCCGTTCAATGATGGCGCAAGCTAACTTGCCAATCACCTTTTGGGGTGATGCATTATTGACGGCCACTTTCATTTTAAACCGCGTACCCTCGAAATCAGTTAGCTCCACTCCTTATGAGTTGTGGAACCAAAGGTCTCCTGACTTAAACATTTTGAAACCTTGGGGTTGTGCATCCTACGCACATATTTCCTCCCATAAGTATGGCAAACTTGGGCCAAGGGGAAGGAAATGTATCTTTATACGATACGCAGAAAACTCCAAAGGTTATGTTTTTGTTAGTCAGGAAGACAATGGTGGGCTAATTGAGTTTGAGTCGAGGGATGTCACTTTCTTGGAAAACGAGTTTCCAAGACAGGGCGAGATAAGTCAGGACTTATCTCTATTTAAGATTTATGATCAAGAAGGATTACCTCATTCGAGTGGGAGAATTCTTGGTGAAAATGAAAATACGTTTCAACCTTCACCAATGGATTATACGAATGACGATTATCCTATTCCATACGGGAATAATGATCCAAGTGGGAGCAATTCTAACAACATTCCAAATGGGAGTGATATTAGAATTGATCTAAATTCAAGTCAACAAGGACTTGAAGAATCTCAAATACGACGTAGTAGTCGTACAAGGTTGGCTCCTCTAAGATTTGAGGATGAATTTCCGCAAACCTTTATGACTTTACTACAAGAAGATGACGAGCCTGCTACTTTCAAACAGGCCATATCTTGCCCTGCTAAAGACAAATGGATGGAGGCGATGCGAGAGGAATTAGAATCCATGAAAGTTAACCAAGTCTGGGACTTAGTTGACTTACCCAGAGGACGTAGAGCTATTGGGAACAAATGGGTTCTCAAGATCAAGCATAAGGCTGATGGCTCTATTGACAGATATAAAGCTCGCCTTGTCGCGAAAGGTTTTACGCAACAGGAAGGGATAGACTACGAAGAGACTTTCTCACCTGTTGTTCGTTTTACCTCAATTCGCCTGATTCTGGCAATGGTAGCTTGCTTAGACCTCGAATTACATCAAATGGATGTAAAGACTGCCTTTCTCAATGGAGAATTGGACGAGGAGATCTATATGGAACAACCAACAGGGTTTGTAAAAGAAGGAAACGAACATAAGGTTTGTAAACTTCTTAAATCCATATATGGTCTTAAACAATCCTCGAGGCAGTGGTATATACGATTTCAAGAGGTTGTCTTATCAAATGGTTTTTCCATGCTTGATGAAGATAACTGTGTATATATCAAGAGGAATAAGAACAAGTATGTTATTATGTCTCTATATGTAGATGACATTTTAATAGCCGGAAATGACAAGGGCTTTGTGATGGATATCAAGGCTTGGCTTTCATCAGTCTTTGAGATGAAAGACATGGGAGAAGCTGCATATATCCTTGGAGTTAAGATTTCAAGGAATCGTTCGAAGAAACTTCTTTCTCTTTCACAGGAGACTTATATAAAGAAGGTTCTAGAACGTTTTAATATGCAGGACTGCAAGTCCATTGATACTCCAATAAGCAAGTGCGACAATTTATGTCTGAAATCATGTCCGAAGAACCAAAAAGAGAAGGAGATTATGGAAAAAGTTCCATATTCCAGTGCAGTTGGTAGTCTAATGTACGCTATGATGTGTACAAGACCGGACATCTGTTTTGCCGTTGGAATGGTAAGTCGTTACCAATCCAACCCAGGGCAAGTACACTGGAAAGCGGTTAAGAGGATAATGCGGTATCTCAAAGGAACTGCAGACTTTGCTTTATGCTATCAAGGAGATGCCTTGAGGCTCGAAGGCTACATTGATGCTGATTGGGCAGGTGATCTCGATGAGCGACGATCGACCTCAGGATATGTTTCTCTACTCGGATCTGGTGCAATATCCTGGAGTAGCAAGAACCAATCCTGCATCGCACTTTCAACTATGGAAGCCGAGTTTGTAGCATTTAGCATGGCAGTTCAAGAGGCTGTTTGGCTTAGGAAGTTCTTAGACAGGCTAATTAATGCAAGTGACTCAGGTGCTGTACCTATACACAGCGACAGTCAAGCATCTATAGCCTATGTCAAAGATCCGAAATTCCATTGTAAGACCAAACACATAGATATCCGCTACAAATTTGCAAAAGACTATGATAAGACCAAGAAGGTAGACATAAGGTACATATCTACGCATGAGATGATAGCGGATCCGCTTACGAAGGCGATCCCCAGAGATGTGTTTTACAAACACTTATCATCTCAAGGATTGCGTAAGAGCTGAGTTGTACCAATGTAAATTCCCATGTCTGTAAATGATCAAAATTAATAAAAGAATAAGTTCTTTTTTTGCATATGAATTTCTTAAGAAATGTTTGTGTACATTTTTGAAATCTCAGCTGAATTGTGTGTATGTCGGACAGATTAAGGTTGGCTCTCTCACATGAGCAACCGCCTTATCTTATCAGATGGATAAGATAGAGATGAGACTAGTTTAAAGTCAAAATCATTAGACGAATGATTTAGAGTCATGACTTAAACAAGATAGTCGAATGAAAGATCTGCATCATATGGATGCTTACAAAAGATCTGAGATCTGTATCACAAGGATATTTGAAAGAGATCTCATAGGATTTTTTCCTATCTGTCTTATGCAGGATGAGAGTCCGTGAATATTTCACGAGTAGTAAGGGGACTCAAAAAGATAGTCACTGTGGTGTCTGATCTTTTCATCCGTACAACATCATTAAGACATACTCTCCCTGGGAAAGGAGTGATGTTGTAATACGTGTTCATACCACGTATGCATTTCGACCACTGAGTTAGTAGCAATAGTGTTTGCTATTATGTGAGACTCAAAGGCCATATGGGTCTTAACTTTTACCCTCAAGGACTCCAATTGGTTCCTTTAGATTTGACGAAATGATCGCTATCTTAGCGTGTTACTTATGGGCTATGATAATTCGGCTCGGCGGGGCACGTTAGAAAAGCGAGTCTAGTCAAGATCAGAAGGTTCGCAAGAAGAGGAAGATTGATTTCATATTCGCATTTGGACTTTAATGATTCAAAGCTGGCCAGCCAATTGTAATCCAGATGGGATTCCATTGTTGAATATAAAGTATAAGAAATGCGAAGAAATAATCTAGGTTAAAGCATGCATTGAACTACTCAACTTTGCACCTTCGAGGTCGTTGTGTATCTCTAACAAGTGCACAACAACAGACTCTACGCACATGACGGTCGCACGGTCTACTTCTCGGTATGATAGATGAAAGAACTAAGGGAAAGACGTTCTCTTACAATCCCCTCAAGTGTGAGTGGGAGATGTTGGATATGGAAGACGTTTGTACACCCTTGTGGGGGATGTACGAGGGAATACGGACCTCGAACGTCGCGTACACGAAGTCGTGTACAAAGGGAATCTGTTCCCTTGCGGAGAGGATCTCTGGATGAGTGGGAAAGTCGCATTATATATGCATAAGTGCATGCGACATATGGCTAATAAAGGGGGAATATCTTAAGCTTATGTTGTACCATGCATATGGTACAACTTAAGCTTATAATGTGCCATGTATCATGGTACACCTTAATTAAGTTGTTCCAAAGGAACAACTTACCCTAAAATAACTACCTTGGGGGCTATAAATAAGACCCAAGGGTAAGCCATTTCTTACACCTTTTGCATGAAATTCATGCATGCATCTTCATCCTAGCGAAGCTCTGCAGAAATATTTCCTCTCCCTCTATCCAAGTTCTTAATCTAAAGTAGAGATTTAGATTGTGGATTTAGTAGCCTTACTCCGTTCGTGAGTAGACTCGATCCGTCGTGGCAAATCCGAAGGCGAAGTTCGTAGACTACCGTGCCGCGTACGCAAGCATAAGTCTAAACTTCATATTATCGATCCTAACTCTGTTTTGGCAGGATCCCACAGTTAGATCATTGGATGTCGACACAGACCCCTTCCGATCATTGGAAGAGGGCTAGGAAACACTGGATCCTGAAGTACCCTACTTAAGTGCAATTGGAGCACTCCTATACCTGGAAAACTACACGCGTCCCGATATAGCGTTCGCAGTTAACTTACTAGCCAGATACAGTTCTGCGCCTTCAAAGCGCCACTGGAACGGAGTTAAACTACTTCTGCGCTACCTCCAAGGGTCTGTAGACATGGGACTATACTTCAAGAAAGGTGTATCCTCCGACTTGGTCGGTTATGCAGATGCAGGATACAGGTCTGACCCACATACCGCAAAGTCCCAGACCGGTTTTGTGTTCACGTACGGTGGGACGGCCATCTCATGGAGATCCGTGAAGCAGACATCGACAGCAACCTCATCCAACCACTCCGAGCTCATTGCGATCCACAAAGCAAGCAGAGAATGCTTTTGGCTTCGATCATTCATCAACCATATCCTCAAGACCACCGGCCTGAAGACAGGAGATCTTGGATCTACCACCATGTATGAAGAAAATGCTGCCTGCATCGCTCAACTACGAGGTGGCTACATCAAAGGTGACAGGACAAAGCACATTTCCCCCAAGCTATTCTGGACGCATGAACAGCAAGTGGACAACCAGATCGACATCCAGCAGGTCCAGTCTTGCGACAACCTGGCAGACCTGTTCACTAAAGCTTTGTCTCGCAGTACCTTTAGAAAACTTGTACTAGGAATTGAGATGAGACAGTTGAGAGATTTACAAGCCTGAAGCTTGTACTTACCAAGGGGAGTTAATGTAGTGTTGTACTCTTTTTCCTTGGCTACTGGTTTTTCCCACTGGGTTTTCCATAGCCAAAGGTTTTAACGAGGCAGCCACATCAACTCTGGATCCAGAAGTATCCACTCCTGATGTTATCCATCGATCAGGGGAAGTTACAGAGACTTGTACTCTTTTCCCTTAGCCACTGGTTTTTCCCACTGGGTTTTCCTTGGCAAAGGTTTTAACGAGGCAAGTACTCTTAAACTTAGGGATCCAGAAGTATCCATAGACCCATGATCAGATAAGTTCTGTGAACCCTGAAGTGTTCATCATGGCTTACAACAATGGATGGATAAGGGGAAGTGTTATAAATGGGCTTTTGGTGGGCCTACCCGTTAGTGGGTATCCACCGATTATGTAACCCTACTACTATAAATACAGGGCTATGGACTCCATAGCCAACACGGTTACAACATTCTTAAATTTGTTGTGTTCATCCGACCCGACTATCTTCTCAAAGTCCACAAAGGCCCAACTATTTCATCCAGTTTTTGGTGTTTCTCATGAGCTCACTCCTCGTGTACCACATCATTTTACAAATAACACAAGTCAACCTTTTTAACCCAGTCACTGTAATCAACTAACTATGATCAATAAATGTTATATAGAATAACAAAGGACCACTCTGTTGCTAAAGAGCCTAACATTCTTCTTGTTTACCAGATTCTAATCATTCATCAAATGGATCCATATACTAATAAGCAAATCTTCTTGTTCAACTCTACAAGTACTAAAATAAGCATAACTTATCTTGGCTAATTTAGACTTGGGTCTGAATACATCCGTATGTACAAGACCGTGAGTTCTCCAATACACTCTCCCACTGTCTTACAGAAGGTGTTAGGCAATTAATTATACCTTCATAACTACAAAAAAGACCTTTAAAATCACACCTTTAACAGTGCTTGCCAATTATAAGCGTTGTTAATTAGAGGTATATATAATAGACATCGCTTCGTTTTACAAGCGCTGCTAAAAGTTGGATAATAAACAACACTTCTTTCTGCTAGCACTGTTAAAGGTCAGATAATAGACATCACTTCTTTCTGCAAGCGCTGTTTATTAGAGGCACAGATAATAGACAGCGCTTCTTTCTGCAAGCGTTGTTAAAGATTAGATGATAGACAACACTTCTGTAACGACTGGTTTTCATGTATTTGGATTATTTATATTATATATTATATGTTTTGGTGGATTTTCTCCTCATGTGTGGTTTCATCTCCGTAGCTTTCATTTTCGATCGTTTCGTCGTGATTTTCTAGCTTCTTCCTTGGAATCGTCGATTTTGGAGTAAGTCATTCGTGACGGGCTTCATATCGGTCATATCTTATTGTTAGATCAAGCCTAGGAGTCTTAGGAATCGATCCCGGAGCTTCGCACTCTATTTCGGAACTTTTTGTGCACGTTAGCCGGTACAAGAAGGGAAACCGACAGACTAGATGACGATTTAGTCAGTCGGCAAACCTTCATGGACCGACTAGTGGGCTTTGTATATTATTCAGGAGTTACTGTTTACTTTTAGTCGGTCTAAGAACAACCACCGACCGACTAGATGCGCAACTAGTCGGTCAGAACTTGCTCTCAGACCGACTAGTTTCTGTCAGTAGATTTCACCTAAGTTACTGTTTATCGTTAGTCGGTCCATGAACACTCACCGACCGACTAGGTTGCAAACTAGTCGGTCGACGGGCCTTCACAGACCGACTAATTCATTACCCAGATTTTTCCCTACTTTCGTTGTTTGGTGTTAGTCGGTCACAGTTAATCGACCGACCGACTAGTTGTTAAACTAGTCGATCAGCCACTCTTCTTTGACCGACTAATGACCCCAGAAACCCTAATTTTTGGGCAGCCGCCGGCTGTGCCTATTTAAACCCCCCAAACGTTTTTCTTTCTTCTTTCATTTCTCCTGAGCCTCCTTCTTCCCCAAATCATCCTCCATCTAAACCTAGCCTTCCTCCTTCATCAAGAGCCTCTCCCCCTCGCCATTTTGGCCGGCCACCACCTCTAGGTCGCCGGAAAACCCCCAAAAATCCCCAAAACCCCGTTTCTCCAGATTTATCCCATCCATTCCAGATCTGAACCCTAGGTTCCCCTGGATCATTTCTTCCGTTGCCGTGCTTGCTCGGCATCGTTCTTCTGCTTCCGATACGGTAATAACTCGATCTCTTAATATCCTCATAGCCCATTTGTGTTTTTGTGAAACCCTAATAAAACTAGGTTGGATGTTGTTTTAATGTTGTTTTGCCTTGGCAGCGATCTCATCTTCGTAGTTAGCATTTGTGTGACGGCCTCGTTGATCGTCATCCTCGGTGCTAGGCAAGTGAAACTTGCATCTCTTGATTTGGGCCATGTCTTAGGCCATTGCCTTGCTTTAGCGTAAAAGAGACTAGACGGTGAAAGGATAGCCGTCTAGACGCCATTGACCTAGCTTGACAACGAAGCTAGATCCGTCACCTTCATCATGCTTGTATGTCACGTTTAATTTCAATTAACGGTACGCGTATTAACTGTTCATGTCATCCATGCATCTTTAACTGCCATGTTTAATTTAAAGTAACGGTACGCGTGTTAACTGTTTATGTCATCCATGCATCTTTAACTGCCATGTTTAAATTCAATTAACGGTACGCAAATATCTGCTCATGTCATTGCATGCTTGAACACTCATCGTGATTGCATAGCATCGCTACGTACTAGTGCTACTTGTTCCGGCTAGGCACCCGTTTTGCGGGCACAACCCTAGGCCAATTACAAATCTGGCTCGTGGTCCAGAAATCGAGCTCAATACAGCCTGCGGGCAATAGGGCACTCACCGGTGTGTGAGTGATCCCTTGTACTTGAATACAGCCTGCGGGCAATAGGACGCTCACATGTGTGTGGGTGATCCCTTGTACTTGTTACTTGACAATACATGTCACACGTACCACTTGTCACTTCCTACTTGTACTTCACTTGTTACTTCCATACGATACTTGCCATGCCATGCACCATACTTTAACTGCTAGGTTGTTAGTTTACTTTTCTTTCAGTTTCCTTGCACAAGTCTTTCGACTTGCTGACATGTGCCCCTTTTCTCTTTTGGGTGACACATGTTAGATCCCGAGCCTGAGTTTGTCGCTGAGGACGTGGTGTTTGCTGACGCTGAGTCAGAGCCCGCGTTGATCGAGGACTTCGTGGACACTGGAGATCAGTCTTAGTGACCTCGTAGAGCTTTCCCTTTTGCTTTAGACTGCTTTTAGTTATCGGTGCGTAGCACCCATACCTTGTTGGTGTTTGTTGTGTTGGCCGTGTGTTAGGCCTTTAGACTCTTTCTTTTAGCCTGGTGGCTTTTCTGGATGTTGAACTTAATTTTAATGTTGGACAAATTCTGAGGTTTGAGATTTTATTTTTGTCTCTCCTTGTGTTATTATTGTTGTTCCGTTTGTGGTTACATGGACCTGCTTATGTTTTATTGACGCTTATCGGGTTTGGGGCCTCACAGCTCCACTCTCGTGCGGACCTTTTCACGTCTCGCCTCCATTTTAGGGAAGCGGGGCGTGACAGGTTTTGTTGGTGGCCCATGCAGGTCCTTCTGTAACTACGATTATCGGAATGACGATAATAATATTAGAATGTCCAATAAACTAAGTTCGACATCCGAGTCATAAGCTATGAGTCTAATCTGCTTCGTTTTCTGTGTCATTAGATGGCAAGAAGGCGATTCACCCATGGTGGAGGTAGTGGTGCGCCCCCTCATGACGAGGAGCCTGAGCGGGAACCCACCAATGGAGAGATGATGTGGATGATGCTTCAGATGATGCAAGTGCAGCAGGGCGTGCTCCTACAAGTCCAGAAGGCTCCACTTGCTCGAGCTGGTAGGGCAATCCAGGATGCCCCTCGCTCCGAGCCAGGAGCGAAGAAATTTCAGGAGCTGGGTCCTGCATATTTTGATGGGTCTGAGGGTCCTCTGGCTGCCGATGAGTGGATTCGGAACATTGAGGATAACCTGGCGATGCCGAAGATTTACCCGGCTGGATGGGTTGATTTGGCTAAGAGGCAGCTGAAAGATAATGCCAGAAACTGGTGGGATGCTGAAGAGAAGATGCTGGTGGACCCGATAGTTTGGGCTACCTTTAAGTCCAGATTTGATGGAGAGTTCTTCCCGAAGGCTGCTAGGCAGGTGATGCTGCAGCGCTTCATAGATCTGAAGCAGGGGAGCTTGTCGGTGGATCAGTACCACCAAGAGTTCATGAGGCTCAGTCGGTTTGCACCAAAGATGGTGCAAGATGCCGATGAGAAAGCTCAGCGGTTCCTCCAGGGACTTGCCTTAGAGATTCAGAGTTTTGTGACCTCTTCTGACCTGAAGACATATCAGAAGGTTCTGATTGCTGCGAGGCGGCAGGAGTTGAATTTGAACCAGAGGAAGGGACATGTTTCAGGAGCTGGGAAGAGGCCTGTGGACCAGGTCAGAGCGGCGGTTAGACCTGGATTCAGGCCTATCCAGCCTGTTCAGTTCAAGAGGCCAGGAGGGCCCATCCTGAAGATTGCCATTTCTGCGGCAAGACCAGGCACCTCAGGGATCAGTGTAGGAGGTTCCTGGGGCAGTGTATTGTCTGCGGAGATCCTGCACATACCATCAGGGAGTGTCCCAAGTCGAAGCAGCCTTGGCGGGCACCTATTGCGGCGCAGCCGTTGCAGCAGCGAGCTCCTGTGCCCGCTGGACGTGGAGCACCCCTTGTTCCACAGAGACAGGCCTTTTGGCATGCTGTTCCGCCGAGAGGGCAGGCTTTCCTGATGACTGAGGAGGAGAGCATGGCCATGGATGAGGTTATCACAGGTAACTTCCCTCCTAGCTGTTTCTTCCTTAGTTATGTTTGATTGTTAGATTATGTTGATTGCTTGCATATGATTGTTGCTAGACTAGGGCTTGATTGTTAGACTATTTGTAGGTGTGATTTTGGTGTGCACATTTCCTGCGCGAGTTCTCTTTGACTCTGGTGCATCGATGTGCATTATTTCTCGGAGCTTCGTGGAGAAGCATTCCTTGTCGACGTCCCCTCTTTCCAAGAGTTGGAATATCGTTACAGGGAATGGCGTGGTCTCGGTGCATCATGGTTGCAATTTTTGCTCGTTGGTGGTTTGTGGACATGAGCTTTACGCTGATTTCATTGTCCACGACATCATCAACTATGATGCAGTTCTTGGGATGGACTGGCTTGCGAGCTTCTATGCTACGATCGACTGTCGGAGGAAGAAGGTGGTGTTCGACATTCCCGGACACCCAGTGTTTGAGTTCAGCCGTGGTAGCAGTTCGCTTGGTCCTGTCAGGTTTCGGGCCAGGCCGGTGGAGGTTGTGGCTATGCAGATGGAGCTGGAGAGGCCAGCTGTGGTGTGAGATTTTGATGACGTCTTCCCCAAGGAGATGTCTGGATTGCCACCTGATCGGGCTTTGGAATTTTCTATTGATCTTATTCCAGGAGCGCAGCCCATTTCGAAGGCACCATATCGTATGGCGCCAGCAGAGTTGGAAGAGTTGCGTAGGCAGTTGGATGAGCTTATGCAGAAGAGTTATATCAATCTTAGTGTGTCTCCGTGGGGAGCACCGGTGCTGCTGGTGAAGAAGAAGGATGGTTCGCGTCGCATGTGCGTGGACTATCGGGAGTTGAATGCGGTGACCATCAAGAATAAATACATGTTGCCTCGCATTGATGATATTTTGGATCAGCTTGGAGGTTCGAGGGTGTTTTCGAAGTTGGATCTGAGGAGTGGTTACCATCAGCTGAAGGTGAAGAAGGATGATGTTCCGAAGACAGCGTTCAGGACGAAGTATGGACACTATGAGTTTATGGTTATGCCTTTTGGTGTAACCAACGCACCCGCAGTTTTCATGAATCTGATGAATCCAATTTTCTACGACTTTTTGGATAAGTTTGTCATTATCTTTATTGACGACATTCTGATCTATTCTAAGTCGGAGGAGGAGCATGCATCGCACTTGAGGACGGTGTTGGAGATTTTGAGGAAGCATCGGTTGTATGCTAAGTTCTCGAAGTGCGAGTTTTGGCTGGACAGAGTTGCTTTTCTCGGGCATGTGGTGACTGGAGATGGTATTTCAGTGGATCCCGAGAAGATCAGGGCCATCAGAGAGTGGCCTGTTCCGCAGTCAGCGTCTGAGATTCAGAGTTTCCTTGGGCTTGCTGGTTACTATCGGCGTTTCATTAAGGACTTTTCCCGTATTGCTGAGCCGATGACCAGTTTGACGCGGAAGGATGTACCTTTTATTTGGTCGGGTGATTGTGAGAATGCTTTTGGTGTTCTGAGGGAGAGATTGACGACTGCCCCTATTCTTGTTGTGCCTGATCGCAGCGATGGATTTGAGATCTTTTGTGATGCTTCTGGCAAGGGTCTCGATTGTGTGTTGCATCAGCACGGACATGTTGTGGTGTATGCTTCGCGTCAGCTCAAGACTCATGAGAAGAATTACCCGACGTATGACTTGGAGTTGGCTGCCGTTGTGTTTGCTCTTAAGATTTGGAGGCACTTCCTGCTGAGTGAGAAAGTGAAGATCTTCACCAATCACAAAAGCTTGAAGTATATTTTTACTCAGAAGGAGTTCAACATGCGACAGCGTCGATGGTTGGAGCTCATGGAGGATTATGAGATTGATTTGCAGTATCACCCTGGCAAGGTGAATATGGTTCCTGATGCGTTGAGTAGGCTTCCAGCGGTGATGATTTTGACCTCGCAGTGGAGATTGCAGCAGGGTTTTTGCGAGTCTGGTGTGGAGATTGTTCTTCCTGGGGAGGCTTCTTCATTGATGTGTATGCAGATATAGTCGACGATTGTGGATCGGATCAAGGCTGGCCAGGCTGAGGATCCGAAGCTGGTGAAGATTCGGGAGTAGGTGGAAGCCGGTCTGCGGACTGACTTTTTGATTCATGAGGATGGCTCGCTGAGGTTTGGAGCCAGGTTGTGTGTGCCAGCTGGGGATATCAGAGAGGATTTGATGGTGGAGGCACATAGTTTGCCGTATTCTGTGCATCCTGGTGGGACCAAGATGTACAAGGATCTTCGTCTGAACTATTGGTGGCATGGCATGAAGAGGAGTGTGGCTCGGAGTGTAGCCAAGTGTTTGGTTTGCCAGTAAGTGAAGGCGGAGCATCATCGTTCGGCAGGGTTGCTACAACCGCTTCCGATTCCAGAGTGGAAATGGCAACACATCACTATGGATTTCGTGACTGGACTACCTCGGAGTCCGAAGAAGAATGACGTGATTTGGGTGATCGTAGATCGATTGACCAAATCCGTGCACTTTATTCCATTCCGAGTGGGACAGTCCACTGAGGCGCTAGCGAGGAGATATATGGAGGTAAATTCTTTTGCTCTCCATTTTATTTCCTTTTCCTAGTTTGGATAGTGATGTAACGTGAATCGTGCAGGAGGTCGTACGACTTCATGGAGTCCCCGTGAGTATCGTGTCGGACAGAGACACGAGGTTCACATCTCAGTTCTGGCAGAGTTTGCAGAAGAGTTTGGGTACGCGTCTGAGTTTCAGCACGGCGTACCATCCGCAGACGGATGGCCAGTCCGAGAGGACGATTCAGATCTTGGAGGACATGCTGAGGGCGTGCATGTTGGATTTCAAGGGTTTGTGGGAGGACCATCTACATCTGGTGGAGTTTTCTTACAACAACAGCTTCCAGGCGAGTATTGGCATGGCGCCTTTCGCCGCTCTTTATGGGAGGAAATGTCGATCGCCATTGAGTTGGGATGACGTTGGTGATCGGGAGCTGTTGGGACCTGAGATGATTGTGGAAGCTGTGGATGTTGTCAGGAACATTCGGGAGAGGTTGAGGATTGCTCAGGACCGTTTTAAGCATTGGGCGGATGCTAAACGCCGTCCTTTGGAGTTTTAGCCGGGGGACCATGTGTTTCTGAGGATTTCCCCGAATCATGGTGTGATTCGCTTTGGGAAGCGGGGAAAGTTGAGCCCGCGATATATTGGACAGTTTGACATTCTGGAGAGGGTTGGCGAGGTAGCCTACCGCTTAGCCTTGCCGCCATCTTTGGAAGGATTTCACAATATTTTCCATGTGTCGCAGCTTTGTCGTTACATTAGCGACCCATCTTATGCTGTGAATTTCTCGGAGATTACCGTTCGCCCTGATATGACGTATGACCAGCAGCCAGTGCAGATTCTGTACATGCGTCAGAAGTCACTTCGGAACAAGGTTGTCAATCTTGTGAGGGTGATGTGGCGACACGGCTCGCCTGGGGAGTCTACTTGGGAGAATGAGGATGAGATGCGAGAGCGCTACCCACTTTTGTTTCCGGACACGTGAGTGTTGGGAAATTCCGGGGACGGAATTTTTCTTAAGTTGGGGAGGATGTAACGACTGGTTTTCATGTATTTGGATTATTTATATTATATATATATGTTTTGGTGGATTTTCTCCTCATGTGTGGGTTTCGTCTCCGTAGCTTTCACTTTCGATCGTTTCGTCGTGATTTACTAGCTTCTTCCTTGGAATCGTCGATTTTGGAGTAAGTCATTCGTGACGGGCTTCATATCGGTCATATCTTATTGTTAGATCAAGCCTAGGAGTCTTAGGAATCGATCCCGGAGCTTCGCGCTCCATTTCGGTACTTTTTGTGCACGTTAGCCGGTACAAGAAGGGGAACCGACCAACTAGATGACGATTTAGTCGGTCGGCAAACCTTCATGGACCAACTAGTGGGCTTTGTATATTATTCAGGAGTTACTGTTTACTTTTAGTCTGTCTAAGAACAACCACCGACTGACTAGATGCGTAACTAGTCGGTCAAAACTTGCTCTCAGACTGACTAGTTTCTGTCAGTAGATTTCACCTAAGTTACTGTTTATCGTTAGTCGGTCCATGAACACTCACCGACCGACTAGGTTGCAAACTAGTCGGTCGACGGGCCTTCACAGACCGACTAATTCATTACCCAGATTTTTCCCTACTTTCGTTGTTTGGTGTTAGTCGGTCACAGTTAATCGACCGACCGACTAGTTGTTAAACTAGTCGGTCAGCCACTCTTCTTTGACCGACTAATGACCCCAGAAACCCTAATTTTTGGGCAGCCGCCGGCTGTGCCTATTTAAACCCCCCAAACGTTTTTCTTTCTTCTTTCATTTCTCCTGAGCCTCCTTCTTCCCCAAATCATCCTCCATCTAAACCTAGCCTTCCTCCTTCATCAAGAGCCTCTCCCCCCGCCATTTTGGCCGGCCACCACCTCTAGGTCGCCGGAAAACCCCCAAAAATCCCCAAAACCACATTTCTCCCGATTTACCCCATCCATTCCAGATCTGAACCCTAGGTTCCCTGGATCATTTCTTCCGTTGCCGTGCTTGCTCGGCATCGTTCTTCCGCTTCCGATACGGTAATAACTCGATCTCTTAATATCCTCATAGCCCATTTGTGTTTTTTTGAAACCCTAATAAAACTAGGTTGGATGTTGTTTTAATGTTGTTTTGCCTTGGCAGCGATCTCATCTTCGTAGTTAGCATTTGTGTGACGGCCTCGTTGATCGTCATCCTCGGTGCTAGGCAAGTGAAACTTGCATCTCTTGATTTGGGCCATGTCTTAGGCCATTGCCTTGCTTTAGCGTAAAAGAGACTAGACGGTGAAAGGATAGCCGTCTAGACGCCATTGACCTAGCTTGACAACGAAACTAGATCCGTCACCTTCATCATGCTTGTATGTCACGTTTAATTTCAATTAACGGTACGCGTATTAACTGTTCATGTCATCCATGCATCTTTAACTGCCAAGTTTAATTTAAAGTAACGGTACGCATGTTAACTGTTTATGTCATCCATGCATCTTTAACTGCCATGTTTAAATTCAATTAACTGTACGCAAATATCTGCTCATGTCATTGCATGCTTGAACACTCATCGTGATTGCGTAGCATCGCTACGTACTAGTGCTACTTGTTCCAGCTAGGCACCCGTTTTGCGGGCACAACCCTAGGCCAATTACAAATCTGGCTCGTGGTCCAGAAATCGAGCTCAATACAGCCTGCGGGCAATAGGGCACTCGCCTGTGTGTGAGTGATCCCTTGTACTTGAATACAGCCTGCGGGCAATAAGGCGCTCACATGTGTGTGGGTGATCCCTTGTACTTGTTACTTGACAATACATGTCACACGTACCACTTGTTACTTGCTACTTGTACTTCACTTGTTACTTTCATACGATACTTGCCATGCCATGCACCATACTTTAACTGCTAGGTTGTTAGTTTACTTTTCTTTCAGTTTCCTTGAACAAGTCTTTCGAATTTCTGACATTTGCCCCTTTTCTCTTTTGGGTGACA
Organism: Scilla litardierei; assembly: GCA_030789695.1. Lineage (NCBI taxonomy): Eukaryota > Viridiplantae > Streptophyta > Magnoliopsida > Asparagales > Asparagaceae > Scilla > Scilla litardierei. The sequence continues at coordinate 302,570,367 of CM061141.1, forward strand.
CATGTTAGATCCCGAGCCTGAGTTTGTCGCTGAGGACGTGGTGTTTGCTGACGCTGAGTCAGAGCCCGCGTTGATCGAGGACTTCGTGGACACTAGAGATCAGTCTTAGTGTCCTCGTAGAGCTTTCCCTTTTGCTTTAGACTGCTTTTAGTTATCGGTGCGTAGCACCCATACCTTGTTGGTGTTTGTTGTGTTGGCCGTGTGTTAGGCCTTTAGACTCTTTCTTTTAGCCTGGTGGCTTTTCTGGATGTTGAACTTAATTTTAATGTTGGACAAATTCTGAGGTTTGAGATTTTATTTCTGTCTCTCCTTGTGTTATTATTGTTGTTCCGTTTGTGGTTACAGGGACCTGCTTATGTTTTATTGACGCTTATCGGGTTTGGGGCTTCACAGCTCCACTCTCGTGCGGACCTTTTCACGTCTCGCCTCCATTGTAGGGAAGCGGGGCGTGACAACTTCTTTCTGCCAGCACTGTTAAAGGTCTACAATACAATAGCGCTTTGTTTTACGGAACGCTGTTTAATGGTTCATTATCGGTTCCTCAGACTCTCTTGCTATAGAAATAGAAACTCAGCTTAAAAGGAGCGATTAAAAAAGAGGGGGAGAGAGATCGAAGCGAAGGAGAACGAGAAGAACGAGCAATAGATCTCAAAAGCTTCGGTTGATGACCGCAACTCTCTTGGCGACAGCGATGGCGACGACGATGGCGAGGGAGATCAGATCCCATCGTCTCCTTCCGGCTCCGCGCCTTTCCCTTCAGATCTGATCGAGATCCCAAGGTCAGACCCAGATATCTGATAACAAAACGCAACCCTAGTTCATCTTCTCTTCATCTATTGTCATCAATCTAGACCATGTTTTTAATTTATACGTTTTATTTTTTTTTGGATTAGGGTTTTTAGGTGAAGGGTGAGGAGATGCTGACGAAATTCGAGACAAAGAGCAATCGGGTGAAGGGGCCGAGCTTTCACGGCAAGCGGCCATGGATCCTTGCCAGTCTTCACAGCGGCGTGATCCAGCTATGGGATTATCGCATGGGAACCTTGATTGATCGGTTTGATGGTGTTCATTTTCATAAATCTCAGCCTCTATTCGTCTCTGGAGGTCACAAATTTGAATAATTTTCGTATTTTTGTTATATCATTTGAGATCTGGTTTAAATTGATATTTGTTTAATGGTGTAGATCTGGTAAATTTCGTGTATAAACCTTGAACTAGACTGATGTGATTGTAGTAACTTTGTTGATGTAGAGGGAGGCATTACCCTATAATTGACTTGGAGGACCACCTAAATGGCTAAAATTCTGGGTATATTACAATGTCACAAGCAAATCAGGTAAAAGGGAAAGAGAAAAGTGCTGCCAGCAGAAGAGGTAACAAATAGCACATTATCTATTAATTCATTTAGTTGGACCTGGACTTCACCCCAAATTTGGGATGAATTTAGCACACAACGCAGTGGACACGGGCACTGTACGCCAGGCCTCTCAGCTCTCCCGTCCCTGGCAGGAGTGAGGCCTCCCATAATAACACAAGCTTCGTATGTCCCCTCCACTCCTAGTAAAGGCGAGTGGGAATAAGTATCACTATCACATTATCATTTCCCCCAACTTCTCAGTCCAGGCCTCATATCCACAATTTACCCAAATTTCCCCCTGAAACCCGGGTTTTGCTAACTCACCCTCTTTAGAGAGGACTGAGACATTCAAGAGTTTCATTTTATTATTTTAATAATGACGGAGTCATGTTGCATGGCGTCACATTCCACATTCATTCCAACATGGGTCATGCACCGAAGTGTCATGCCCTCCGTCATAGCCATAACAGTTCATTATTCATAACTTATGGAACCATGCTCTACATGACTCAATCATCACCAATTTATAACATGCTTTAATGATACATGTATTTACAAACTTATTTTACACGTTTCTCCACTTTGTGTCATTGAGGCATTTTCACAAACACTTGGCAGGCGACACACGCATGCCCATTGTCACATCAGCAAATTCAATAACCATTTGCACAACTAAGCTATTTTCCAAGTAACAACAATAATTATGAACCATAGAGAGAATTTTAGCAATAATACACAATTTATATCACTACTCAAATGTTTCAGCTTGCAGGAAAATTGTAACCAATCCCAACAATTGGCTGATATCACCCAATTATAGTCAGCATTTAGTAAAACTTTCTAAATGAAAGTTGTAGGTATGTTAGTCATGGATTCACAAAAAAATGTCATGCAAAAATATTAAGTAGGTGATTTATGGTGAATTGTTTGGTGATACTTGTTCAATCTGTTTTTCAGACAGATTTGAGGGTCTGTAATGATTGCTGTTTTTGAGCCTGTGTCAGTCATAATTTCGAAAACTATGCATTGTGATGAAATTGTAGGAAAACTTGTTAACTTTAAAACAAGAACAAGAACATAAAATTCCATGGAGTGTGCAGGTACTGAGGTCAATTTTACTGAACTGTGTCAAGAGTGAAGATCAAACAGACAAGTTATAAAGATGGAACTCGTAATTTCTGAATTGAACATAAGTCAAATTTTATATGATTTTGGTATAGAACTTCAAGATCTACAAGGATATAATTTTTTTCGGACCCTGATTCAAGCTACAGTAACCGTAATTACGGAAACAACATACAAGAGAATTTCAAAAGGTGTGGTTTTGCTTAGAATTTCAAGAGGAAATTTGTGAAATTGAACCATGCACACAAATTTGATTAACACTACTACATATTGAATGAAACATGATATAAAACATAATAGAAAGAAACCTAAAGAGATTTCCAAATCCAAGTTAGATCCTACCTCAAAAATCTTGATTTCCTCCTCTTTTTCTCCTTCTTTCTTCTCCAACTTCTTCCCACTTGCAAGCTACTTGGTATACTTGATTTTTGGAGTGAGTAATTAGTGTTTTCAAGTGAAGAAGGAGGAGGAAAGGAGAAGGGTGTGGCCGGCCATGGTGGTAGGAAAAGGAAAGGGAAAAGGAGGAAAAGAGAAGATAGAAAAGAAAAGAAAGTTAAAGGGTTTAAAAGAAAGTTCTCTTAAAATATCTCCACCTAGAAGCCTCTCTTAGGATAAGCATGCTACACATTAAATGACCAAAATACCCTCTAAAATTCCCACTAATTACAAGTGTGCCATTACTTTATGCACACACTACTTCAGTATGTGTACACAGCACCTTTGGTCCAAATGACCATTTTGCCCCTCATCTTTCTAAAAATTTACGGGGGTTGCCATTGACCCCTAACCCCTTTTCACACTAGCATGGCTCCCCCTACACACGACCATGCACACCTATGCATGCATACACGCATCACACACACGCCCAATACATACGCGTTGTATAATACGCACGACGTCATTCGCACTTCTCCCGCATTTACATTTCGCATTCTCTTCCCTTAGCCTCGTATTACAGCCCAATCCCCCTTGCACTATGTTACATACATCGATATCTATGCTTATTTCATGCATATCCATATATCGTAAGTAGAAATACCATGTGTGTTCAGTAGAAACACGTATAGTGCAAAATAGGGCATGACATCCTACCCACCTTAAAATAAATTCCGTCCACGGACTTTCTAGGGCGTGAACCCTGTCCAAGGTCAGCTAGGTATGATGGTCTTACTACCCATTAAGTATGAACGAGAATACATACCTACACCACACCTATATACATTATATACTTCATTGTCATCCATACACATTTGCATCACATACATATCACTGATACATCCCACTATTCGTCTAGTTGCTGTAACGGCCGGTACTCACTATTTGTTATACGGCTGTGCGTATAGCAATTGCGGGTACCTGATTGGTTTTGTTACTTTGTATGTGAGTCGTGTCGTTGAATCGATAGGGCCGTAGCACCGTGGTTGCATCCTTAACAAGCCAACCCCCGACGTGTGCCCAACTTGAGATTACGGTCACCTTTCGATCGTACTTTCTTCGTGCGTGTACTTTTGTTCGTACACGTATTTATTTTGGACCCTTCTTGTATCCGAACACTATGATGTGATATGCCGTTGTGACCCATTCGATGAGTATTAATTTGTGGAAATATTTTGGAATGTCATTTCACGGGTCGTTCTCCCACAAAATAACTTTGTTTGAAGGGGTATCGTAACTTTAGACTTCGCCGCTTGATCTCTTTATTTTTTAGTTTCGTCTTCCATTACCCTAGCCAGTGACCAATCATCGTTGCCTCGATTCTCTTGTCGACACGGTCGTCCTGGTATTTTTATTATATTTTTCGGACACCGTTTAGTTGGCCTTTCACACTAATCACTTTCGACTCATCCTTAACCCCTGCTCATCCCTAAGTCAATCTTAATTAAAATCTGATTTTTAATCTAAACCAATGGGATAATACATATCTCATGTTGATTTATTTTTCTTTGCTAAATGCCACACAATCTCTACCCTCCCCCTCGCACACACCCTCTTTCCATCAAGCCTAAATGTACACCACTCCTACACCTATATATCAAAATAATTATCTTACTCTCACCAAATCTGGCTATTCATCATCCCATATTAAACTAATTCTACTCTCCCTCACTCACACAATCTCTCTCCAATCAACTTAACTACACCCCATGATCACTACTCATTTTACACCTTTTTTCCGCATGATTGCATGCCATTTAGATCGCCCAAATCAAGTTTTTCACGATATATCGACAAAATTGCGATGCTTTTCACGATTTGTTGTTTTTTTCGTATTTCAGGAGATTTGGAACGATTTGGAGTGATCCCCTAATATGCCTACTCCAGAGTGTCACCGATGACTTCCCCGAGGGGTATTTTGCTGTTGGAGAGGAGCGGAAGAAGAAAGAACGTCGTAGGAGCGACGAGGAGGCAAAAACAAGCTGTTTGGGCATTTTTGGTGTCTCACTCGGCCGAGTGAAGGAGTCACTCGGCCGACCAGCGAGACACCGCTCGGCCGACCAGATCGGACACGTTTCATGTGTGCATTCGGCCGAGCGTCGGAAGCCACATCGGCCGAGTGACGAGACCCCGTCCGCCCGAGTGGCACTCAGACGAAGCCCATCAAAAAGTGCCAACTTACTGTTTTTCGTCTGCCTGAGCTTCAGAAGACCCACTCGGCCGAGTGGAAAATGCCGACCGCCCGAGTATATAGAAGCCATCGGCCGAGTGACGACAACTCACTCGGCCGAGCCACCCCCGAAGTGAAGACCCCCGAAGACCAAGACTTACTGGAAATTCTCAGGGTTTGTCACTCGGCCGAGCGACTTTTGTCACTCGGCCGAGTGCGACGCGCTGCCTGTAGCGTAAATTGCGATTTTCAGGCTGCGCAGGGGCATTTTGGTCACAGTTTTTTGGACGATTTTGGGGGGTATTTAACCCCAGTTTTTAACCTAGGTTAGAGAGCTTTTCCTTTACTTTTTGCAGCTTTTTAGATTAAACTTTTTAGCTTTTGATTCTTGTGATTGGAGAGGAGAGGAAAGTTTATTTTTTTTGGATTCTTGAAGAACTCTATTGGTTTGTCTCCCTCTCCTTTAAAAATCTCATTTTTATTGCTTATTTGAATATTGTGATGAATTCTCTTGTTATTTCAATTGATTATTTTTGTATTTGTAATATGAATTGTGAGTAGTCTTTACGTCTTGGGGCGTGGGGATGAACCCTAAGAGCCTAATTTCTGATTTGTGATGATTTGGTAGAAATATTGCTAGAATTGCTATTAGGGTTAGTTTGGTATCGATATATTACGGATGGCTAGGAGTTCATACCGATTGGGATTTGCAAGAGATTGGATCCCAATTCGATAGGAAACCCTAGAAATCCGAATTGGGTTGAAATTGAGTTTCCGTAGTATCGGTTTGCAAGAGATTGGACCGATACTAGGGTTCTCGGTTGCAATTCCATGCCGATACCCGTTTGCAAGAGATTGGACGGGTAGGAACTATCCCAACCTAGGTCGTGGCCCGAGTTTGCACGAGAGTGGGCTCGGGGCGCGATTGAACGATGATGTTGATCCTAATGCTAGCTCGCCTAGGCTAGGGTTTGCAAGAGATTGGACCCAAAACCTAGGATAGCTATAGACCGGTAACAGCGCGAGAGCGTGAGCTAGGTTTTACATTCAGTTGCAACTAGTTCATCCGAGATTCTACCCTAGCAATTTTGATACCAATGAATCACATTGACGAGATACGGTGAGTAGCGGGGATTCCCCATTCCCTAGGCGTCCTTTATTTGATTTGATATCTCCGTACTTTGTCTGACGATTGTGACAGGATCGCCAAAGGCAAATTCTCTCTTTTCCGTTCTTAATAGCCAGGTTGTTCGGAGCAAGCACTTTCATTCGTCCTCCCTGTGTTCGATAACCCGCTCGCCGCTACACCGTGCGCTTGCGGTAAAACTACACGGTCGCAGTTTTGGGTTACATTCCGGAGCGATCAAGTTTTTGGCGCCGTTGCCGGGGAGGACATTTTGACGGTGTTCGGCATCGACCACCCGGTTATTTTTCTTTCTTTCTTTCTTTATTTTCTTCTATATCTTGTTCTAACTCTGTTTGCAGCCCTATTTGCATATTCTCCCCGTATTTTGCATAATATCTTAACAGGGAGAATGGAGGATGCAATGTCGACAACAGAACTCAGTCAGGAAGATTATGACTCCTTCACAGACCTCCTTAAGGAGCTTGTCGATGAGGTCCACGCTACCGGAGCTTTTGCTATCGATATCAAGGACCCCGACGAACAACTGTTTGCTAGTTTTGTGATGGATCAAGTCTCCCCGGATGGGATTATCGGGGGCAATGTCAGAGTTGATGTGATGGACGACAAGTTATATTTCGAAGACGGTAGAACAAGTGTCGAAGAGCACTATACTCCCGAAGAATCTTTCGAGCAAACCGACGTTCAGGGAGTTACACTCTATGACGCTCACTCTTGCTTTTATGAATCGTCTGATGTGTTTCTTGATTCCAGGAACGAACCAGAGCAGAGTGAAGGTTTTGACGATGCTAGCACAGAATCGGAGAGCGCCTATTTCGATGCATCGTCCTCACTGAGTAGTGAGTCTGAGTCTTCGCAAGAGAGCGCGCCACCTGAACATGAGCTAAACCTGGATGACAAGGAAGAAGCCAAACTCATGCGAGCTGATGAAGTAGAAGGAGCAGCACCTCTTGAGGTAGAACTTAAACAATTACCTCCGAATCTAAGGTATGCCTTTTTGGGTAATAAATTAACTTTCCCGGTGATAGTCAACTCCCACCTCACGCAAGATCAACTTGAAAAACTCCTAGACGTTCTTAGGAGCCACAAAGATGTCCTTGGCTACACTATCTCCGATCTAAAGGGATAAGCCCTAGGCTTTGCACACATAGGATCCATTTGGAGGATACCGACGCCACCTCCATAGATCCTCAAAGGCGGTTAAACCCGAACATGAAAGAGGTGGTTAAAAAGGAAATCCTAAAATTGCTCGACGCCGGTATTATTTACCCTATCTCTGACAGTAGATGGGTTAGCCCCGTTCACGTCGTCCCCAAGAAAGGGGGGATGACAATCATAAAAAATGATAGAGGTGAGCCCATATCTACACGCACCGTCACGGGATGGCGAATGTGCATTGATTATAGGAAACTAAATAAAGCTACTCGAAAGGACCATTACCCATTGCCCTTCATTGATCAAATGCTTGAACGCCTAGCTAAACATAAATACTTTTGCTATCTAGATGGGTATTCGGGATTCTTCCAAATCCCTTTGCACGAAGATGACCAAGAAAAGACCACTTTTACTTGTCCCTATGGTACCTATGCCTACCGTAGGATGCCGTTTGGTCTTTGTAATGCTCCCGCCACCTTTCAGAGGTGTATGCCATCCATATTTTCCGATTACATTGAAAATATTATGGAAGTTTTTATGGATGATTTTTCGGTTTATGGAAGTGAATTTGACTCTTGTTTGGCCAATCTTACTAAAGTCCTAAAAAGGTGCCAACAAAACAATCTCACTCTAAATTGGGAGAAGTGTCACTTCATGGTCACGGAAGGTATAGTTCTCGGGCACCTTGTCTCCTCGAGAGGAATTGAGGTAGATAAAGCAAAGATTGAGGTAATCGAGAAACTCCCTCCTCCTATTAATGTCAAGGGCATTAGAGGCTTTCTTGGTCATGCGGGGTTTTACCGCCGCTTCATCAAGGATTTCGCCTCGATTACCCGACCACTTACTTCCTTGCTCGCTAAAGATACTCCTTTTATTTTTTCAGGGGAATGCTTGCAAGCCTTCAACACCTTGAAAGAAGCACTAGTTTCCGCGCCCATCATACAACCACCGGATTGGAGCCTTCCCTTTGAGCTAATGTGTGATGCTAGCGACCAAGCCATTGGAGCGGTATTGGGACAAAGGAAAGATAGGAAGCTTCATGCGATATTCTATGCGAGCAAGACATTGGATGACGTGCAGAAAAACTACACAACTACCGAAAAAGAGCTTCTAGCGGTCGTCTATTCCATCGAGAAGTTTCGCTCCTACCTCCTTGGTTCCAAGGTGATTGTCCACACCGACCATGCGGCGTTGAAGTATCTTTTAAACAAGAAGGAGGCCAAACCTCGGTTGATTAGGTGGATACTCTTGTTGCAAGAATTCGATTTGGAGATCAGAGACAAGAAAGGAACGGACAATGTCGTGGCGGATCATTTATCTAGACTTATTCGTGACAAGGAGGATGAGAGTTTACTTATCGACGACACATTCGTGGATGAGAGGCTATATGCCATGAGGCCCGGAGAAGTACCTTGGTACGCGGACTTCGTCAACTACTTGGCTTGTGGAATTAAACCGCATGGGATGCCCACGCATCAAAAGAGGAGATTTCTGCATGAGGTCCGTAGCTATTTTTGGGAAGATCCATACCTCTTCAAGATATGCAAAGATAGTGTTATTCGGAGGTGTGTTTCTAAAGAGGAGGCAACGTCTATCATTTTTCATTGCCATGGTCTGCCATGCGGGGGACATCATGCCGCCTCTAAAACAACCGCTAAGATTTTGCAGAGTGGATTCTTCTGGCCAACAATGTTTAGAGACACCCATGACTTTGTAAAGGGGTGCGATAGATGCCAGCGGACCGGGAATATCTCCAAATGCAACGAGATGCCAATGAGGCCCATCCAAGAAATTGAGCTTTTTGATTGTTGGGGAGTAGACTTCATGGGACCATTTCCGTCGAGCAATGGTAACAAATACATCCTATTGGCCGTTGACTATGTCTCCAAATGGGTGGAGGCAATCGCTACCCCTACTAATGATGCAAGGGTCGTCTCTAAGTTCTTCAAACAGAACATCTTTCCATGCTTCGGAGTGCCTCGTACCTTGATAAGCGACGGGGGGAGCCATTTCATAGAAAACAAGTTTGAAGCCATGCTGAAGAAGTACGGGGTAAACCATAGAGTTGGCATGGCATATCACCCCCAGACAAGCGGCCAAGTGGAGGTCTCGAATAGAGAGATCAAGCAAATTCTTGAGAAGATTGTGGATCGATCTAGAAAGGATTGGTCAATGAAGCTAAATGATGCTCTATGGGCATATCGCACGGCCTTTCGCACTCCCATCGGCACCACACCATTCCGACTTGTTTATGGGAAAGCTTGCCACTTATCGGTAGAGTTGGAACACCGCGCATATTGGGCCATCAAGACCCTTAATTATGATTACAAGAGTGCGGCGGTGAGGCGACTCTTGGACATCAACGAGCTTGATGAGATAAGGAGAGACGCCTACGAGAGCTCAAGGATTTACAAAGAGAGGACCAAGATTCTCCACGATGCGCGCATAACCGTTACAGACTTCAAAGTAGGAGACACAGTCTTGCTCTATAATTCCCGGCTCCGACTATTTCCCGGTAAGTTGAGGTCACGTTGGTCCGGACCTTTCACCATCAAGCACATACAACCGGGAGGGGCTTTCCAGTTGGAAAGCAAGGACGGAGCCACATTCAAGGTAAATGGTCAGAGGCTCAAGCATTATTCCGAGGGAGTCCCGATGGGGGAAGTCAATAGAATATATCTACTTAAGGGACGGCCGGATGATCTTTCATACCTCCTTGACGAGGTTATTGAGGAGGCGATCCCCCATTCGATCGGCGCTCTATTCAAGGAAGATTTTGAGGAGGAGCCGGAGTTGGACCAAGAAGAGAAGATGGAGCATTCCCCCGACCTCTCCATGGACATTGATGAAGGCGACGCTGATGTCGCGAGGATTCGAGAGCTCTGCAAGCTCTCCAAATTGAAGTCTCCGAAGAAAGCTCCGTCGATACGGAAATCGGTGTCACCAGTGAAGCCGAGGACCGGAGCAAGCGCTAGCTTGGGGGAGCCACCCCCTAACACTATTTGAGACGAGAGACCACCGAGGGAGAACACGCCGCTGTAACTTCCGAATCCAAGCGTTCTCCCCGGAAAATTTGACGGGTGCATCTCATATGCACCAAACATCCCGCATTAATTGAAAATCAAAGGGGGTCGAGCTCACGACCTTAAACGAGCGCTTGTCAGGAGGCAACCCGACGGTTATCGCTTTATTTTTACTTTTCCTTTATTTTTGTTTTAGAAATTATTAGTGTTTTGAGTCGTTCGCCCAAAAATTTCGTGATAACAGGTCCTATTTTTCTTTGCCAGGAGAGGAGAACGAGGTACCTATCATTAGGAGGATGAACAAGGCGACGAGGAGCGCTCCAGGAAGGCGCTCGATGCTTAGGAGGAAGATGAAATCGACTGGAGGAAGAAAAACAGAGTTTAGAGACCAAACGAAGACAAACAGCAGAAAACAGGGTTCACTCGGCCGAGTATACTAGTCACTCGGCCGAGCACTTAAGTTCGTCCGGTCGAGCGGCTCACGAATAAGGGAAGTCTGCTGTAGGCAACTCTCTGTTTCTTTTCTTGATTTCAGTATAATTGCTACTCGGCTGAGTATATATCTTCACTCGGCCGAGTAAAACTGATACGCTCCTAGGGCGAGTCTTGCCGAGTAGCTTGAGCCACTCGGCCGAATGGACTTATTCCACTCGGCCGAGGGTGGCAAGGCCACTCGGCCAAAGCGTAAGCGGGGAGGAATTTTTCCGTGAGTTCACTCGGCCGAGCGACCTAGTCACTCGACCGAGCCGTAACTTTTTCTATAAAAGGGGGCACGGGGGGCGCGTTTTTCGAAACGAGTTAAAATCCAAAATTTCCGACCATTCGACTCCCCCAGCGCCCGATTCCCCCCCCCCTCGCTCGCCCGATCTCTGACCACGCACCGGCGCTCGGCCACCCACCTCCGACCGAACGTCACCGCTCCTCGCCCGAGTCGCCGGCGGCGGCCACACCTCCGGCCGAGCTCCGGTAACCCGATTTTTCGCCTATTTCTCCTCTTTTGTGTATTTTTCGACGATCCATGTGTTTATCGAACCCCAAACCCAAATTAAATTCAATTTCTATCTATTATACCCCTAACCCCTCATACGTTTTGAATATTACATGCTAATCTCTTTGTTTAATGTGCAGGGTATATTGGGGAGCTTAGGGGAGCCCATGGGAGCTTCCGGGGATTGTTTTGGGCTACGTGGAGGCATCGCCTTTGCACGCTTCCATTACTTTGATCTCGCGGCGTGTCGTGGTATATTCTTTCCTTTATTTTACGCACGCCGCATTTTTATTGCTTTTGGTGAGCACCCGGGGCCCACATGCCGCCCCGGACACGGCCACGCACCCGGAGAGCTTCCGCCAAGCGGAAGCGGTCGGATGAGCCCGGCCCCTCCCATGAGGTGGAAGACTCTCCTCCGCCTACACCACCCCCACTCCCACACACACCCAGCCTGCTCACACACCCACACCCACACCCGCTCAGCAGCCTGTTCCCCAGCCACCACCACCTCCTCCTCCGCCTCAGGACGGAGACGGCGCAGCCCCACCCTCTTAGGCACCCTAGATGCCACCGATTCTTTTTGCCGTTGTGCTGCCCGTCTCTGCTGGGTCCTGATGCATTTTGCCCACCACCCCTCCCCTCACTGTTTTTGGATTCACATTTTGTTTATATCTTTATATATTTTTTTGGGAGAGAGGGAGAGTTTTTGGTGTCACACCTCTATATCTGTTTCACTCCTGTATCTGCATGCATCATGTCCGCATCATATTTTTAATTTCATTATTTTTATTTTTATTTTTTCCCTCATGCATGCATCCTCACCTACCCCTCACATTACGCGTCTCTCGGTGTGCCACATTGAGGACACTGTGCACTTTAGCTTGGGGGAGTGAGTTCTCACGTTCTTTTCGATTTACCCCCTTTATTTTTAGTTTTTTCACGCCATTTTCCGCTTTTGCACTTATTTTCATCATTCTTTCTTTTATTTTACCATGCATCACGTTTTTCTTGTTTCTCTGTGTGCTGCATTGTAAATAGTTTTATTTTCCCTCTTTATCTTTATTTCTTTCTCATCTCATGCTAGAGATGACTTTTCTGTGATGATGATGACGTGGAGTTAGCTTTCTCAATATGCATGCTATATTTGTCATGTCTTAGATTTTATTTCTGATATCATATGCTGTGATTTGCCTTGCATTTAGAGATAGTAACCCACACTTTCCCGCGTGAAAATGGATGAAATTTTATTATTAGCTGAGTCTGAATATTTATATGTATGCTATCGCAGAAAACATACCAAGATTCACGCATTGAATGCTTATATCTGGAGTATCGTTTTCTTTTCCTATATCACTTCTATATGCATGATTTGTACATTTCACTTCAGGATGATTGAATGATGTTAGCTATGATAAATCTGGATTAGTTTAGCTTTTTTGTGATCGAAACTGAGTAGATTAGATTACCCTGCTGAAGTTGTCGTGCACGTCCTATAGAGTGAACTGAGAGACATATTTATTTCTTTCTCCACAAATCTTGAACATCAATTCTCTATTTTAAAATCATTGGTGAATCTCCCCTTAGCGATTCTAATATATGGCATTTCCCCCGCTATTAATTCCTAGCTCCAAATTTCCCAAAACCAAAGAAAGAAAAAGAAAAGTTCTTGTATATCCTTATTTCTCTTTGATTTGGGATCATTGTGTATATATGCTATTTGAAAAAAAAAGAAAAGAAAAAGAAAAGAAAAGAGAAAAGAATCTCAATAAACGATCCCATCTCATGTTCTCTCTTTCTTCTCTCCTTTTGTTTTTATTTTCATTACTTTTGGAGCTTCATAAAAAATGGGGATGTAAATATTGTTTTTTTTTGTGCCACCACGCTTATAGATAAGCTTGGGAGAGGGAATCCAATGATGTGTGAGAGAGTGACTACTTGACGTTGCACGACAACCTAGGCTAAGTAATATTCTATACTCGGTGAGATCGTTTTAGCTTTACGAAATCCAGAAATCTATACCTAGCACTCATTTCATGAAATCCACACTTTTCTATTCTTTCTATTCTATTGCGTGATATTCTTATACTCCTCTTAGAAAGCGTTCAATTGAAAAGTGTGTGATCTACGATGTTGTATACCTCTTTAAATGATTCAGACGATGTTAATCCTAAAATTATTCCGTTTTTCATGTTATATCATTATTCTTGGGTTTTCTATTTCTATTTGCACCATTATACTATGATATCGAAATAAAATTCTTTGACACGTGTTTTACATTCGGTGCATGCTATATGAGTAAGCAAAACCCACGTCCTGAGAAAATGATCTAGCAGCTTCCCTCTTCGCTTTCTTCTTTCTTTTTCGTTCTTCGTTCTTCGTTTTTCTTCGTTTTTCGTTTTTCGTTTTTGGTCGTTTTCGTTTTCTGAATCCACCGGGTTCGCCTTTTACTTATCTTCCTCAAGGACGAGTAAGAGGTAAGCTTGGGGGATTTTGATCACTCCTCATTTTACACCTTTTTTCCGCATGATTGCATGCCATTTAGATCGCCCAAATCACGTTTTTCACGATATATAGAAAAAATTGCGATGCTTTTCACGATTTGTTGTTTTTGTCGTATTTCAGGAGATTTGGAGCGATTTGGAGTGATCCCCTGATACGCCTACTCCAGAGTGTCACCGATGACTTCCCCGAGGGGTATTTTGCTGTTGGAGAGGAGCGGAAGAAGAAAGAACGTCGTAGGAGCGACGAGGAGGCAAAAACAAGCCGTTTGGGCATTTTTGGTGTCTCACTCGGCCGAGTGAAGGAGTCACTCGGCCGACCAGCGAGACCCCGCTCGGCCGACCTGATCGGGCACGTTTCATGTGTGCACTCGGCCGAGCATCGGAAGCCACATCGACCGAGTGACGAGACTCCGTCCGCCCGAGTGGCACTCAGACGAAGCCCATCAAAAAGTGCCAACTTACTGTTTTTCGTCTGCCTGAGCTTCAGAAGACCCACTTGGCCGAGTGGAAAATGCCGATCGCCCGAGTATATAGAAGCCATCGGCCGAGTGACGACAACTCACTCGGCCGAGCGACGCCCGAAGTGAAGACCCCCGAAGACCCAGACTTACTGGAAATTCTCAGGGTTTGTCACTCGGCCGAGCGACTTTTGTCACTCAGCCGAGTGCGACGCGCTGTCTGTAGCGTAAATTGCGATTTTCAGGCTGCGCAGGGGCATTTTGGTCACAGTTTTTTGGACGATTTTGGGGGGTATTTAACCCACGTTTTTAACCTAGGTTAGAGAGCTTTTCCTTTACTTTTTTGCAGCTTTTTAGATTAAACTTTTTAGCTTTTGATTCTTGTGATTGGAGAGGAGAGGAAAGTTTATTTTTGTTGGATTCTTGAAGAACTCTATTGGTTTGTCTCCCTCTCCACAAAAAATCTCATTTTTATTGCTTATTTGAATATTGTGATGAATTCTCTTGTTATTTCAATTGATTATTTTTGTATTTGTGATATGAATTGTGAGTAGTCTTTACGTCTTGGGGCGTGGGGATGAACCCTACGAGCCCAATTTCTGATTTGTGATGATTTGGTAGAAATATTGCTAGAATTGCTATTAGGGTTAGTTTGGGATCGATATATTACGGATGGCTAGGAGTTCATACCGATTGGGATTTGCAAGAGATTGGATCCCAATTTGATAGGAAACCCTAGAAATCCGAATTGGGTTGAAATTGAGTTTCCGTAGTATCGGTTTGCAAGAGATTGGACCGATACTAGGGTTCTCAGTCGCGATTCCATGCAGATACCCGTTTGCAAGAGATTGGACGGGTAGGAACTATCCCAACCTAGGTCGTGGCCCGAGTTTGCACGAGAGTGTGCTCGGGGCGCGATTGAACGATGATGTTGATCCTAATGCTAGCTCGCCTAGGCTAGGGTTTGCAAGAGATTAGACCCGAACCTAGGATAGCTATAGACCGGCAACAGCACGAGAGCGTGAGCTAGGTTTTACATTCAGTTGCAACTAGTTCATCCGAGATTCTACCCTAGCAATTTTGATACCAATGAATCACATTGACGAGATACGGTGAGTAGCGGGGATTCCCCATTCCCTAGGTGTCTTTATTTGATTTGATATCTCCGTACTTTGTCTGACGATTGTGACAGGATCGCCAAAGGCAAATTCCCTCTTTTCTGTTCTTATAGCTAGATTGTTCGGAGCAAGCACTTTCATTCGTCCTCCCTGTGTTCGATAACCCGCTCGTCGCTACACCGTGCGCTTGCGATAAAACTACACGGTCGCACTTTTGGGTTACATTCCGGAGCGATCACCCCACTTCTATATCTATATAGCAAAAACCCTTCCCATCTCCAAAACACACGATTTCACCTAGGCCAAAACTCCCAGCCACCGCCAACATGTGGTCGCCCCGCCCTCATCTCGCCTGACCTCCGGCAACACCCCACGGCGGTCTCCACTGCCGGTAAAAACTCCCGCCCAACAGCCCTCGACTTCTCGGCCTTCTCTCCCCTACAAATATCGTAGGAAAAGCCAAAATCAGCCCGCAACCCCCGCCACCTGATCCTCCTCCGCCCCGCCAAACGCCGACGATCACTCGTCGCTCCTCCCTCTTCCTCCCTCGCCTAGTTCTCCGACCCCCTTCCTCCTTCACCCGTAGTCAAGCCCGATCAACCCTAAACTGCCGAGAAACCCCAAGACCACCCCTTCTTTGCTCCGACTGCCGGCCACCTAAACCGCCGTCGGCGACTTTGCTCCGGCCAAGCTCCGCCTTGCACAGCCCGTTTTCTTCCCCCAACTGCCGCAGCTTCCATCCCATTGCCGAACAGATGCCAAGGACTTCAAAATTGGTAGTTTACAAACCTATATTTTAAGTGGTCATGTTGACAGATAACTTCATCGAATCCTTGCTATACCTATCACATTTCATGGGAGATACCCATCCGGTAAACTGATTTTGTTGTAGAGTATTCTCAATCTCTATAGCTTTAGCATAGATTCCTGTCAATATTTTGATGTTGCTGATGTGTTACAGTCGATGCGTGTTGGATTCACCAGTGATGAAGGCGGTAACACAATAAATCTGTGTTGGTTTAGGCACAAGTCCAATCTTCACCATATAAGTTCAGAGTAATCAACACATGCCCAAGCCGCAACACGACTGCGGCTGTCTCCCCTCTGCGTCGTGTTAAGGTATACCTGAACCGTAGGAACCCATAACTGCATGTTAACTGTTGGATATGAACGACATGTATACACCCATGAGGGGATGTATGAGGGTCTATAGACCTCAGATGTCGCGTGCATGAAAGCATGTGCGAAGGGAACATTTTCATGTGTGAAAAGGACCACTCGATAAGTGGAAAAAGGCACTTGATAAGTGCATAAAGGCACTTGATAAGTGCATAAGGAAGAGGATAAGGAATGGTGTTAATATAGGCTAATAAGCTTATAAGTAGTTATTTCCTACAATAACTACCCCCTTGGCCTATAAATAGGACCCAAGGGTAAGGATTTTAAGGCTAATCATTCATGCCATAAGTTTGCATAAGGCAACTTATTTTTTCTCTTCTCCCTTCCGTTAAGTTCTTCTCCCAAATATAGATTTAGACGGTGAAACATTGCTTTGATCCTCTGTGACAAAGTACCGACTGTTGTGGCGAATCCGAGGGCGAAGTTCAGAGACTATAGCGTAGCGTACGCAAACGTAAGTCTCTTCTCTCTTTCGATCCTCTATCATCTAATGATGGGATCCTACATTGGTATCAAAGCCACACGGGTTCGCCCCGGTCTCACCGATGAATGAGACGTTGTCTCTTTCACGAATGAGTATCCTACCATTATGGATATGGTAGGAGCGCAACGTGACGGAAAGAACGTAAAAGTTGTTATTTTCACGTTAGGGTCTTCTGCCATTACGGATATGGTAGGAAATCTCCGTGACGGGAAGAACTGACCGTTCATCTCGCCAAACTCGCACTCCTCATGGATGCTGAGTCTCCATTCAATAGGAAATGGTCACTCTCTTCATGTAGAGTGTGAAGTTTGCGGCCTTGAAAGTGTGTTTTTTGTTTTTTTTTGCACACGGCCATTAAAGCATAACCACTTTCTCGATGAACGGGTGTCTCATCGGAGAAGATGGTGGTTACAAAACTTCTCATCGGAGAAGAAGATTGCCATGGAAGGGCATGGTGCATTGTCACCATATAGTATGGCAATAGCATATCTCTTTGGTGCATAATCACCATGGCCATGTGGGTCATGAAGGCTAAGCACCCCCCTCCCATTGGCGAGGGGGTTGGCTTCGGCCAATGACAACCAAGACCACCCCCCTTCGGGGCGGGGGTGTGCGGCCGGACTCCAAGGGGGAAGGCCGGCCAGGGCCATGCCCGGCCCTGGCATCGGCCAGGGCCGAAGAGGCCGGCCCTGGCCTCGGCCAGGGCCATGCCCTGGCCAGGGCCGAGGAGCCCTGGCCCCGGCCAGGGCCATGCCCGGCCCTGGCCTCAGCCAGGGCCAAGGAGGCCGGCCAGGGCCCGGCCCAGCCCTGGCCTCGGCCAGGGCCAAGCCCGAGGAGGCCCGGCCCTGGCCAAGCCAAGGCCGCCGAGCCGGGGGGGGCCTGCATGGCCGGCCCCTACGGGGCCGGTGGCAGTTGCCTGCGGCAAAGCCCCCTATAGGGGGGAGGGCCTAGATCCCTACGGTGGGGAATCCGGCCTTGGCACGGCCACGGCTCGACCCCGGCAATGGCCGGGGAAGGCCACTACCTCCCGTTGCAAAAATACGTTTTCAAAATACATTTTCAAAATCGCTTTTCCGCTGCAAGTACTTTAAGAGTACTATTGTTTGATAAGTGATGGGGAAATATTGAAAGTTGTTCTAGATGGTGATTGGGATCGTAATGACCTTTCCGATTCTAGAGCAACATCTTCAATATTTTTCGAAAGGAACTTATCAAATGTAAAAATATCATTCCAGGTGGGAGTGATATTAGACTATGTATAGAAATTTATGCACTGTTTTTTGATCGAACTTTTTTGTCTTTTGCAGCATTTTAAAGCTAAAATGTCTTCCGCACTAAGAACATCATCGCTGAGTTGAACAAAGGTGAAAAACTCAACGGCGATAATTACAAACTGTGGTCCATGAAGATACAATATGTTCTAGAGGAGCAAGATGTGCTCGAAACTCTGACGAACAAAATGATTGAACCTGAGTTAGGCACTACGGCCCAACACAAAAGAGACAAGGAAGCTTTTGATGCTTGGTCTCGGAAGAACAAAATTGCTCGCATTACGTTGTTATCAAGTATGGCAGACGATATAATGCGAATCTGTCGAGAATATGACCTAGCTATGGACATATGGTCCAAGCTAGAGGAGAAGTTTGGTGGCACCTCGGTGACTAAACTTCGCTCTTTAACTATAAAATTCGATTCGTACAAAAAATGTCCACATCATTCCATGGGAATGCATCTGCGACACATGGCGAATCTTATTTCAGAGTTAAAGGATGCAGGTCATATGCTCACTGATGAGCAACAAATCCAAGCGGTCATACGTTCCCTACCAATCGAATGTGACAACATGAAGATACATCTCACTCATAATGAGAGCATCAAGAACTTCAACGATGTTTCTAAGCACCTCGAGTTAGAGAAAGAGCAGCTTGCGGCCGCCAAGCCAAGTACAAAAGTGCACATGGTTGCTAGTTCTTCACACGGGGGAAAGAAACGTAAACATCACTCGAAGTTTGCTTATGAACATAAAAAGCAACCAGTGTCTACCAAGAAACCCAAACAAAAGGGTGGGAACAAGAAATGGCACAAGAAGAAGGACTTGAAGAAGATCAAGTGCTTCAAGTGCAAAAAGTTAGGTCACTTTGCCCGTTCATATGCGGATGGAGGTGAAAAGGTAACTTGTCATAATACTAGTTACATATGTGTTTCTAGTTCAATATTTCTTGTAGAATCTAATCCCTTTTGGATAATTGATTCTGGTGCCACCGACCACATAGCAAGGGACAGACGGTCCTTCATGGAGTATCACCGAATACCCCAAGGAACGAAGTGGATATATGTAGGAAACAACACACGTGTTGAAGTGAAAGGCGTTGGGACGTGCAAGCTCGTCTTGGACAACGGCCGCACTATCTTACTTCACGATGTTCTCTTCGCTGCGGATATTCGAAGGAATATCATATCTGTGGTCGTATTAATGGGTCTTGGTTATAGTTGGTTCTTTCATAATTGTAATGTGGATCTGTCTTGTAATAATTCTTTAATTAGTTCTGGGTATGTTTTTAAAGGATTCATTGTATTGAATACGATGTACGATTCCTCAAATTTTAATGAAAATTTCCTTGTTACAAATTCTTCGATTTATGAGTCAGATGTAATTTGTTGGCACGCAAGGCTTGGTCACATTGGACCAACACGTATGGATAGACTTGCCAAACGTGGCCTTCTATCCAATGTTTCAAAGGTCGAAATGTCGACTTGCGAACATTGCCTTGTAGGGAAATCTTGTCGCAAGCCATTTGAAACCGGCACAAGGGCCGAGGTTCCATTGCAGCTCATCCATTCGGACATATGTGGTCCGATGAATGTCAAGACAAGACGCGGGAAGTCCTACTTCATCACTTTTATTGATGACTTCACCCGATTCGGACATATCTATTTGATATCCCACAAAAATGAAGCATTAACCCGCTTTAAAAACTATATGAGTTTAGTGGAAAATCAATTAGATCGCAAGATTAAGGTCTTGCAAACCGATAGAGGCGGTGAATATCAATCAGCAAGTTTTAAGGAACTTTGTGATAAAAAGGGCATAGTTCATCAAGTAACTATGCCTTATTGTAACGACCGGTTTTCATGTATCTGGATTATTTATATTATATATATGTTTTGGTGGATTTTCTCCTTATCCGTGGTTCTCGTCTCCGTAGCTTTCACTTTCGATTGTTTCGTCGTGATTTTCTAGCTTCTTCCTTAGAATCGTCGATTTCGGAGTAAGTCATTCGTGACGGGCTTCATATCGGTCGTATCTTATTGTTAGATCAAGCCTAGGAGTCTTAGGAATCGATCTCGGAGCTTCGCACTCCATTTCAGAACTTTCTGTGCACGTTAGCCGGTGCAAGAAGGGGAACCGACCGACTAGATGACGATTTAGTCGGTCGGTAAACCTTCATGGACCGACTAGTGGGCTTTGTTAATTACTCAGGAGTTACTGTTTATCGTTAGTCGGTCTAAGAACATTTGTCGACCGACTAGGTTGTAAACTAGTCGGTCAGTAATCGTTCTTTAACTGACTAGCTCTATGATCATTTTTGATACCAAGTACTATTCATTCTTAGTCGGTCTAAGAACGTTCGTCGACCGACTAGATGAGAAACTAGTCGGTCAGTAGTTGTTCTCTGACCGACTAAATCTAAATCTTATTTTTGTACAGGAGTTACTGTTTACACTTAGTCGGTCTGCGTTGGTCAACCGACCGACTAGTTCCCAAACTAGTCGGTCAGAGGTTGCTCTTTGACCGACTAATCAGTGTTAAAACCCTAATTTCTGGGCAGCCGCCAGCTCTTCCTATTTAAACCCCCCAAACGTTTTTCTTTTCTTCTTTCATTTCTCCTGAGCCTCCTTCTTCCCCAAATCATCACCCATCTTCCCCTAGCCTTCCTCCTTCATCAAGAGCCTCTCCCCCTCTCCATTTTGGCCGGCCACCTCCTCTAGGTCGCCGGAAAACCCCCATAAATCCCCAAAACCCCATTTCTCCATATTTTCTCCCCATTTCCAGATCTGAACCCTAGTTCCCCGGATCATTTCTTCCGTCGCCGTGCTTCCTCGATATCGTTCTTCCGCTTCCTAAGGTAGTGATCGATCCTTTGATGTTCTCATAACCCGTTTTGTGATTTTTGTGAAACCCTAATAAAACTGGGTTGGATATTGTTCTAATATTGTTTTGCCATGGCAGCGACCTCTTCCCCGTAGATTAGCGTCCGTGATACGAACCTTCGTGATCGTCATCCTCGGTGCTAGGCAAGTGAAACTTGCCACTTAGGGTTTTGGGCCATGTCTTAGGCCATTTGCTTGTTGTAGGCGTAAAAGAGGCTATGCGACGAAATGATATTCGCCTAGGCGCAATTTCAGGAACTAGCTTGACAACGAAGCTAGATCCGTCATTTATCATGTTGCATAACTACCATGTCATGTTTAATTTTAATTAACGGTACACGAATTGTCATCCATGCTATCCATGTTGAATGTCGCATTCGTAGCACACGCTACAATACTTGTGTTTCCTGGCTCGTGTTCCAGAAGCGGGCTACGTGAGTTGGTTGATAGCCAATGCCCGATCTACTTGTTTCCGGCTAGGCACCTGTGTTGCAGGCATAACCCTACGCCATACGTGTTAAATACACTTCCTGGCTCGTGTTCCAGAAGCGAGCATTTCGTGTGCAGGGTAATGCACTGGCTCGATACACGTGGAGGGGTAGAGATAAACGGTCACTTGAGCTTAGGAGTTGGCCCGATCAGCCACTCTAGCCAACAGGCGGAGTCTCTGTGCACAACTTGTTTACTTGACGTGTTTACTTGACGTGTTCACTTGACGTGAACTACTTGACTTGTACTTGTCCGTGTTTTACCTGTAAAACTTGTTATCCATGCCTTACTTGCCACTTGCTACTTGAACTTCCCTTTACTTGTCACTTCCATACTATACCTGCCATGTCATGCATCATACTATACTGCTAGGTTGTTAGTTTACCTTACTTTCAGTTTCCTTGCCCAAGTCTTTTAGACTTGCTGACATGTGCCCCTTTACTCTTTTGGGTGACACATGTTAGATCCTGAGCCTGAGTTCATTGTTGAGGACGAGGTGTTTGCGGACGCTGAGCCCGAGCCTGTGTTTGACGAGGACTTCGTGGACACGGGCGATCAGTCGTAGAGACTGTTTGTGATGTTGTTTAGACTGTTTTGTTGTCGGTGCGTGGCACCAATACTTTGTTATGTTGTCCCTTTTGTTGGCCTTGTTCTGTGCCTTTAGACTCTTTCTTTTAGCCTGGTGGCTTTTCTGGATGTTGAACTTAATTTTAATGTTGGACAAATTCTGAGATTTGAGATTTCATTTCTGTCTCTCCTTGTGTTATTATTGTTGTTCCGTTTGTGGTTACAGGGACCTGCTTATGTTTTATTGACGTTTATCGGGTTTGGGGCTTCACAGCTCCACTCTCGTGCGGACCTTTTCACGTCTCGCCTCCATTTTAGGGAAGCGAGGCGTGACAGGTTTTGTTGGTGGCCCATGTAGGTCCATTTTGTAACTGCGATTATCAGAATGAGGATAATAATATTAGAATGTCCAATAAACTGAGTTCGACGTCCGAGTCATAAGCTATGAGTCTAATCTGCTTCGTTTTCTGTTTCATTAGATGGCAGGAAGGCGATTCACCCGTGGTGGAGGTAGTGGTGCGCCCCCTCATGACGAGGAGTGTAACGACCACTTTTCGTGGAACGTTGTTCGTGCACGTGCTTTTGACCGTGCACGTGTTTGTTTTAGACTTTGTTTGTTCGTGAACACTTTCGTGTGATATGCCGTTGTGAACGTCTCTGAGAGTATTAAATAGTGGCACTATCTTGGAACGACACTTCTCGAGTCGTTTTTCCACAATTTAAACTCACTCGATGAGACGTGACGATTTTCACTCTTGACGGGAGACGTTTCTATTTTTAGTTTCATCGTCCGACGTCGAATTTGAGATCCGTCTTCTTAGCTAGCTCACATTCGTCGTCACGATCACCCCGATATTTATTTTATAATTTTTGGAGTTTATTTGACCACTTTTATATTTTTAACAATGTTTATAATATTTTTAATAATTTATTTTTAAATTAATTTCGGTCAAATAAAATTTATTTGAGTTTTAAATGTTTTAAAGAATTTTTGAGCCAATTTCCAGCTCATTTGGACCAAGTCAAATCCTTGGATAAGTTGGAGAAGTTTAGATTTAAATTTTAAATATTTTTAAACTCCTAATCTCATTAGGATTAGCCCTAGACCTAGTCAACCCATCTATACTATATAAGCAACCCCTAGGAAGACCTATTTTCGCAAGAAAATAACCCTAGCCTCTTCCAAAACTCAAATTGGACGTTGCGACGATTCGTCGCAACGTTGCGACGTTCAGCCACCGCTCCGACCGAAGAAAACGGCCCCGTTCCCCCGCTCCGACCGCTAGCCGCTCCGCACCCAAGGCCGCTCCGCACGCAGCAGATCCGCACCGCTCCGTTCCCTCGGTCTGACCGAGGGATTGGCCCGCACCAAGCCGCTCCACATCGCAGCACAGCGCTCAGCTCCATCGCCCGCTCCCGTTCACCCGCTTCGCTCCATGCCCGACCGATGCTCTCGCCTGCATCGCTGCATCTCCGCAACGTTGCAACCGTTGCAACGTTGCAGCGCTGCGCTCCCCACATCCAACCCGCCCGACCGATGGCCTCCCCCGCTCCGACCGGGAGAACCAAGCGCTCCCCCGCACTGCTGCACACCCCAAGCGTCGCATAAGCCCGTTCCCCCGCAGCGACCGATGGAGCTCCCCGCACCGAGGCTGTACGACCGATGGCCAAACGTCGCAACCCCGCACCCGTCGCACCACTTGCCTCCGTGGGCCCCCCAAGTTCTCCAGAGTTATTGTGGGCCCCCCAAAGGTCCCTAGGACTACTGTGGGCCCCACCTAGGTGCATTCTCTTTGACGACTTGCCGCGTACGACGTCGTCGCACGTCGTAGCCCGTCGTCGCACGTGCTAGCTTTGGAATCTGGAACCGTCGCTCCGGTTGATGCTTTGAACTTTCCAACGAGGAAACTATATTGGAATAAGGACTTGGAGCGCGTTCTATTATTCCAACCCCCGGCGTCGCTACCCGACGCCGGTGTAGCTTTCGCGTCGTGTTGAGGTAACGCTTTGCACCCCTAGGACCCCAAACCCAATTGCATGCTAATCAAGACTAAAATCAATATTTTTAAAGTATTTTAAATTTTTTAAATTCACTAATCAAGATTAATAATATGGACTTTAGGCCGGTGGACTTGTGCACGTAGGATAATTGTGTTTTTTGGACTCTTTGGACGGTGTGCTCAGACGTCGTAATTGCAGGCAAGTGAAACTTGCCAACTCTTGTGTAGGGCCATGTTTTTAAGCCACTTCCTTGTTTTCAGCGTAAAAGAGACTAGTCAGTGAAATGATAGCTGGCTAGACGCCTACTTGATCTAGTTTGACAACGAAACTAGATCCGTCACCTAATTGATCTAGCTTGACAACGAAGCTAGATCCAACTCTTTAAACTTGTTGTTCATGCATACTAAACTGTCACGTTTACTTTCCTTATCTGTACGCACTTTTAACTGTCATGCATTGCATCTTACATGTCATCCCAGTTGATTGTTGCATTCGTAGCACACGCTACAATACTTGTACTCCTTGAAAACTACTTCCGGGGGAAACGGGCCTCATGTGTTGGTCAAAAGCCAATGCTCGGGTTCCCTGGACCGGCTAGGTGCACCCCTACGCCATACTTGTTTAAACACTTCCTGGCTCGTGGTCCAGAAGCGGGCCTCATGTGTTGGCTAAAAACCAATGCCCGATACACGTGGAGGGGTAGGGATAAACGGTTACTTGAGCTTAGGAGTGGCCTGATCCGCCCTCTAGCCAAAAGACGAAATCTCTGTGCACGAGGTGCTTACTTTTCTTGTCTTGTACTTGTCTTGTGAATGATTCATGCAATACTTGTCATTCATGCCATGTTTAAATGCCATGCTCGTACTTTACTTTACTTTACCTTACCTGTTGCACTCATTACTTTAACTGCCATGTCATTGCATCATGCTAGAACTGCTAGGTTGTTTTACTTGTACTTTCAGTTTCACTTGCACAAGTCTTTTAGACTTGCTGACATGTGCCCCTTGCTCTTTTGGGTGTCACATGTTAGACCCTGAGCCATAGACCGTTGCTGAGTACGTGGTGTTTTGCTGACGCTGAGTCTGAGTCCATGATTGCCCTGGAGGATTTTGGTGGACACCGGTGACCATTCCTTGAGTCTTTGTTGAGCTTTATTTTTGCTTTAGGCCTTTTGTTAGTTGTTGGTGCGTAGCACCATTGTTATGTACTTTGTACTTTTGTTGGCCATGTTTGGGCCTTTAGTCTCTTTTTCTTTTAGCCTGGTGGCTTTTCTGCGATGTTGGAATTTATATTTATGGATATTCTGAGATTATTCTTTTGTCTCATTTTATTATTATTATCTTGTTTCGTTCGCGTTGCAAGGACCTGCAGTTTTAAGATTTGATTGACGCTTATCGGACTTGCAGCTTTGTAGCTTCAAGTCTGAGCGGACCTTCTCACGCTTCGCCTCCACATTTCCGGGAAACGGGGCGTGACAGGTTTTGTTGGTGGCCCATGCAGGTCCAGTCTTGCAATTGCGAATTAACGGAACAACGATAATAACGGAATGTCCATTAAATAAATTGCAACATCCGAGTCATAAGCCCTGAGTCTAGTCGTTTTCTTACGACACTAGGTGGTAAGAAGGCTTAGTTAGACGTCTGTGCTTGCTAGTTAGAGGCCCTGATTGCAGTTAGACTCCCTTTTAGCAATTGATTTAATCGTCGTAGGAGTTACCTTAGAGGTTCATGTCTACCCCTGACCATATTAGACTTCTAGAATTTCCTTTAGTCGTTCGCTTGGGTTCATCGATTTCGGACCAAGCTGAACGCATTCCTTTACCGTCTAACCTTTAGAAGTCTTAGCGCCTAGTTCCTAATCTTTAGTTGGTCGACCGTAGGAGTTTCCGTAGACTTTCCTGATTCATATCCTAGGCGTATGTATGCTCTGATCACCTGACCAATTTCCTTGCCTCGATTCCCGATATCGCCTCATGACAATCGTCGTCAATTTTCAAATCTCTCCATTACAAATCTTGAATCGTCTGAAAGTATTTCTTTTGAATTCCTCTTTCCCCAAGTCTAATTTTGTTCAAAATTTTAATATACCTATATTTCATCCTCCTTCATTGATTTAAATTTCTAAAACGTTTGTCGGAATTTTTGAATACTAGATTATGGTATTTTCCCAGCCTATATTTTTCATACATATGTAAATGTGTCGTTCTTTCATATATTAATCTTACCTTGAACCATACTTTTGCCTTGCCCAATTCGATTTATAATTTCCATCTTATTTGTGTTATTCGAATGATACGTCGTGTTTACTTTAATATACTTTCAAGACACATGGAATTTCAGCTTTCAGCAAGTTGGTCTTTGCTCCTCGTTTTCGCTACTTCAGATTTTTGCAAAATCGTTATTTTCATAACATCTTCCTGCTTTAGACCCCCCTGACTTGATTTTAAAGATTTGCTATTTGATCTTGATAATTCTTATGCTAAATTACTATTATTTTCTTCCGCTCACCATACACGCTTTTGGAAAAATTTCTAAACCAAATTGAATTTCAATTATTTTTATATCCGTGCCAGACTTGTGGTGCTCGTATATTAAGAACCTTGTGTAAATCAGTTTTTCATTTTGGCAAACCCTGGTTCCCTAAAAGTAGTTTCAAATTGATCATTTTAAAAATTTCCCATAGCCTAAAAGTTTTGAAAGCATTTAACCTGAGTTTAAATTCTTCCGTTACTTGAGTGCATTCTTTGACTTTCAAAAACTTTTGACAACATTATATTAAATTACTAACGTATAATATTTCTAAAACCTCGTCCTTAAAATTCGTGTAAATGATTTTACTTCCTTTTACATTGATTTTATATAAACCAATAAAACATTTTCTCTTATTATGAATATTCGACTCAAATTTATTTTGAACAACTCGTTTTATCAATCCCCAAATATTTCTTTGCAGACGAGGATTTTAATTTTGAAGTACAACAGTTTTCAATTTTTGCGTATTTTAGCTTATGCTATTTACCCTATTTTCTTTTTCCCCTCCTATATAAACATCACTACATCTCCCTTTTCCCTCAACCTAAACATCACCATTGAGTCAATGTTCCGTCTAACCAAGCTGTCTCCTTGTATTCGTCCTATCTGAACTCGTGCTTATCGATCCTTCCCTCGTCACGCTTTCGACCTATCTTTATTGCTTAGGCCTTAGGGTCCGTCAATGTCTGTGTCAACCCTTAATTGTTAGTAGGCCCTTGGACCCTTGTGAGGTTGTCGTGGTGCACGTACCTAAGTTGTGTACGTGGGCTTGAATGAGAATTCCCATAGTATAATGATGTTTGCCTATTGAGTGACATATATATATATATACTCGGAGTTATTCGTGATAGTATGAAGTTATTGTGTGTTAGTAGTTATAGATTTTTGTGTGGATAGCTATACTATACTAGGGATGCCTGTGTATATAAGAGTTAGCGTTGGAATGTCTATTGGAGTGTATGCAATTAGGGAATACTTATTATGGTTGAAATAAAATGATTGGTAAAGCTATGTATATGTTAGGTTGTAATAATAATATGTGGATGTATAGTTAAGTGAGTAGGCCTATTATATGACCTATATATTAGTACTTATGTGTATGTGCTCGTATGAAGGTATGTATTATGCTTAGACGTAAGTAATTATGTTTTGTTGCCTGAGTATATAGGTGATATACATATGGTAATAGAATTACAATTTGATTGGTATTGCTTGCTCTGCGGGATGTTGCATGCGTGCATACCGTGAGGTATACACGACTATTGCACATCTTAATTACGTATGTGTGGATGTGTTAGCATACTAATTATAGGTAGTAGGCTATGGTGTGAATATATATATATATAAGTTACATGTGTGTGTGACTATACGATGAATACGTATGCATGTATTAGGGAGTGTATTATAATTATACGTGTGCTGATGTCTGTATTACTATTATTTTGGTATATAAATTGATTTAACCATGTGAGTATTACCTGACTAAATATTAGGTGTGAATGACTTATGGTATGTATACGGTTGTATTGGTAGTCATATATATATATATATGTTGGAGTGGTATTGGTATAGGTATGAATGCAGTGTTACGTATATAGAATATTCTAATATGTGTATTGAGTCTCACTCAAGCTTGAGTGAGTATACTCTAAGTATGTTGAATGTATGTTTGTAGTTGAATATAGCAATGTTTGATGTATGTATAGTGATAGAAGTGTTTGTGCCTGGTAGTGTTACGCACATGATTGTGGGTCGCTACACCAGTATATAGTTATAGGTGTTGGTCTGGTGGTATAGCTAATTACTAAGGACTTGCTCGTGTGAACGTATGTGTACTAGCTAAAACTAGGCGTGTATGTGTGCTAGTTATATAATGGTATGATTGATGTATGCAAATGAAATGTTAGCGTGTATGGGTGTGCACCATGCACGGGTAAGTATGTGCTTAGTTATAAGTATTGATGACTATAATATATGTGGCGTGTCGTAAATACAGTTATAGGACCGTACGTGATGTGAATATATGGTGAACTATTTGCATGTATTTGAATAACTATATATTGTGAAACTATAGTAGTGGTGAATATATATATTAGATATAGTAAAACTTGATTAATAATGGTATGGCATGACTATATGTGTTGAGATGTTTGGTATTAGATGACTATTATAGGGTAGTATACCCTGTAGGATCTAAATAAGGCCTAGAGGGGGGGTGAATAGGCCTTTGACCAAATTATCGCAAGATAAAAATTAAGCCTAGTTTACAGCATGCAGTTTAGGAATCAGACAATCAAATCATTCACAGAAGACACACAATTTAACGTGGTTCGGTCCCCATGACCTACGTCCACCCCAATGAGCAATCACTTATACTGTTTCTTTAAGAAGTTACAATCTCCCTTATATTGGTGCACCAACACCAACCTGTCAGACCAACTCAATCTCACCAAAGCCAAAAAGAAACATACAAGTATCACTCCCCAACCCAACTTGCCCCAACAAGTTTGGTTCCCAGAGTCCCAAATAGAGGAAGAAATTATATTACAGAAATGCTAATCAAAACATTAATAACTTCACAAATAAATAAGATCAAGAGTTTAGAAAGCTCATTTGTGAAGATCTCTCTGGTTGTCGTCTTTCAGCACATCAGTAGCTTCGCAACGCTTCTTACGGAATGATGATCGGATGTCTGTAGAAGAAGTAGTCGCTGTCCCCGTGGAAGTAGTCGGTAGAAGTTCCTCACTCAAAATGATCTCATTTGCTACACAGGAGGAACTAGCTACTCAACTTGCTATCACTGCGTCGGGGATGAAGTCACGGTCGCAACGCTTCTTGCGGAACTCAAT
Organism: Scilla litardierei; assembly: GCA_030789695.1. Taxonomy (NCBI): domain Eukaryota; kingdom Viridiplantae; phylum Streptophyta; class Magnoliopsida; order Asparagales; family Asparagaceae; genus Scilla; species Scilla litardierei. The sequence goes on from CM061141.1 coordinate 302,600,093, forward strand.
TTGGATCTCTAGAACTCCACTTATTGATGAAAATGTGAAGAGATGTACATTGGTATTTATAGAATTGAGTTAACGGGTCTGGTTACTGTGCGAGGGGATCCGCACGAGGCGGCTTGGCGGGTTTAAATGCGCCGGGCCCGCATCCGCAAAACACGCGTTGTCGGCAACCGTTCGATCGTAGATCAACGGTCGTGATTGAGCCACGTCGACGCGGATCCGCTGCGCTTCGCCCGCCAGCGTTAACTCGGCGCCCGCCGCTGCTGACTCGAGTCGGCAGCGCCTGAACCGTTGGATGGCGATCTGACGGCGATGATTGTGCCACGTCGCCACGTGGCTGACTCAGCGGCGCCCGCCATCTGCGAATCGTGGGCGTGGTTGGTGGCCGTTGGATCGAGATCGGGCGGCGGACAAGCGGCCACGTCGCCCCGCTTCGATCGACCGTCAGATGCAAAATGAACGGCCAGGATTGCGCCACGTCGACCGTATGTGCTGCGAAGAAGCCGTATCTTTGAACAGTGCCGTATCTCTAATTTCCAGTGTATTTCAGACGTATTCTTGAGTATTTTGGCACCAAATAAATCCCAAAAATTCTGAAAAAATTCTCAAAAATCCCAGAGCTTCATTTTGACATGTGAGAATTGTTTCACCTCATTTCACCACTTGTATAAAAAGTTTCTTCTTTGTATACTCAATATTTTCTCGTATTTCCCCGTATTTGGACTTCAAACAATCTCCATAAATCCTGAGAAAATTTCCATGATGTTTATAACCTATGGTTAACTCTAGGGTAGAGTTTCATAGCTATAATTTCTTGTTTGAGCAGCTTGTGTAATTCCAAATGAAGTTTCAGCTCCGTATTTCAACGTACTTGAGTACGTTCATGTGTAACCTGAGCAATCATGACTATAGGGACCTGTGACACACTCAACAAACATATTAGAACAGTTCAGTAGGGTTTGTTATCATTAAACATAGGTTAGGAAGCTGTTTCCAACAATCTCCCCCTTTTGATGAGAACAAACCAGACATTAAGATTACATCAAAAATGTGTGAAGTGTGTGAGTGTGTGAAGCATGAATATGAGCATGAATGGCAAAATGATATGCTCCCCCTATTGACATGCTCCCCCTATCTCTGACATGCTCAATCTTAATATTTCTCTCCCCTATCTCTGACATGCTCAATCTTAATATTTCTCTCCCCCTTTGTTTTCATCAAAAAAAAGTAGGAAATAGCATATGATGAATGGAAAATTGAACATTATAAAGCAAAACAAAAGACCATACATCGATGACCACAAGGAATAAATAAGCAATAATCACCAAATCATAACTAGCAGAATTCATCTCCGTGCTCAAGTGTGATGATCAAATGTTTAGTACATATGGAGAGGTAATAAGGAATACAACCTGTCATAACCATCTTTTCCACTGAATATATGAACATCAAAGATTGAGTTTCCCCTTCTCATGTAATATGAGTTCAAGTTACCAATTCCAAACATGACCGAGAAGGATTTTTAAATGTGAAATGGCAGTGCTTGACGGACTTAACACCAACGCTAAAAATGGCATTTATAGCATAAGTTGGATGTCCAAGGGTAGTATCAAGGACATGAATCGTATCCATTTTTCATACGAAGCTCTGTGTATATATTTTGAAGACACTCGTCTTGCTATTCTTTTTATACACGTATATTTTGAAGAGAGCTTTTCTTTTTACCCATGCCTTGAAACATCATATCCTATTAAAACATAAATTAGTCCACCAACAACCACTTTTCTTATTCAAGATTACAATTCCATAGCAAAACATTTTGATCTGTGTAAGTGTGATTGGATGATGAAAAACGTTAGTTACTCATTAATGAATATGACCTAATTAAGCATGTAGTCTTTGAATGCAAGCATTGTTAAGAATATAATATTCAAAATCCATAAGACATATGTTTTGCATTTAAAGCTGTTTCTGATGAAAAATGCAAAAAGGAGGAGATAGACAATTCACTTTGCCTTTCTGTTTATATTTTTCTCTTTCATTTTTTTTATTTTTATTTTTCATTTTTTTTATTTTTCTTTTTGTATTACACCACACAAAAACAATAAAAGCACACCAAATAATATTTTTACTCTAAATATAATCAATAATGCCCAGTTCTAGACGTAGACGACAAAAACGATCTTCTGGCAAAGGTTTTGTAAAGATATCTGCCAACTGAGAATCAGTAGAAATATATTCAATGGATACATCCTCTTTTGCCAAATGATCTCTAAGAAAATGATGTCTTACATCTATGTGTTTTGTCCGAGAGTGATGAACAGGATTGTTAGAAAGATCTATAGCACTCTTACTATCACATCGTAATGGAACTTTTCTAAGATCCAAGCCGTAGTCAGACAGGGTTTGCATCATCCAAAGTACTTGGGCACAGCAACTGCCAAGGGCAATATACTCAGCTTCAGTAGTGGACAAAGCAACACTGTTCTGCTTACGACTAGACCAAGAAACCAATGAATGTCCTAGCATAAAACATGTTCCACTAGTGCTCTTTCTATCAATTATACTACCAGCATAATCAGCATCAGCATAGCCAACCAAATTAAGATTACCACAAGAGGGATACCATAGTCCAAGTGTAGGAGTGTGAATAAGATATCGAAAAATCCTCTTAATGGCTATCAAATGTGATTCTTTTGGACAGGCTTGAAATCGTGCACACAAACAGACAGAAAACATGATGTCTGGTCTAGATGCAGTTAAATAGAGTAAGGACCCAATCATACCTCGATAAAGCTTTTGGTCCACATTTATACCTTTGTCATCCTTTTCAAGCTTCGTCGTCGGACCCATTGGAGTTCGCATTGGCTTTGCATTTTCCATCCCAAATTTCTTCAACAGTTCTTTTATGTACTTGGTTTGGGAAACATATATGCCATCTCCAGTTTGTCTTACTTGAAAGCCCAAAAAGTATTTCAACTCTCCGACCAGACTCATCTCAAATTGATCCTGCATAACCTTTTCAAACTTTTGGCATAAAAGATCATTAGTAGCACCATAAATAATATCGTCCACATAAATCTGAACAATAAGAAAATGACCCTGTTCATGCAAGATAAACAAAGTGTTGTCTGCACTACCCTTTTTAAAGTTATTTTCCAAAAGATATGAACTGAGACGGTCGTACCAAGCTCTGGGAGCTTGCTTCAGACCATACAAAGCCTTTTGCAACTTGTAAACGTGATTTGGAAAACTATGACTTTCAAAACCAGGGGGTTGTTCAACAAAAACATCTTCTTTCAAATAACCATTTAAAAATGCACTTTTCACATCCATTTGCTTCAATTTAAAACCTTTGAAACTTGCAAAAGCCAGCAATATTCTAATGGCTTCTAATCTAGCAACGGGTGCAAAAGTTTCATCACAATCAATTCCCTCAATCTGGTTATATCCTTTGGCCACTAATCTTGCCTTATTTCTGATTACATTTCCAGATTCATCAAGTTTGTTTTTGAAAATCCATTTAGTGCCAACAATTGGGTAATTATCAGGTCGGGGCACTAATGTCCAAACATTATTTCTATCAAACTGATTAATCTCATCATGCATGGCCATAACCCAACTTTCATCAGTTAAAGCGATTTCAACGTTCTTAGGTTCAATTTCAGAAATGAGGTCACCATGAATGCATAAGGCACACAAGTTATTGAAAGTGGATCGAGTGCGTATACCTTCCGTAGGAGTCCCCATGATCAGCTCAGGTGGATGATGTGGATTGAACCTGAGCTCTCCTCTTTCCAGTCTATTTCCTTGTGGTACTTCTGGTTCAGCTTCCTTTTGGCCTTCAGATGGTTCAGCTATGTTTTCAGGCTCTGTAGTTTCCCTATCTGCATCTCCAGCTTCAGTTTCCCTGCAATTTAAAGGATCTATTTCAGCTTCATCAAATTTCACATTAATTGACTCAACAACAGTTAAGGTTCGTTTATTGTAGATCCTGTATGCTTTGCTCCTTGATGAATATCCTACGAACACTCCTTCGTCTGATTTGGATTCAAATGTTCCCAGCTGATCTCCTGTGTTTAAAATGAAACACCTGCATCCAAATACTCTGAAATATGAAATGTTAGGAGTCTTGCCATGCCACAGTTCATAGGATGTTTTGTTCATTAAAGGTCTAAGCATAACCCTGTTGCAAACATAGCAGGCTGTATTCACTGTTTCGGCCCAAAAATACATAGGAAGAGAATAATCATTAAGCATGCTTCTTGCCATCTCTTTAAAAGTTCGATTCTTTCTTTCGACCACTCCGTTTTGTTGAGGTGTTCTAGGAGAAGAAAATTCATGTAAGATCCCTTTTTCCAAACAGAAGTTTTCAAAAACAGAGTTTTCAAATTCACCACCGTGATCACTTCTAATTTTCATAATTGAAAGATTTTTCTCATTTGAAACTTGATTACAAAAATTTTGGAAACTTTCAAAGGAATCTGATTTCTTGGCTAAGAAGTAAACCCATGTATATCTAGAAAAATCATCGATCAAAACAAAACAAAATCTCTTTCCATTGAGGCTAGCAACATCGGTAGGCCCAAACAATTCCATATGAATCAATTCTAGGACTCGTGAAGTGGTAACTTCCCGAATTCCCGTAAAAGTGGATCTAGTTTGCTTACCTTTTGTGCATGCAACACACAACTTACCATTCTCGTACTGTTGATGTGGCAAGCCTCGGACCAGGTTTTTATTCTCCAGCTTATGTAGCAACTTCATGCTGGCATGTGATAGTCTCCGGTGCCATAGTATAGCCTCCTCCTCACTGCCAATCAAACATTTAGCAATTGTCATTTCTTCAATTATTATTGTATAAACATTATTTTTCCTATTGGCTATGAAGAGGGTATTACCTGTGACCGAGTCATAAATTTTACAAATTTTCTCATCAAAAAGTACTTTCATACCTTTGTCACAGAGTTGGCTTATGGAGATGAGGTTGTGTTTGAGATTTTCAACCCAGAGGACGTCAGAAATTTTAAAAGTATTGTTGCCAACAATACCTTTACCCATTACCTTGCACTTGCCGTTGTCCCCTAATGTAACACTTCCTCCTTCTTGCTTCACGAGGCTAAGGAACTTGTCGATGTTCCCTGTCATGTGTCTTGAGCAGCCTGAATCCAAATACCACTCACACAGTTGTTCCTTAGCCACGCTGAGTCCCTTGTTCGTGTTGCTTTCACCTATTAGGCAAAGTGATGATTGCGCTACCTCGTCTTGTGGTTCGTCTTCATCATCATCATCCCATGTTACCGCAAATGATTTCCCTTTGGCTTCGGATGACGCGTTCTTTGTTGGACAGTTTTTCATGAAATGTCCAAATTTCTTGCAGTTGAAACATTGAACACTTTTAGTAGTATTCTGTTCAGACGAGGAATTCAAAGGATTAAACTTATTAAAACGATTGAACCTTTTTGCCATTTCAGATTTTCCGGCAGGAGTTCTGATGAAGCGTCGGAATCCTCTGACCATCAGTGCATGTTCCTCGTCGAGATCTTCTTTGTCACTTTCTTCGGCTTTGAGAGCGATGGTCTTTAAAGGTTTAGCCTCACCTTTCTCTCTTGTCTCGACGGTTTTGAGTTCCAGCTCATGGGATAACAGATTCCCAATCAGATCATCCAGCTTCAGCTTAGTGAGATCTTTAGCTTCTTGGATGGCCGTCACTTTAGGTCGGAAGGAACTAGGAAGCGCTCTTAGGATTTTTCGAATGAGGTCGATGATGTCGTAAGACTTTCCCAAGGCTTTTGAGTTGTATACAATGTCGGTGAAGCGAGTGTACATGTCCTTGATGGATTCTCCTGGTAGCATGTGGAAACCATCGTACTTTGAGCTCAGCAGCGCTATTCTGGACTCCTTCACCTGAGAGGTTCCTTCGTGAGTGACTTCGAGAGTGTTCCAGATTTCCTGCGCAGTAAGACAATGAGATATACGGTTAAACTCAGTTCTGTCAAGTGCACAGATAATTGCATTCATAGCTTTACCATTCAGAGCATAAAGTTTGTTATCGTTATCATCCCATTTATCTTCTGGTTTTGGTACATCAATGTCTTCAATTTTGATTGTAGGTGGGTGATAGCCTTTAGCAACAATTTTCCAAATTTCAAAATCTGAAGAGACTAAGAAAATTTTCATCCTAGCTTTCCAGTAAGCAAAATCAGTCCCATTAAATTTGGGTGGTCTAACTGTAGACTGTCCTTCAGCAAATGCTGAATCATATGTATTCATTATGAACTAGACTCAAATGGCCAGGCCTGGTGCTCTGATACCACTTGTAGGATCTAAATAAGGCCTAGAGGGGGGTGAATAGGCCTTTGACCAAATTATCGCAAGATAAAAATTAAGCCTAGTTTACAGCATGCAGTTTAGGAATCAGACAATCAAACCATTCACAGAAGACACACAATTTAACGTGGTTCGGTCCCCATGACCTACGTCCACCCCAATGAGCAATCACTTATACTGTTTCTTTAAGAAGTTACAATCTCCCTTAGATTGGTGCACCAACACCAACCTGTCAGACCAACTCAAGCTCACCAAAGCCAAAAAGAAACATACAAGTATCACTCCCCAACCCAACTTGCCCCAACAAGTTTGGTTCCCAGAGTCCCAAATAGCGGAAGAAATTATATTACAGAAATGCTGATCAAAACATTAATAACTTCACAAATAAATAAGATCAAGAGTTTAGAAAGCTCATTTGTGAAGATCTCTCTGGTTGTCGTCTTTCAGCACATCAGTAGCTTCGCAACGCTTCTTACGGAATGATGATCGGATGTCTGTAGAAGAAGTAGTCGATGTCCCCGTGGAAGTAGTCGGTAGAAGTTCCTCACTCAAAATGATCTCATTTGCTACACAGGAGGAACTAGCTGCTCAACTTGCTATCACTGCGTCGGGGATGAAGTCACGGTCGCAACGCTTCTTGCGGAACTCAATTTGGATCTCTAGAACTCCACTTATTGATGAAAATGTGAAGAGATGTACATTGGTATTTATAGAATTGAGTTAACGGGTCTGGTTACTGTGCGAGGGGATCCGCACGAGGCGGCTTGGCGGGTTTAAATGCGCCGGGCCCGCATCCACAAAACACGCGTTGTCGGCAACCGTTCGATCGCAGATCAACGGTCGTGATTGAGCCACGTCGACGCGGATCCGCTGCGCTTCGCCCGCCAGCGTTGACTCGGCGCCCGCCGCTGCTGACTCGAGTCGGCAGCGCCTGAACCGTTGGATGGCGATCCGACGGCGATGATTGTGCCACGTCGCCACGTGGCTGACTCAGCGGCGCCCGCCATCTGCGAATCGTGGGCGTGGTTGGTGGCCGTTGGATCGAGATCGGGCGGCGGACAAGCGGCCACGTCGCCCCGCTTCGATCGACCGTCAGATGCAAAATGAACGGCCAGGATTGCGCCACGTCGACCGTATGGGCTGCGAAGAAGCCGTATCTTTGAACAGTGCCGTATCTCTAATTTCCAGTGTATTTCAGACGTATTCTTGAGTATTTTGGCACCAAATAAATCCCAAAAATTCTGAAAAAATTCTCAAAAATCCCAGAGCTTCATTTTGACATGTGAGAATTGTTTCACCTCATTTCACCACTTGTATAAAAAGTTTCTTCTTTGTATACTCAATATTTTCTCGTATTTCCCCGTATTTGGACTTCAAACAATCTCCATAAATCCTGAGAAAATTTCCATGATGTTTATAACCTATGGTTAACTCTAGGGTAGAGTTTCATAGCTATAATTTCTTGTTTGAGCAGCTTGTGTAATTCCAAATGAAGTTTCAGCTCCGTATTTCAACGTACTTGAGTACGTTCATGTGTAACCTGAGCAATCATGACTATAGGGACCTGTGACACACTCAACAAACATATTAGAACAGTTCAGTAGGGTTTGTTATCATCAAACATAGGTTAGGATGCTGTTTCCAACATACCCTTGATGTTGTGCATAGGTAGCTACCTATAGGTAGAGCAATGATTGTATTTGCTAAGTGTGAGACTATCCTTATATGAGTATCTGAAATATTGTTTTGTGATTAGGTAGGTAGTAGTGATATAAGGAATGTATGCTTATATATATGATTGAAATACATGTATGAAATTTGCTGACTATAATAGGTATAAGTATATGACATACGTGAATGTATATATATACGTGTTGGTAGTATTAATGTTTGACTACCTAGTGCATATATAAGCACTTGTAATGACTATACCTGGTTGAATTATAATATGACTTGATTGGGGTAGTTACTAGAGCGCTTAGCTATATTAGAAAGTCCGAGGACGGACTTTATTCTAAGGTGGGGAGGATGTAACGACCACTTTTCGTGGAACGTTGTTCGTGCACGTGCTTTTGACCGTGCACGTGTTTGTTTTAGACTTTGTTCGTGAACACTTTCATGTGATATGCCGTTGTGAACGTCTCTGAGAGTATTAAATAGTGGCACTATCTTGGAACGACACTTCTCGAGTCGTTTTTCCACAATTTAAACTCACTCGATGAGACGTGATGATTTTCACTCTTGACGGTAGACGTTTCTATTTTTAGTTTCGTCGTCCGACGTCGAATTTGAGATCCGTCTTCTTAGCTAGCTCACATTCGTCGTCACGATCACCCCGATATTTATTTTATAATTTTTGGAGTTTATTTGACCACTTTTATATTTTTAACAATGTTTATAATATTTTTAATAATTTATTTTTAAATTAATTTCGGCCAAATAAAATTTATTTGAGTTTTAAATGTTTTAAAGAATTTTTGAGCCAATTTCCAGCTCATTTGGACCAAGTCAAATCCTTGGATAAGTTGGAGAAGTTTAGATTTAAATTTTAAATATTTTTAAACTCCTAATCTCATTAGGATTAGCCCTAGACCTAGTCAACCCATCTATACAATATAAGCAACCCCTAGGAAGACCTATTTTCGCAAGAAAATAACCCTAGCCTCTTCAAAAACTCAAATTGGACGTTGCGACGATTCGTCGCAACGTTGCGACGTTCAGCCACCGCTCCGACCGAAGAAAACGGCCCCGTTCCCCCGCTCCGACCGCTAGCCGCTCCGCACCCAAGGCCGCTCCGCACGCAGCAGCTCCGCACCGCTCCGTTCCCTCGGTCAGACCGAGGGATTGGCCCGCACCAAGCCGCTCCGCATCGCAGCACAGCGCTCCGCTCCATCGCCCGCTCACGTTCACCCGCTTCGCTCCATGCCCGACCGATGCTCTCGCCCGCATCGCTGCATCTCCGCAACGTTGCAACGTTGCAGCGCTGCGCTCCCCGCATCCAACCCGCCCGACCGATGGCCTCCCCCGCTCCGACCGGGAGAACCAAGCGCTCCCCCGCACTGCTGCACACCCCAAGCGTCGCACAAGCCCGTTCCCCCGCAGCGACCGATGGAGCTCCCTGCACCGAGGTTGTACGACCGATGGCCAAACGTTGCAACCCCGCACCCGTCGCACCACTTGCCTCCGTGGGCCCCCCAAGTTCTCCAGAGTTATTGTGGGTCCCCCAAAGGTCCCTAGGACTACTATGGGCCCCACCTAGGTGCATTCTCTTTGACGACTTGCCGCGTACGACGTCGTCGCACGTCGTAGCCCGTCGTCGCACGTGCTAGCTTTGGAATCTGGAACCGTCGCTCCGGTTGATGCTTTGAACTTTCCAGCGAGGAAACTATATTGGAATCAGGACTTGGAGCGCGTTCTATTATTCCAACCCACGGCGTCGCTACCCGACGCCGGTGTAGCTTTCGCGTCGTGTTGAGGTAACGCTTTGCACCCCTAGGACCCCAAACCCAATTGCATGCTAATCAAGACTAAAATCAGTATTTTTAAAGTATTTTAAATTTTTTAAATTCACTAATCAAGATTAATAATATGGACTTTAGGCCGGTGGACTTGTGCACGTAGGATAATTGTGTTTTTTGGACTCTTTGGACGGTGTGCTCAGACGTCGTAATTGCAGGCAAGTGAAACTTGCCAACTCTTGTGTAGGGCCATGTTTTTAAGCCACTTCCTTGTTTTCAGCGTAAAAGAGACTAGTCAGTGAAATGATAGCTGGCTAGACGCCTACTTGATCTAGTTTGACAACGAAACTAGATCCGTCACCTAATTGATCTAGCTTGACAACGAAGCTAGATCCAACTCTTTAAACTTGTTATTCATGCATACTAAACTGTCACGTTTACTTTCCTTATCTGTACGCACTTTTAACTGTCATGCATTGTATCTTACATGTCATCCCAGTTGATTGTTACATTCGTAGCACACGCTACAATACTTGTACTCCTTGAAAACTACTTCCGGGGGAAACGGGCCTCATGTGTTGGTCAAAAGCCAATGCTCGGGTTCCCTGGACCGGCTAGGTGCACCCCTACGCCATACTTGTTTAAACACTTCCTGGCTCGTGGTCCAGAAGCGGGCCTCATGTGTTGGCTAAAAACCAATGCCCGATACACGTGGAGGGGTAGGGATAAACGGTTACTTGAGCTTAGGAGTGGCCTGATCCGCCCTCTAGCCAAAAGACGGAATCTCTGTGCACGAGGTGCTTACTTTTCTTGTCTTTTACTTGTCTTGTGAATGATTCATGCAATACTTGTCATTCATGCCATGTTTAAATGCCATGCTCGTACTTTACTTTACTTTACCTTACCTGTTGCACTCATTACTTTACTGCCATGTCATTGCATCATGCTAGAACTGCTAGGTTGTTTTACTTGTACTTTCAGTTTCACTTGCACAAGTCTTTTAGACTTGCTGACATGTGCCCCTTGCTCTTTTGGGTGTCACATGTTAGACCCTGAGCCATAGACCGTTGCTGAGTACGTGGTGTTTTGCTGACGCTGAGTCTGAGTCCATGATTGCCCTGGAGGATTTTGGTGGACACCGGTGACCATTCCTTGAGTCTTTGTTGAGCTTTATTTTTGCTTTAGGCCTTTTGTTAGTTGTTGGTGCGTAGCACCATTGTTATGTACTTTGTACTTTTGTTGGCCATGTTTGGGCCTTTAGTCTCTTTTTCTTTTAGCCTGGTGGCTTTTCTGCGATGTTGGAATTTATATTTATGGATATTCTGAGATTATTCTTTTGTCTCATTTTATTATTATTATCTTGTTTCGTTCGCGTTGCAAGGACCTGCAGTTTTAAGATTTGATTGACGCTTATCAGACTTGCAGCTTTGTAGCTTCAAGTCTGAGCGGACCTTCTCACGCTTCGCCTCCACATTTTCGGGAAGCGGGGCGTGACAAGGAACCTGAGCGGGAGCCCACCAATGGAGAGATTATACGGATGATGCTTCAGATGATGCAGGTGCAGCAGGGCTTGCTCCTGCAAGTCCAGAATGCTCTAGTTGTTCGAGCTGGTCGGGCAATCCAGGATGCCCCTCGCTCTGAGCCGGGAGCGAAGCAATTTCAGGAGCTGGGTCCCGCATATTTTGATGGGTGTGAGGGTCCTCTGGTTGCCGATGAGTGGATTCAGAACATTGAGGATAATTTGAAGATGGCGAAGATCAGCCCGGCTGGATGGGTTGATTTGGCAAAGAGGTAACTCAAGGATAATGCTTGGAACTGGTGGGATGCAGAAGAGAAGATGTTGGTGGAGCCGATAGCTTGGGCTACCTTTAAGTCCAGGTTTGATGAGGAGTTCATTCCGAAGGCTGCTAGGAAGGAGATGTTGCAGCGCTTTATTGATCTGAAGTAAGGGAGCTTGACGGTGGACCTGTACCACCAAGAGTTCACTAGGCTGAGTCGGTTCGCACCGAAGATGGTGCAGGATGCTGATGAGAGGGCTCAGAGGTTCCTGCATGGACTTGCTTTGGACCTTCAGAGTTTTGTGTCTTCCTTTGACCTGGACTCTTATCAGAAGGTTCTGGTCGCTGCGAGGAGGCAGGAGCTGAACCTGAGCCAGAGGAGGGGACATGTTTCTGGAGCTGGGAAGAGGCCTATGGAGCATGCCAGAGCGGTGGTTAGGCCTGGTTTCAAGCCTAATCAGCCAGCTCAGTTTAAGAGGCCAGGAGGGCCTATTCAGAAGACTTGCCATTTCTGTGGCAAGATCGGGCATGTCAAGGATCAGTGTAAGAGATTCCTGGGCCAGTGTGTTGTCTGTGGAGATCCTACCCATACCATGAAGGATTGTTCGATGTCGAAGCAGCCTTGGAGGGCACCTGTTGCAACACAGCCGTTGCAGCAGAGAGCGTCAGTTCCTACTGGACGTGGAGCAGCTCTTGTTCCACAGAGGCAGGCTTTTCAGCAGGCTTTTCCACCGAGGAGGCAGGCTTTTCTGATGACCGCTGTGGAGAGCGAGGCTGTGGATGAGGTTATCGTAGGTAATCCTCAATCTAGCTGTTACTTTCCTAGCTAGTTTTGGTTGTTAGATTATGTTGTTTGCTTGAACAAGATTGTTTGCTAGACTAGGGCTTGATTGTTAAATTGCTTGTTAGGTGTGGTTTTGGTGTGCACATTTCCTGCAAGAGTCCTCTTTGACTCAGGTGCATCGATGTGCATTATTTCTCGGAGCTTCGTGGAGAAGCATTCCTTGTCGATGTCCTCTCTTCCCAAGAGTTGGAATATCGTTACAGGGAATGGCGTGGTCTCGGTGTATCGTGGTTGCAATTCTTGCTCGTTGGTGGTTTGTGGACATGAGCTTTACGCTGATTTCATTGTCCACGACATCATCAACTATGATGCAGTCCTTGGGATGGATTGGCTTGCGAGCTTCTATGCTATGATCGACTGTCAGAGGAAGAAGGTGGTGTTCGAGATTCTCAGACATCCAGTATTTGAGTTCAGCCGAGGTAGCAGTTCGCTTGGTCCCGTCAGATTTCGATCCAGGCCGGTGGAGTTTGTGGCTATGCAGATGGAGCTGGAGAGGCCAGCGGTTGTGCGGGATTTTGATGATGTCTTCCCCAAGGAGATGTCTGGTTTGCCACCTGATTGAGCTCTGGAATTTTCTATTGATCTTGGTCCGAGAGCGCAACCAATTTTGAAGGCGTCGTATCGTATGGCACCCGCTGAGTTGGAGGAATTGCGGAAGCAGCTGGATGAGCTTTTGCAGAAGGGTTATATCAATCCTAGTGTGTCTCTGTGGGGAGCACCAGTGCTGGTGAAGAAGAAGGATGGTTCGCGTCGCATGTGCGTGGACTATCGGGAGCTAAATGCAGTGACCATCAAGAATAAATACCCGTTGCCTCGCATCGATGATATTTTTGATCAGCTTGGAGGTTTGAGGGTGTTTTCGAAGTTGGATCTGAGGAGTGGTTATCATCAGTTGAAGGTGAAGAAGGATGATGTTCCGAAGACAGCGTTCAGGACGAAGTATGGACACTACTAGTTTGTGGTTATGCCTTTCGGTGTAACCAATGCACCCGCAGTTTTCATGAATCTGATGAATCTGATCTTCTATGACTTTTTAGATAAGTTTGTCGTTATCTTTATTGACGACATTCTGATCTATTCAAAGTCGGAGGAGGAGCATGCCTCGCACTTGAGGACGGTGTTGGAGATTTTGATGAAGCATCGGTTGTATGCTAAGTTTTTGAAGTGCGAGTTTTGGCTGGACAGAGTTGCTTTTCTCGGGCATGTGGTGACTGGAGATGGTATTTCAGTGGATCCCGAGAAGATCAGGGCCATCAGAGAGTGGCCTGTTCCGCAGTCAGCGTCTGAGATTCGGAGTTTCCTTGGGCTTGCTGGTTACTATCGGCGTTTCATTAAGGACTTTTCCCGTATTACTGAGCCGATGACCAGATTGACGCGGAAGGATGTACCTTTTGTTTGGTCGGGTGATTGTGAGAATGCTTTTGGTGTTCTGAGGGAGAGATTGATGACTGCCCCTATTCTTGTTGTGCCTAATCGCAGCGGTGGGTTTGAGATCTTTTGCGATGCTTCTGGCAAGGGTCTCGGTTGTGTGTTGCATCAGCACGGGCATGTTGTGGCGTATGCTTCGCGTCAGCTCAAGGTTCATGAGAAGAATTACCCGAAGCATGATTTGGAGTTGGCTACTGTTGTGTTTGCTCTTAAGATTTGGAGGCACTTCTTGCTGAGTGAGAAAGTGAAGATCTTCACCGATCACAAAAGCTTGAAGTATATTTTTACTCAGAAGAAGCTCAACATGCGACAGCATCGATGATTGGAGCTCATGGCAGATTATGAGATTGATTTGCAGTATCACCCTGGCAAGGTAAATGTGGTTCCTGATGCGCTGAGTAGGCTCCCGGCGGTGATGATTTTGACCTTGCAGTGGAGATTACAGCAGGATTTTTGCGAGTCTGGTGTGGAGATTGTTCTTCCTGGGGAGGCTTCTTAATTGATGAGTATGCAGATTCAGTCGACGATTGTAGATCGGATCAAGGCTGGCCAGGCTGAGGATCTGAAGCTGGTGAAGATTCAGGAGCAGGTGGAAGCCGGTCTGCGGACTGACTTTTTGATTCATGAGGATGGCTCGCTGAGGTTTGGAGCCAGGTTGTGTGTGACAGCTGGAGATATTAGAGATGAGTTGATGGCGGAGGCACACAGTTCACCGTATTCTATGCATCCTGGTGGGACCAAGATGTACAAGGATCTTCGTCTGAACTTTTGGTGGCATGGTATGAAGAGGAGTGTGGCTCGGAGTGTAACCAAGTGTTTGGTTTGCCAGCAAGTGAAGACGGTGCATCAGCGTACGGCAGCGTTGCTACAACAGCTTTCGATTCCGGAGTGGAAGTGGCAACACATCACTATGGATTTCGTGACTGGACTACCTCGGAGTCCGAAGCAGAATGACGCGATTTGGGTTATCGTAGATCGATTGACCAAATCCACGCACTTTATTCCATTCCGAGTAGGACAGTCCACTGAGGCGCTAGCGAGGAGATACATGGTGGTAAATTCTTTTACTCTCCGTTTCTATTTCCTTTTCCTAGTTTAGATAGTGATGTAACGTGAATCGTGCAGGAGATCGTACGACTTCACGGAGTCCCTGTGAGTATCGTGTCAGACAGAGACACGAGGTTCACATCTCAGTTCTGGCAGAGTTTGCAGAAGAGTTTGGGTACGCGTCTGAGTTTCAGCACGACATACCATCCGCAGACGGATAGCCAGTCCGAGAGGACGATTCAGATCTTGGAGAACATGCTGAGGGCGTGCATGTTGGATTTCGAGGGTTCGTGGGAGGACCATCTACATCTGGTAGAGTTCTCTTACAACAACAACTTCCTGGCGAGTATTGGCATGGCGCCTTTCGCCGCTCTTTATGGGAGGAAATGTCGATCGCCATTGAGTTGGGATGACGTTGGTGATCGGGAGCTGTTGGGACCTAAGATGATCGTGGAGGCTGTGGATGTTGTCAGGAACATTTGGGAGAGGTTGAGAATTGCTCAAGACCGTTTTAAGCATTGGGCGGATGCTAAACAGTGTCCTTTGGAGTTTCAGCCGGGCGACCATGTGTTCTTGAAGATTTCCCCGAATCGTTGTGTGATTCGCTTTGGGAAGCGAGGGAAGTTGAGCCCGCGATACATTGGACCGTTTGACATTCTGGAGAGAGTTGGCGAGGTAGACTACCGCTTGGCCTTGCCGTCGTCTTTGGAAGGAGTTCACAATGTTTTCTATGTGTCACAGCTTCGTCGATACATTAGCGATCCATCTCATGCTGCGGATTTCTCGGAGATTACCGTTCGCCCTGATATGACGTATGACCAGCAGCCAGTTCTGATTCTGGACAGGCGTCAGAAGTCACTTCGGAACAAGGTTGTCAATCTTGTGAGGGTGATGTGGTGACACAGCTCGCCTGGAGAGTCTACTTGGGAGAATGAGGATGAGATGCGAGAGCGTTTCCCACTTTTGTTCCCGGACACGTGAGTGTTGGGAAATTTCGAGGACGGAATTTTTCTTAAGTTGGGGAGGATGTAACGACTGGTTTTCATGTATCTGGATTATTTATATTATATATATGTTTTGGTAGATTTTCTCCTTATGCGTGGTTCTCGTCTCCGTAGCTTTCACTTTCGATTGTTTCGTCGTGATTTTCTAGCTTCTTCCTTAGAATCGTCGATTTCGGAGTAAGTCATTCGTGACGGGCTTCATATCAGTCGTATCTTATTGTTAGATCAAGCCTAGGAGTCTTAAGAATCGATCCCGGAGCTTCGCGCTCCATTTCGGAACTTTCTGTGCACGTTAGCCGGTGCAAGAAGGGGAACCGACCGACTAGATGACGATTTAGTCGGTCGGCAAACCTTCATGGACCGACTAGTGGGCTTTGTTAATTACTCAGGAGTTACTGTTTATCGTTAGTCGGTCTAAGAACATTTGCCGACTGACTAGGTTGCAAACTAGTCGGTCAGCAATCGTTCTTTAACCGACTAGATCTATGATCATTTTTGATACCAAGTACTATTCATTCTTAGTCGGTCTAAGAACGTTCGTCGACCGACTAGATGAGAAACTAGTCGGTCAGTAGTTGTTCTCTGACCGACTAAATCTAAATCCTATTTTTGTACAGGAGTTACTGTTTACACTTAGTCGGTCTGCGTTAGTCAACAGACCGACTAGTTCCCAAACTAGTCGGTCAAAGGTTGCTCTTTGACCGACTAATCAGTGTTAAACCCCTAATTTCTGGGCAGCCGCCAGCTCTTCCTATTTAAACCCCCCAAACGTTTTTCTTTTCTTCTTTCATTTCTCCTGAGCCTCCTTCTTACCCAAATCATCACCCATCTTCCCCTAGCCTTCCTCCTTCATCAAGAGCCTCTCCCCCTCTCCATTTTGGCCGGCCACCTCCTCTAGGTCACCGGAAAACCCCCAAAAATCCCCAAAACCCCATTTCTCCAGATTTTCTCCCCATTTCCAGATCTGAACCCTAGTTCCCCAGATCGTTTCTTCCGTCGCCGTGCTTGCTCGATATCGTTCTTCCTCTTCCTAAGGTAGTGATCGATCCTTTGATGTTCTCATAACCCGTTTTGTGATTTTTGTGAAACCCTAATAAAACTAGGTTGGATGTTGTTCTAATATTGTTTTGCCATGGTAGCGACCTCTTCCCCGTAGATTAGCGTCCGTGAGACGAACCTTCATGATCGTCATCCTCGGTGCTAGGCAAGTGAACCTTGCCACTTAGGGTTTTGGGCCATGTCTTAGGCCATTTGCTTGTTGTAGGCGTAAAAGAGGCTAGGCGACGAAATGATACTCGCCTAGGCGCAATTTCAGGAACTAGCTTGACAACGAAGCTAGATCCGTCATTTATCATGTTGCATAACTACCATGTCATGTTTAATTTTAATTAACGGTACGCGAATTAATTGTCATCCATGCTATCCATGTTGAATGTCGCATTCGTAGCACACGCTACAATACTTGTGTTTCCTGGCTCGTGTTCCAGAAGCGGGCTACGTGAGTTGGTTGATAGCCAATGCCCGATCTACTTGTTTCCGGTTAGGCACCTGCGTTGCAGGCATAACCCTATGCCATACGTGTTAAATACACTTCCTGGCTCGTGTTCCAGAAGCGAGCATTCCGTGTGCGGGGTAATGCCCTGGCTCGATACACTTGGAGGGGTAGAGATAAACGGTCACTTGAGCTTAGGAGTTGGCCCGATCAGCCACTCTAGCCAACAGGCGGAGTCTCTGTGCACAACTTGTTTACTTGACGTGTTTACTTGACGTGTTCACTTGACGTGAACTACTTGACTTGTACTTGTCCGTGTTTTACCTGTAAAACTTGTTATCCATGCCTTACTTGCCACTTGCTACTTGAACTTCCCTTTACTTGTCACTTCCATACTATACTTGCCATGTCATGCATCATACTATACTGCTAGGTTGTTAGTTTATCTTACTTTCAGTTTCCTTGCCCAAGTCTTTTAGACTTGCTGACATGTGCCCCTTTACTCTTTTGGGTGACACATGTTAGATCCTGAGCCTGAGTTCATTGTTGAGGACGAGGTGTTTGCGGACGCTGAGCCCGAGCCTATGTTTGACGAGGACTTCGTGGACACGGGCGATCAGTCGTAGAGGCTGTTTGTGATGTTGTTTAGACTGTTTTGTTGTCGGTGCGTGGCACCAATACTTTGTTATGTTGTCCCTTTTGTTGGCCTTGTTCTGGGGCCTTTAGACTCTTTCTTTTAGCCTGGTGGCTTTTCTGGATGTTGAACTTAATTTTAATGTTGGACAAATTCTGAGATTTGAGATTTTATTTCTGTCTCTCCTTGTGTTATTATTGTTGTTCCGTTTGTGGTTACAGGGACCTGCTTATGTTTTATTGACGCTTATCGGGTTTGGGGCTCCACTGCTCCACTCTCGTACGGACCTTTTCACGTCTCGCCTCCATTTTAGGGAAGCGGGGCATGACACTTATACTCCGCAACAAAATGGTGTTGCTGAAAGGAGGAATATGACTTTAATGGAAATGGTCCGTTCAATGATGGCGCAAGCTAACTTTCCAATCACCTTTTGGGGTGATGCATTATTGACGGCTGATTTCATCTTGAACCCCATACCCTCGAAAACAGTTAGCTCCACTCCTTATGAGTTGTGGAACCAAAGGTCTCCTGACTTAAGCATTTTAAAACCTTGGGGGTGTGCATCCTATGCACATATTTCCTCCCATAAGTATGGCAAACTTGGGCCAAGGGGGAGGAAATGTAACTTTATACGATACGCAGAAAACTCCAAAGGTTATGTTTTCATTGGTCAGGAAGACAATGGAGGACTGATTGAATTTGAATCGAGGGATGTTACTTTCTTAGAAAATGAGTTTCCAAGACAGGGCGAGATAAGTCAAGACTTATCTCTATTTGAGATTTATGGTCAAGAAGGATTATCTCATTTGAGTGGGAGAATTCTTGGTGAAGACGAAAATACATTTCTACCTTCACCAATGGATGATACGAATGATGTGAATCCTATATCATATTGGAATAATGATCCAAGTGGGAGCAATTCTAACCACATTCCAAGTGGGAGTAATATTAGAATTGATCCAAATTCGAGTCAACAAGGACTTGAAGAATCTCAAATACGACGTAGTAGTCGTACAAGGTTAGCTCCTCTAAGATTTGAGGATGAATTCCCACAAACCTTTGTGACTTTACTACAAGAAGATGACGAGCCTGCTACTTTGAAACAGGCCGTATCATGCCCTGCAAAAGACAAATGGATGGAAGCGATGAAGGAGGAATTAGAATCCATGAAAATTAACCGAGTCTGGGACTTGGTTGACTTACCCAGAGGACGTAGAGCTATTGGTAACAAATGGGTTCTTAAGATCAAGGATAAGGCTGATGGTTCTATAGACAGATATAAAGCTCGCCTTGTCGTGAAAGGTTTTACGCAACAGGAAGGGATAGACTACGAAGAGACCTTCTCACCTATTGTTTGTTTTACCTCGATTCGCTTGATTCTGGCTTTGGTAGCTTGCTTAGACCTCGAATTACATCAAATGGATGTAAAGACTGCCTTTCTCAATGGAGAATTGGACGAAGAGATCTATATGGAACAACCAACATGGTTTGTAAAAGAAGGAAACGAACATAAGGTTTGTAAACTTCGTAAGTCCATATATGGTCTTAAACAATCCTCGAGGCAATGGTATATACGATTTCAAGAAGTTGTCTTATCAAATGGTTTTACCATGCTTGATGAAGATAACTGTGTATATATCAAGAGGATCAAAAGCAAGTATGTTATTATGTCTCTATATGTAGATGACATTTTAATAGCCGGAAATGACAAGGGCTTTGTGATGGATACCAAGGCTTGGCTTTCATCAGTTTTTGAGATGAAAGACATGGGAGAAGCCGCATATATCCTTGGAGTTAAGATTTCAAGGAATCGTTCGAAGAAACTTCTTTCTCTTTCACAAGAGACTTATATAAAGAAGGTTCTAGAATGTTTTAATATGCAGGATTATAAGTCCATTAATACTCCTATAAGCAAATGCGATAATTTATGTCTCAAAATGTGTCCAAAGAACCAAAAAGAAAAGGAAATTATAAAAAAAGTTCCATATTCCAGTGCAGTTGGTAGTCTTATGTATGCTATGATGTGTACAAGACCGGACATCTGTTTTTTCGTTGGAATGGTAAGTCGTTACCAATCCAATCCAGGGCAAGCACACTGGAAAGGAGTTAAGAGGATAATGCGGTATCTTAAAGGGACTGCAGACTATGCGTTATGCTATCAAGGAGATGCCTTGAGGCTCGAAGGCTACACTGATGCTGATTGGGCGGGTGATCTCGATGAGCGACGATCGACCTCAGGACATGTTTTTCTATCGAATCTGGTGCAATATCCTGGAGTAGCAAGAAGCAATCATGCATCGCACTTTCAACTATGGAAACCGAGTTTGTAGCATTTAGCATGGCGGTCCAAGAAGCTGTTTGGCTTAGGAGGTTCTTAGATAAGCTAATTTATGCAAGTGACTCAGGTGCTGTACCAATATACAGTGACAGTCAAGCATCTATAGCCTATGTCAAAGATCCAAAATTCCATTGTAAGACCAAACACATTGATATCTGCTACAAATTTGCAAAAGACTATGATAAGAACAAGAAGGTAGACATTAGGTACATATCTACGCATGAGATGATAGCGGATCCGCTTACGAAGGCGATCCCCAGAGATGTGTTTTACAAACAATTATCATCTCAAGGATTGCGTAAGAGCTGAGTTGTATCAATGTATATTCCCATGTCTATGAAAGATCAAATTTAATAAAAGAATAAGTTCTTTTCGACATTGCATATGAGTTTCTTGAAAATGTTTGTGTACATTTCTTTTAATCTCAGCTATATTTTCTAGTATGTCGGACAGATTGAGGTTGGCTCTCTCACATAAGCAACCGCCTTTATTCTATCAGACGGATAAGATAAAGATGAGACCTGTTTAAAGTCAAAATCGTCAGACGGATGATTTAGAGTCATGACTTAAACAAAATGGTCGTATGAAAGATCTGCATCATATGGATGCTTACAAAAGATCTAAGAGGTTTTTTTGAAAGCTTATCTGTCTTATGCGGGATGTGGGTCCAGGAGATTAATGAGTAGTAAAAGGGACTCAAGGTCAGACATTGTGGTGTCTGATCATCATCCTTACAACATCATTAAGACATACGCTCCCTGGGAAAGGAGTGATGTTTCAATACGTATTCATACTACATATGCATTTGACCATTGGGTTAGAATAGTAATTATTATGTGAGACCCAAAGACCACATGGGTTTTAAACTTATTACCCTTATGGACTCTAATTGGTTCCTTTATATTTGACTGGGTGATCGCTGTCTTAGCATGTTGCTTATAGACTATGGTCTATTCGGTCCAGCGGGGCATGTTAGAAAAGCGAGTCAAGTCAAGATCGAAAGGATCGCAAGAAGAGGAAGATTAATTTCGTATTCACATTTGGACTTTAGAGATTCAAAGCTGGCCAGCCAATTGTAATCCAGATGGGATTCAATTGTTGAATATAAAGTATAAGAAATGTGAAGAAATAATCTAGGGTAAAGCATGTGTTGATCTACTCAACTTTGCACCCCAAGGAGTGTTGTGTATCTCTAACAAGTGCACAACAGCGGACTCTATGCGCATGACGGTCACACGGTCTATTTCTCAGTATGATAAACAGAAGAACTAAAGGAAAAGATGTTTCCTTACAATCCCCTCAAGTGTGAGTAGGAGATGTTGGATATGGACGACATGTATACACCCATGAGGGGATTTATGAGGGTCTATGGACCTCAGATGTCGCGTGCATGAAAGCATGTGCGAAGGGAACCTTTTCATGTGTGAAAAGGACCACTCGATAAGTGAAAAAAGTCACTTTATAAGTGCATAAAGGCACTTGATAAGTGCATAAGGAAGAGGATAAGGAATGGTGTTAATATAGGCTAATAAGCTTATAAGTAGTTATTTCCTACAATAACTACCCCCTTGGCCTATAAATAGGACCCAATGGTAAGGCTTTTAAGGCTAATCATTCATGCCATAAGTTTGCATAAGGCAACTTATTTTTCCTCTTCTCCCTTCCATTAAGTTCTTCTCCCAAATATAGATTTAGACGGTGAAACGTTGCTTTGATCCTCTGTGACAAAGTACCGACTGTTGTGGAGAATCCGAGGGCGAAGTTCAGAGACTATAGAGTAGCGTATGCAAACGTAAGTCTCTTCTCTCTTTCGATCCTCTATCATCTAATGATGGGATCCTACATTAACAAGATAAAAACTGTGTTTTTACTGTTTTGTAACTCACTAATCCAACTTAATAATACAGGACTGTAGGATGATTGTTGGACTGAGCATGGGAACTCTGGACTTTGTGAATCTGTGATTGGACTTTGAGATTTGTGATTCCAGCACGTATTTCAAGCAAGTGAAACTTGCCAGTTCCTTGTTTAGGTCGTGTTTTAGGCCATTCCTTGCTTTGAGCGTAAAAGAGACTAGGCGATGAAATGATAGTCACCTAGACGTATTCTAGATCTAGCTTGACAACAAAGCTAGATCCGACCCCTTTTAATGTCATTTCATGCATCCATGTATGTCACGTTTACTTTAAATACCTGTACGCACTTCTTTTTGACTATCTATATGCCATGTTCATGCATCTTGTACATCTTGCATTCAATGTTTCATCGTGATTGCGTAGCACATGCTACACTTATTGTAATGATTGAGGCTAGGCACCTATTTTTGCGGGCACAACCTTATGCCATATTGAAAAACACTTCCTGGCCTGTGATCTAGAAGCGAGCACAATGTTGTTGGGAAACCAACGCTCGATACATATGGAGGTGTAGGGTTAAGCGATCACTTGAGCATAGAAGTGTGCCCGTATAGCCACTTCAGCCAAAAGGCGTAAACCCTGTGCACATCGTAAAAACAAGTTAATCGTGAAATAGTGAATATTGTTTAGTAGCTCTGCTACACTTGTCATGCTTGTCTCGTTTACCTACTTGTTGCACTCATGCCATACCTGCCATGTCATTGCATTCATTCTTTATAAAACTGCTAGCTGCACTTATTTACCTTTATTAGTTTCCTTGCACAAAGTCTCATTGGAGACTTTGCTGACATGTGTCCCTTTTCTCTTTTGGGCGTCACATGTTAGGTCGTGAGCAAGAGTTTGTCACCGAGGACGAACAGGTTGCAGGTGTTGAGTTCGAGGACACTGGAGACCAGTCTTAGAGCTCCGTCTTGTTGTTGTTTTTTGCTTAGTCGCTGTTAGGTTGTCGGTGTGTAGCACCTCTCTTTTATTTTGATATTATGTATTATGTCGGCCACCATTTAGGCCTCTTATCAGACTCTTGTGGATTCCTTTACGACTTGTCTCTGTATGTTTGGAATAATCTGGATGTTGTTGTTGGAGTTTTATTTCTGCTTTAAATTATTATTATCCTTGTTTCGATTAGTGGTTGCAAGGATCTGGTTATTGGAAGTTTTTTCTAGACGCTTATCAGACTGCAGCTTCACAGCTCCACGTCTGAGCGGACCTCCTTACTTCTCACCTTCCATATTAGGGAAGCGGGGCATGACAGGTTTTTTTGGTGGCCCATGCAGGTCCTTTTGCAACTGCGAAATATCGGGACAACGAGAATAATAAAACATTCATTAATTATTCGAAACATTCAAGTCATAAAATCTGAGTCTAATAAGAGCGTTTTCCATGTCTTAGGTGGCTGGAAGACGTGTTGCCCGAGCATCTGTCTCAGCTTAGCAAGGGAATCCATTAGATCAGGACTATAGTAAGACTTAGTTAGACGTCTGTGCTTGCTAGTTAGAGTTTCATGATTGTTAGTTAGACTCCATGCTAGAGATTGATATTAACATCTTAGGAGTTACCTTAGTGGTTCTTGCCTAGCTCTGACCATATTAGACTTCTAGAATTCCTTTAGTCGTTCGCTTGGGTTCATCGATTTCGGGCCAAGCCGAACGCAATTCATTACAGTCTAATTACTTAGAAAGTCGTAGCGCTAAGTTTCCTAATCTTTAGTTGGTCGACCGTAGGAGTTCCCCGTAGATTTTCATGAGTCATATCCTAGGCGTATTTATGTTTCAATCATGCGGCCATTTTCCTTGCCCTCGATTCACGAGATCGCCTCATGACGATCGTCGTTAATTTCCGAATCTCTATGTTACAAAACTTGAATCTCCTGAAAGTATTTTCGATATTCCTCATTCGCTAAGTTTAATGTTCGAAAATTTTTAATATATACTTAGACTTCATACTCTTCCGTTGACTTAAATTCATTTTTTTTGAATTTCGAAACTTTTGTCGAGATTTTTGATTACTATTTTATAATATTTTTCCAGCATATACTTTTCGTACCTATACAAATACCTTGTCCCTTTTCATATACTACTTTTATTCTCAACTGTACTTCTATTTCCTCTAAATCGATTTATAATTTTCTTACTTATGCCATTAAAACTTATTCGAACAACTCATCGCGCTTACCTTTAATATACGTTTCTAAGTTACATGGGACTTCAGCATTCAGCGTGTCGATTTTATACTCATCATATTCCTACTTCAAAATTTTTGTAAAATACTATGCACATTTAAATTTATCTCCAATTGCAAAACAATTCATTCACCTCCATACTCATTATTCTGTGTCTAATCCTTAATTCTGATTTAACTTTCATGCTACCCTTCTACTTTTTATAAGGATATTATTATATTTTTATTTTATAACTTACATTTTATTATGTCCTTATTTCGTATTTTATATCTTTCTTCCCTGCTTGATTATTCTGAACTATATTTTGTTCCACCCAACCAAGCTTTTCCCTTATATGTTGCCTCAACCGAACCGGTTCATCCCGATCTTGTTTCATTTCAATTTCGATTTCGGTTTCCTCACTATTGTTTAGTTATCACATTAATGCTTACTGTTGCCTACGTTAACCTTGGTATAGTATGGTGGGCCCATTAGTATAGATTGTGATGTCGTTGTAGTGCATATAATTACATGGTATATATGAAGCTGTATGTGTGTTAGTATTTATAAATATGTATGTGGATAGTTATACCACTCTAAGGTTGTCTGTGTTTATAAGAATTAGTGTTGGAATTCCTACTGGGGGTGTATGTAGTTGAAGATAATTAATAATGGTTGAAATAATATGTTGGTAAAGTTACGTGTATAATAGGTATAATGATACTAGGTGTATTTATAGTTAAGTGTGCATGTCAAATATATGATCTATATGTCAATATGTATGAGCGTGTGCTCATACATAGATAGGTATGTGATTAGTTATATGTAGATACATACATATTGTGTGAATATGTGCGATTTGTGTATGGTAATAGGATTATAATTTTGTATAATATTGGTTGCCTTACGGGATGTTATGTGTACGTATATACCATGAGGTATATACGATTATTGTATGACGTGACTATGTATAAGATGGTGTATTATGATTGTATACGTGTATTGGTATTGTAATATTATTATTGGTTGTAGAGTGGTTGTATTATGGTGGAGTTATCTGGCTGAATATTAGTGTGCTTACGTATTGTATTGAATGATATAAAATGTGTATGTAAATACGTATATTTGATTGTGTGATGTATTAATGTTAATGTGAGTATATATAACGAAGAAGCTCGTTGACGGACTCGACATCGAAGGCAAATTAGTTCATATGGTTAACAACCTCATATCCTTAATCATGGTATCCTGTTCATCCTGTCATCCTCAAATACATTAAGTGGATACAAACGCATTAGTTCTGCATACAAAAATTTGCGCATAAGAAATGCATTAACAACATATGAATTTTCATGAATTTTATGTATGCAGAGCTGAAAATTCATATGCTGCATTAGTTCAAATACAAATGCATTTGTTATACATTTGTAAGCAGAACTGAAAATTCATATGCATAAGAAATTCTCCATATAATCATGTCATCCTGCATATTAGTTCATAAGCATTAGTTTGAAAACAGGGATACAAATTTCAATTTGCTTTGAACCAAAAATGAATGAAGAAAGCATCCAAAAGCGAAGGGATATTGGATGCAACATGGTTGAGGATGCAAGGTCAGCATCATCTATCCCCAACATCATCTATCGAGCGAGCAAATTAGTCGCAAACATGCCCCGTTGGTTAACTAACCGGGTTCAGTCAAGTTTGTTATATTGAAAATCCTATAAACTATTTTATGGGCATATCTATAGATGATGGAGGATACTAATGGACAAAGGGGTGAAATCATGGGCTAGTGTCATGTTGCCCTAAGAGATCACATAGCTGGGAACCCTCTCCTCTTCAATGCAGTCTATTGATTCCTCATGAGACAACCTCCAATCTAATTTCATAGTGTACTTGCAAAAAAGTAGCAGTTTGATTGCCAATAGCAATTAACAATGTACATGTTGGGCTACAGTTTGCGGCATTGACCTGACCATAAAGACGATGCAAAACACACTAAAATCTTAGACTAAATTCTCCAAAATTAAACATGACACAAAGTAACCTCCAAAATTATATCTGCGCTCCCAAAGTAACCTGTGATAATCTACATAAGACTTTTTCTCATACCTACCAAAGGTTAACGGTGTAGAGTTATGCAGGATTTGACTCTATTTCTAGTTATGTTGGTCATCTTCTCGTTAACCTTTTGCTAGCATTAGGCATCAAAATTCAGTGTTTAATTGGCTTGTAATTAATTGACCAAGTAGAGCTAAAATGCTCATTCACTAATGTTTCTAGTATATGTATATTCTAGCTTAATATGTATGCCTTTTTATATACTACATATTTATGTGGACATCTACATCTGAGCTAAAACGTGTTTCTCGAAGCAAAAAAATTATACTCTATACTGTCATTTAGAACCCTTGCTTGAGTGTAAATGGTGTGCTTATAAGAAAGATTCTCACTTACGAACGTTGAGTTAAGCTCCGGTGGGTTCCTTTCATGATTCTCAATCGCCAGATTTCTGCTCTAACTCACATTCAAAAACCAACACAAACAAAATTGCTCATTAAATTCGAAAAACAACCACCCAGTTCAGCGAGCGATGGGTTACTTTCGACTCCATTGAAGCATGATGGCACACGAAAATATGATGTTTTTGTTCTCTGGTAACCTGATAAACATATATGATCGCTTAAAAATTGTATATCTGAAACAATGTAAGCCAAACTCAGTCGTCACATGATTTTATATATGAGGATTCCCACAAACATAGACATACCAACCTTATCACATGCTACCAGGTTCTACAGATGTAAAATCCATAAGACAAAACGTAAGCTATCGAAACACTGAAAGTACGACTAAGCTCACGTAGGGACAATGCAAATGTACATCCTAAATATTTCTGACATCTGTTTGGGCTCGTATTTACTTAAACCACAGTTTCTTGTCCAAAACCATATCGTTGTAAAAAGAGAAGATGTGAAGCTGCGCGCATTGACATTTCCAATGCACATATGACACAGTAGAAGATGTGAAGCCGCTATTTTATTTACTTGTTCCGACAGAACTTTGGTCTCAAACCATATCCCATGATCTCCCCTCATATTGTACTTCTCTAAGCAAAGTCATCTCTTCAACACCGCTAAGTCAAACCATTCTCTATGACCTCAACCACTATTTGACGCGAAAGTGACTTGTTCTCCTCTGTTGTCACGACCACCATCACGCTGGGAGAAGTTTCCCTAGTCAGGACCACCACGTGCGATGTGTTCCAGTTGCGAGATTTTCACGAACTGTCACAATGTCCAAGTCAGCTTGTCTCAGTAGGATATATATATAAATAAATGTATGCCTGCTATATAGTATTATTTTATTGGATGTACGTGTGTATAGTGAAGTATTGGTGAGTGCCTTAAATTTTGATATTATTCTAATTATGGCATGAAGGTGATGTGTTAATACTACTGTGTAATAATGTGGTATTATTATAGACATATAGTTAGTGATGCATGTGTATGAGTATTAAAGTGTTAGTATCTGCTGTAATTATAAAGTTGGTTATAATGATATCATACCATGATATAATATTAATCAGTTATTTATATATGTCGTGATATAGTAGTATTGGAATGTGATAAGTGATTGGTGGTGCATGTGTATATTGGTATTGCTATTTATTAGTATTATTATTATTGTACTTGGTATTAGTGTTAGTAATATTAAGTGAATGTCTATATATGATAGCATTGTTATGAATGTGTTGTCTTATGGTTGTCGTATATTAGTAACTATATTGGCACGACATGGTGATATATATGTGTGAGAGTTATTATTGTTATTAGTAGGATTGTTAGAATACCTTACCAATAGTGTGAATATTATCATTGTGTTAATAATATTGGCTGAGTATTTACACCCGAGTGCGTAGCCATAGTATGTGTGTTGCGCTTTTAAGTTATAGGATTGAATGTGAAGTGTATACATGTTGAAATATGTGCTTGTATTAGAGTAACTATGTGTATTAGTAGTAAGGGTGAATGTGTAATAAGATATAGCAAGCATGATTTAATATTGTATGAGGTGATTGCGTGTGTTTGTATGTTGGTGTTGAATGATGATAATATATTCTTGGTCGTTGTGCGTAGGTAGTTATTTAAACATAAAGTACAATGATTGTATTTGCTAGAGTGAGACTATTCTTATGTGAATATCTGGACCATTGTTTTGTGCTAAGTAAGTATTAGTTTTATATTTATATATATATATATATATATATATATATATATATATATATATATATATATATATATGTATGTACATTCTATACTTATATCATATATATATATATGATTGAAGTATATGTGTGAATTTGACTTTCCGTGATCGATATAAGTATAGAATGTACATATATATATATATATATATATATATATATATATATATATATATATATATATATATATACGCTGTGACGTTAATGTTTGAATACCTAGTGCATATATAAGCACTTGTGGTGACTATGCATGTTTGAATTATAGTCTGGCATGATCGGAGTAGTTACTAGAGCGACTAGATATGTTAGAAAGTCCGAGGACGGACTTTATCCTAAGGTGGGAAGGATGTAACGGCCGGTACTCACTATTCGTTATACGGCTGTGCGTATAGCAATTGCGGGTACCTGATTGGTTTTGTTACTTTGTATGTGAGTCGTGTCGTTGAGTCGATAGGGCCGTAGCACCTTGGTTGCATCCTTAGCAAGCCAACCCCCGACGTGTGCCCAACTTGAGATTACGGTCACCTTTCGATCGTACTTTCTTCGTGCGCGTACTTTTGTTCGTACACGTATTTATTTTGGACCCTTCTTGTATCCGAACACTATGATGTGATATGCCGTTGTGACCCTTTCGAAGAGTATTAATTTGTGGAAATATTTTGGAACGTCATTTCACGGGTCATTCTCCCACAAAATAACTTTGTTTGAAGGGGTATCGTAACTTTAGACTTCGCCGCTTGATCTCTTTATTTTTTAGTTTCGTCTTCCATTACCCTAGCCAGTGACCAATCATCGTAGCCTCGATTCTCTTGTCGACACGGTCGTCCTGGTATTTTTATTATATTTTTCGGACACCGTTTAGTTGGCCTTTCACACTAATCACTTTCGGCTCATCCTTAACCCCTGCTCATCCCTAAGTCAATCTTAATTAAAATCTGATTTTTTTAATCTAAACCAATGGGATAATACATATCTCATGTTGATTTATTTTTCTTTGCTAAATGCCACACAATCTCTACCCTCCCCCTCTCACACACCCTCTTTCCATGAAGCCTAAGTGTACCCCACTCCTACACCTATATATCAAAACAATTTTCTTACTCTCACCAAATCTGGCTATTCATCATCCCATATTAAACTAATTCTACTCTCCCTCACTCACACAATCTCTCTCCAATCAACTTAACTACACCCCACTTCTATATCTATATAGCAAAAACCCTTCCCATCTCCAAAACACATGATTTCACCTAGGCCAAAACTCCTAGCCGCCGCCAACATGTGATCGCCCGCCCTCATCTCGCCTGACCTCCGGCAACACCCCACGGCAGTCTCCACCGCCGGTAAAACCCCCCGCCCAACAGCCTTAGACTTCCCGGCCTTCTCTCCCCTACAAATACCGCCAAAAAACCCAAAATCAGCCCGCAACCCCCGCCACCTGATCCTCCTCCGCCCCGCCAAATGCCGGCGATCACTCGTCGCTCCTCCCTCTTCCTCCCTCGCCCAGTTCTCTGACCCCCTTCCTCCTTCACCCGCAGTCAAGCCCGATCAACCCTAAACCACCGGGAAACCCCAAGACCGCCCCTTCTTTGCTCCGACCGCCGGCCACCAGAACCACCGTCGACGACTTTGCTCTGGCCAAGCTTCGCCTTGCACAGCCCGTTTTCTTCCCCCAACTGCCACAGCTTCCATCCCATTGCCGAATAGATGTCAAGGACTTCAAAATTGGTAGTTTACAAACCTATATTTTAAGTGGTCATGTTGACAGATAACTTCATCGAATCCTTGCTATACCTATCGCATTTCATGGGAGATACCCATCAGGTAAACTGATATAGTTGTAGAGTATTCTCAATCTCTATAGCTTTAGCATAGATTCCTGTCAATATTTTGATGTTGCTGATGTGTTACAGCCGATGCGTGTTGGATTCACCAGTGATGAAGGCGGTAACACAATAAATCTGTGTTGGTTTAGGCACAAGTCCAATCTTCACCATATAAGTTCAGAGAAATCAACACATGCCCAAGCCGCAACACGACTACGGCCGTCTCCCCTCTGCGACGCTTTTCGGTGATCGTGCCGCTACCCGGCTGATCGTCGTTCGTTGTCACTGTCTTCTGCCGTTGACGCTGATCGCTGCCGTGCAGTGGATCATCGCACGCCTCTGTTAATTCAACCCCTGACGTCACTACCCGACGTCAGTGTAGCTCTTGCGTCGTGTTAAGGTATACCTGAACCGTAGGAACCCATAACCGCATGTTAACAAGATAAAAACTGTGTTTTTACTGCTTTGTAACTCACTAATCCAACTTAATAATACGGGACTGTAGGCTGATTGTTGGACTGAGCATGGGAGCTCTGGACTTTGTGAATCTGTGATTGGACTTTGAGATTTGTGATTCCAGCACGTATTTCAGGCAAGTGAAACTTGCCAGTTCCTTGTTTAGGCCGTGTTTTAGGCCATTCCTTGCTTTTAGCGTAAAAGAGACTAGGCGATGAAATGATAGTCGCCTAGACGCATTCTAGATCTAGCTTGACAACGAAGCTTGATCCGACCCCTTTTAATGTCATTTCATGCATCCATGTATGTCACGTTTACTTTAAATACCTGTACGCACTTCTTTTTGACTATCTATATGCCATGTTCATGCATCTTGTACATCTTGCATTCAATGTTTCATCGTGATTGCGTAGCACACGCTACACTTATTGTAATGATTGAGGCTAGGCACCTGCTTTTGCGGGCACAACCCTATGCCATATTGAAAAACACTTCCTGGCCCGTGATCCAGAAGCGAGCACAATGTTGTTGGGAAACCAACGCTCGATACACGTGGAGGGGTAGGGTTAAGCGATCACTTGAGCATAGAAGTGTGCACGTACAGCCACTTCAGCCAAAAGGCGTAAACCCTGTGCACATCGTGAAAACAAGTTAATCGTGAAATAGTGAATATTGTTTAGTAGCTCTGCTACACTTGTCATGCTTGTCTCGTTTACTCACTTGTTGCACTCATGCCATACCTGCCATGTCATTGCATTCATTCTTTATAAAACTGCTAGCTGCACTTATTTACCTTTATTAGTTTCCTTGCACAAAGTCTCCTTGGAGACTTTGCTGACATGTGCCCCTTTTCTCTTTTGGGCGTCACATGTTAGGTCGTGAGCCAGAGTTTGTCGCCGAGGACGAACAAGTTGCAGGTGTTGAGTTCGAGGACACTGGAGACCAGTCCTAGAGCTCCGTCTTGTTGTTGTTTTCTGCTTAGTTTGTGTTAGGTTGTCGGTGTGTAGCACCTCTCTTTTATGTTGATATTATGTATTATGTCGGCCACGCTTTAGGCCTCTTATCATACTCTTGTGCCTTCCTTTACGACTTGTCTCTGTATGTTTGGAATAATCTGGATGTTGTTGGTGGAGTTTTATTTCTGCTTTAAATTATTATTATCCTTGTTTTGATTAGTGGTTGCAAGGATCTGGTTATTGGAAGTTTTTTTTCTAGACGCTTATCAGACTGCAGCTTCACAGCTCCACGTCTGAGCGGACCTCCTTACGTCTCGCCTTCCATATTAGGGAAGCGGGGCGTGACAGTTGCACTCCCACTTCACTATATGTATAACTACATATACATACATATATGTCTTCCACATAGACATCTGGGCACACATAGCCACACACTAACATATACATTACACACCATGAATAATTCTCTACACGTATTATTACACGTATGTAGATCACTACTCATATCTATATGCGTAGGACATCACCCCATATCCATATCACAATACATAAGGTATCCATAAATGGCATGCTTTCATATATATCACAATACCTTCAAGTATAACGACTTATATTCTACTTGCTTACATATTTACATATACGTCTCTATGCATGCACAAACACACAACAATACACATTAATCTACACACCATTACTTGATAAACAGGGTCACTATCATGGTGTCACACCGTATGTACACCGAATCCCTATACACCCAATACTTAGTCATATGGGCTCACTCACATTTATTGGCACATAAATATTTATATACACACATTATTTAGTCACATCCATACATACACCTACGGGCACGTACTAACACATGCATGATCAAGTCTCATAAGATCCACAATCATAACTATAGTTAAATACACACATAATCTCACATTCATAGCGATACACCTACTGCCTCACACAGATAGGCATATATACCATACACAATACACATAAGAGTACATAAACATAATACGTTTCCCCCATATGTTATATACATATAGCCACCCTTGCATATCCTACGCACATATTGCCATAATAGTCAAATAAATATAAATATCCATCTACACTCCACACACGCGTATACGTATAAATGTGCAACCAAATACACACAGTCCAATACCCACATATCAAACAGTTTCATTCACTTACATTTATCAAGCATATATACACCTATATTCCGTATCTATCACATTTACATCCACATTGCACATGTATATACATACACACATGCTTTGGTACAGACCTATATATACACGCATACAAACAAGAATACATTTATCTAAGGCACACCGAGATATACCTGAATAGACAACCCTATAGGATAGATCAGCAAGTAAACAAACAAAGATATGTATAAGTTTATCTATAATACATTTTACAGCGATTTTTGAATTCTAGGGCTGACTAGGACAAGCTGACTAGGACAAAAGGGTTGATAGAAAGAGGGCCAGGATTAAATCTTGGAAAATCAATGGTTAGAATTATTTAGGATTTGGTTGAATCTTAGGTTGAACCCTAGAGCAAATCCTGTCCGTTCAATTTGCCACAAATGAATGGCCAGATGTACATCAACACAACTCACTCGGATCGCACCGCTAGATCCCACCCAACATCTTCGGTGGTTCCCAAGAAAAATAAATTGTGACCTAAGAAAAAGGAAAAGAGACTTTAATTGTGTCTCAAATCTGCTCTCTCTCTCCCCCTAAGATTACTGCGTCTTCCTATCTCCCCTAAACCCTAGGAAACTTTGTGGAAAAGCCCCAAAATTTTACGTCTTCCTCTGCCATGCACGCTTTGCTGAGGCCGTTGTCAAGGATTTCCAGGGGGGCCGACACAATCAAAGCTCTCACTACTGGTATGATTCAATCCACATCGAGTTTTTTCTTTTTTTGGGTTCGATTTTGTGAATTAATCCCATGTGTTTATTCGTCTTCCTCTATCTGAGGGTTTGAAACCCCTAGGGAACTCTGTCTGGCCTGGAAATTGAAGGGTTTGCCGCGAGTTCCTTTCAATCCCCTTTCATTTAAGGGTTCTACATGCATACTCCGCTGAGGCAGTGTTCAAAGGGGGTAGAGTACTGGCATGATCACACCTTACAAGGCTGGTAACTTTCAATCCCCTTTCATTTGATCCCATGTGTTTATTGTTTGTTAATGTTCAAATAAAAACGAATGGGGAAGTTGTATTGAAAGGTACCATGGGTTTAATAAATAAACTATATTGTTGTTTGTTATTGTTGTTACAAGGCTGGTACATTTCAATCCCCTTTCATTTATTATTGTTTGTTGTATTGAAAACAACAGCATCCAATGCCAGCATCAACAACATGCAACAGTCGAAAAAGCTGAAGAGAGAGGCACAATGCATTCCAAATGGGGAATGGAGCTCGCCACATTCTCAAATTCCCAAATCAAGCATGTCCTCAGGAACAGTGTGCACCAAGTGTTTGATTCATTGTCTCTATGATTTTTTTTCATACCGTTGTTGTTGTTGCTGTTATTGGTAATGGTGGTGTAGGATTGCTTCTCTCGATGAAGAGGTGTTCGATGTGCTCATGTTAGTCAGGGTAAGAGTAGGCTTCAATTTGTTCAGTTATTAATTCTGTGTGTTATTTTGGTTGATATTTTGATGCAGAGATTGGGTCCTCGGATTTTGGGATTTAATCTTCATCCAGTCCATGGAGAACTGTGATTGATGCATTCGAAGAGAGGTATCAAAATCTCAAAGCTGTGGAGTTTTAAATTATTTTTGTGTTGGGAATGTGCGAAATTTGTGGTTCTCTCTATGCTCTTTGTGCACATGGTTAACAACATTCTGAATTCAATTTTCGTTTTACTCTAAATACGATACTTTGTTTACATAGGTTCTGGTCACTGCTTCGAATCGTTCTCCAGACAACCTTTATGAAGGTGGTCTTCAGATGGATCTATTTTTACCATTTATTGCTACTCTTACGGTATTTCAGTACGCCTTTTTCGTTTGACTTTTTCTCCCTCACATGTAATAAGTTGCATCTATTTAAAACGTCAGTGTATGAATGCAAGAAAGATGTATTATACATGCAATTGGCTCTTTCATAGACTACGGAAAAATGACTTCAGTGAGTTTTCTTAACAACATGCTTTTGTTGTATTTAACTCTTGCAAGTTACTCTAGGCAACATGTGTTTATTACTATGTGCAGGCTGAGCAAGGTTTCTATTTTGTTGGACATGAGCAGTCTGGACTTCTTAAACAGAAATATTATCAGTTAATTGGGCAAGAAACTCAAGTGTCTCAAGTTGTGGAAGTTGTCATGGGAAGACATTTGCAGGTTTTTATATTCAACATTAAGTCTGTCCTGTTATCATTCAAAGTTTCCATACCCCCCGCAACAAAAAAAAGGAGAACTCAATTTATTTATTTTTCAGGTTCCGTGTGGGGCAAATGGATGTGCATATTTTCCTTTTGGAGAGCTTTATGTAAATAACATGCAAATATTAACACTCTGGAAAATGCAGTTAACCATTTGCATGTTTAGCTAATAATATAAAATGTCGTTAACCATTATTTAACAGTTAACCATTTGGATGTTTAGCAAATATTAACACTCAGCAACAGTAGAATTGAATTGCGATTGACTAATAATTGTTATGTATGTTTAGTTGGAACAATGAAAAATAAATATTGATTGTTGTGCTTTCATCTCTCATGGTATTATTTGTGATGGAAAATTGAAAGTGTACCATGAACCTCCCTAGCAGATGGTAGTCTTAATACATTCTCAAATATTTGAAATCCTAAAGCATTGTGGATTCTAACATTGCAAATTGATATTTGTTGAGTTTCTCATGATGGCTTACAAGTGTGTGGTCGTGTTTTTTTGTTAACATAATCCATGTAAAACACATAACATAATCACCTGCACATAACAATGCTTTACATGGATATGGAAAACTGAAGGACTGTAATGTGCATGGCTTCAGTTTTACATGGATATGGGAAAAACGTGTGAGAGTATATGTGCATGGCTTACAAGTGTGTGGTCCTGTTTTTTATGCATCCATGTAAAACTGAAGCATTGTTTCTCATTGTTAACATAATCTCTTACAAGTGTGTGTTCCTGTTTTTTTATTTATAAAATAGACTTACATGTGTTTTTTATTTATAATTTGGTGGTCTTTTTTATTTCACTAACTTAGAAAACATTGTGTACGATACAAAAGCACAATTATTGGGTTTGCTGGAGTTTTCCCCTTTAAGCTAGCTATTTATTTATCGAGTCTAATCTATTTAATCTCTTTCTGCTCGAGCACAAATATGAAATTTGTTGCTAGCCCTACATGAAGCAGAATGTTATTAGTTGCTAGAACCAATAACTGTTGCTCCTCTGTTGAAACATTAGTTTGCAATATACAATTATCAAATAAATCTTGTTGGTCCTCTGTAGGGTTTGGTCGACAGATATATTGAAACAGAATGAACATGTCGAGCTTTATTTGTTAACAAGTCAAGATTTCTTAGACAATATGTATCAAAATGATCATGTATTAACATTTCATTTTTTTATGCTCATGTTATATTACACTCTATGCATGGCTTTTTGTTTATTTTTGTGGAAAAACACTTTTTTTCATTTCTGTTGTTTCGTGTTTACAATTTAAAAGTATTTGAAAAGAAACGATACAAAATGCATCTTGGTATGTGATAATCCAGGATGATTGAAAGAGACTTCTTTGCTTTCATTCTGTCTACAAATCTAAAAGATCATCAGATTCTCATAAAAAAATAAAACTAACCATACTCTCTTACAAAACTTTAATCCATGATATGCACGTCGGTTTGACTCATAAACTTGAAAAATAAAATATACATGATAAAGCTGTGACGAATAACATGTTATTATATATTAAGTGATGTTTTACTCTAAAACACTATCATTTGCTATAAAAATATGGTTAGCAGAGTTGATGGCCATTAGCAGAGCCGAACGGAGAATGTATTCATATAAACAAGATCAAAGATTTGCCATGAAGCCTTTGCCACTGTTTCTGTAGAAATAAATCTACTCAGAAAACAAAATTGATATTTAACAGAGCCTGAATTTTTTGAACACATGATATGATTAGATCATGAAAACTTTAATATTAGTGCAAAATATGATAAATAATCTAAGTAGAGGAAAACAAGAAAAGCACTACATACAACAGAATACAACTTTTATAACTTAACGCTATATCAACGCTGGTGCTCTTGGGTATGCATCAAAAATAAAATTACTCCCCAGATAGAGCAGTCACATAATTAACTGAATTTGAGAAGGCTTCACATGAAACTCTTGGTTCTGTTGTGTTTTCATGTGATGTATATGGTAATATTATGGATTATTGCTAAGTTATTTGCTCTTGCTACTTCCTCTTTGATTAGGCACTTAATTTTGTGGTCAGTGAAGTAAAAAAGGCACAAAATAAGGCTGATACTGTCCCTGTGTAACAACTGAAAAGAATATGGGGGAAGGTGCAGTATGTGAAATGGAGGAAGGAGGCTGGACTAGATCCTACTTCAGATGGTGACTTCTTCAGGGACTCAACTATTAAAGGCTATTATAGAGCTAATGTTGTGGTATGCTTCTTGCTATCTTGGTACCGAATGATTAGATACTGTTATTAACCGCCTAATATATTAGATACTGTTATTAACCATCTGGATTTGGAAACTGATGTTCTATGTTCATCTAAAAAATAATTTATATAGACACGACTGAAGGGAGGAAGATTCCTCTCGCCTGCCTCCCCCTGAAAAACCTATCAAACGAGCGATTCCGGTGATAAATCTCTGAGACGAAGGATTTCATCGCCAAACTCAACTTGCTGATTTGTTCAAATCCCTCAACCGGCCTCTCAATCGGTTCAAATATCTACAGAATTTTTGCCAGGTAAGCGATCTCTATTGCTCTATGTTAATTTTTCAAAACCCTGGCTTGCTCCTAACTCGAAATCTAAAGTTGTTATCTGGGTGTTAGTAAAAATTGGTTCTTGATTGATGAAAGACAGATACCATGATACATTTTCTTAAGATCCAGTCAGCTAGCCAGCTATTGAAAATCTTAGGGTAGCAAAAAATTTCAGTTGAATGTTGATTGTTTCATTCGAACTGCATTGAAAGTCAAAATAATTTTGATGGAAATTTGTATGTAATTTTCTTTGTAATTCTGAAATGTGTTTGTCTTTGGATAGTATGGGATTTTGGATCTAATGTTGTAGGTCTGTGTTTTTTATCGTTCAGGGCATGTCAGGGCGTGTTGATAATGTGTACGGTGATCGCAACATCATCTGCACTCTTCTCCTGGTGTCGCAGATGGCAGAAGAGTAGGCCATGGCCAATGCTTAGCCCAACCGATCAGCTGAAGAACTGTCGCATCTGTATTCTTCTCCCCCTCTCCCCTCTGATACATGTATATAAAGCTTTAAGATCATTGGGCTCTGCAATACTGCAGCTACTGCCAACATCATGTATAAATCATGTTGCTATACTGTAACTAATTACATGTTGAAAACTTTCCCCATTGTTGTTTAATTAACTTTCTCCATAGTTTTCGTTTTGTTGATAGGGAGAGAATTTGGGAAGAATCCTTTTTATATCAAAAAAGTTGGAAGGAAATGTGCTTAAGACCAAGGAATTCATAGATTCTTCTGTGGGTTGCAATATCTATGATTTAGTGAATCACAATCATGGATGAAGACGGTTCAAGTTGTATGCAATTTGGAAATTTGATGTGGGCTGAGGTGTTGACTTTTATTGTGCTTTTATTATTAATATTCGTTTAAAATTAGGGGATATAAGATTTTAAAGGTGTCGATCTTTTCAATCAATTGTGCCCTTATGGCACGTGTAAATCTGTAAGAACTAAATTTTGGGGGAACTAAATTTCTTGGGGGTACTAAACTCTCTGTGGGAACTAAAATTCTTATGAAAACTAAATTCTTTGAGGGGAATTAAATTTTGGGGGGATCTAAAATTTTTAGGGGTACAAACAATTATTATGCTTTAAGTATCATTATTTATTTAAAATCAGGGGTTTCAAAGTTTTGAGAGGGAAATATTTTAGATGCACCGTGCCCTAAGGGCACGGGTTATGACTACCTATATTATATTTGACAACCTTTTTTGAAGCATAGAGCTGACTAGGACAATCAGTTGATAGAAGGATGGTTGAAATTTAATCTTGGGAAATCAATGGTTGAGATGAGAGCGTGGAAAGTTTTGGAGGGAAAAACATTTCTGGGGAAATGAAATTTTCTGGAGAAATGAAAGTTTTGGGGAAAGAAAGTTTTTGGGGAAAGAAAGTTACTGGGGAATAGCAGAGTGCACGCAATTAATGCATTTAGAAAAAACTTTAACTTGCACTTAATACTGTAGCAGATTGAATAATCCATCACTCAACGAGGGGCCCACCATCTCTTCGACGCATGGGACAACAAGATGAGAATAATTTCTCGCACCAAAGGTGCACATGCCGAAGGCACCCGCGCAATGTTTTTACGCTAATTTGTTATTCCGACTCAAAGGCACCATCGTCGAATTTGTTGTTCTATGTCAAATGTGTTGTTTTACGCCGAATTTGTTGTTCCGCACAATTTTGACTGTGTAAATAATTTTTGGGGAACAAAGATTTCGCAGGGTAAAATCTTAAATGAACCGTGCTCGCAGGCACGGGTTATGACTAGTCTATTTTATATTTGACAACGTTTTTTGAATTCTAGGACTGAATAGGACAAGATAAAGAGTGGCTGAGATTTGATCTTGGTAAATCAATGGTTGAGATTGATTTTGTTAAAATTTTGGTGGAAAAAATTAAATTTTGATGGGAAAAGTGTCTTGGGAACCAAAACTTTGAAATTAGAAGTGTCTTGGGAAAAATCGTGGAGATTAAATTTGGGGGAAAAGTGCCTTGGAAACCTAAATTTTGAAATTAAAAGTGCCTTGGGAAATATTGTAGAGAAGCATGATACATTAAATTAAACAAAATAAAAAATTTAGCGTAAAACAATTTAATAGAACAACAAATTAGCGTAAAAATACCCTGAGGTTTTTTGTTCTGCGCACGCGTCGAAGGCGCCCGCTAAATTTTTTTAAACTAATTTGTTGTTCCGCA
The DNA here is from genome assembly GCA_030789695.1 of Scilla litardierei. Taxonomy (NCBI): domain Eukaryota; kingdom Viridiplantae; phylum Streptophyta; class Magnoliopsida; order Asparagales; family Asparagaceae; genus Scilla; species Scilla litardierei. The sequence goes on from CM061141.1 coordinate 302,640,194, forward strand.
CCGTAGGCGCGGGCGTCAAATTTGTTGTTCCGCACCGAAGGTACTGCGGCGAATTTGTTGTTCTGCGCCAAAGACGGCCGCGTCGAAAGTGCCCGTACCGCTAAATAATTTTACGCTAATTTATTGTTCTGTTAAATTCTGGATGTGAAAATAATTCTCCGAGGCACAAAGATTTCGAGGGGGGAATCTTAAATGAACCGTGCCTGCGGGCACGGGTTATGACTATCTATTATACAATTGACAACCTTTTTTCAATTCTAGGGCTGACTAGGACAAGCTGACTAGTACAAAAGGGTTGATAGAAGAACCACTGTGATTTAATTTTGATGAATTAATTGTTGAGATGAGATTTTGTGAAGAGTTTTAGAGGAAAAAACATTTCTGGGAAAACGAAAATTTATGGGAAAATGAAAATTTATGGGGAAATGAAGTTTCATGGGAATAAAAGAGGGCACGTAGTTTATGCAATTGCGAAAAAAATTTAACTTGCACAATGCTGCGGATCGAATGATCTCTTACTCAACGCGAGGCCCGACGTCTCTTCGATGCATGCGACAACAAAATGAAAATAATTTCCGCGCCGAAGGTGCACGCAAAATTTTCTTATGCTAATTTGTTGTTCCGCGCCGAAAGCGTCCGTGTCGAATTTTTTGTTCCGTGTCGAAGGCGCCTGCGCCGAATTTGTTATTCCGCCCGAAGGCGACCGTGTCGCTAAATTTTGTTGTTTAAAATTTAAAAAAAATTTGGGGAACAAAAATTTGAACCGTGCCTGCAGGCACGAGGTTTTGGGGAACAAAAATTTGAACCATGCCCGCGGTCATAGGTTATATACGCTAATTTGTTGTTCCACGCCGAAGGCATCCGCGCCGAATTTGTTGTTCCGCGCTGAAGGCGTCCACACCAAATTTGGTGTTTCATGTCTTAGGCGCCTGCGCCGAATTTGTTGTTCCGTGCCGAAGGCGCGTGTGCCGCTAAATATTTTTACGCTAATTTATTCTTTTAAATTTTAATAATTTTTTGGAGGACAAAGATTTCGCGGGGGGAAATCTTAAATGAATCGTGACCACGGGCACGAGTTATGACTAGTGTGTGTGTGTGTGTGTGTGTGTGTGTGTGTGTGTGTGTGTGTGTGTGTGTGTGTGTGTACATATTCAACCAATATACACATCATTACATATACTCCTACTGTACACTAAACATACATGAACACATTCCTACACTCCATTGCGACATGTATAATAGAAGTTTATACAACTATGATACATATTCACCTCTATACAACAAGTAATACCCCCACATAGATACTCCACAAGCACATGCGCATTATACAACCACAGATGTACAAGTTGATGGAAATTGAATTCCACCCCAAGTGGTTTTGATGATGAGCACACCAAATGAGGTTAGTATACTAACTACACTACAAATTAAGTGTGCAGATTATGCGATGAATGAAAAGCTTTATACATACTCCGAAGAAGCACAAATCTACGCTCACTTAGCAAAGACAAGGACAACATTGCTAGCTCGATGATGAAGCTCAAGCTCAAACGGAAAAGAAGATCAAGCTCAAACTCGCATTCACATCATCATCTGATCAAGCTTTGCGAAAACTTGTACTAAGTCTATAGTGTGTGAGTTGTGTCTTTCTTAGGATTATGTTAAAGCCAAAAATAATTATAACACATACACACACTCAAAGTGATTTCGAAGTTAAATGTTTTTAAATGTTTTAAAATCATTTTCAATCTCTTGAGAGCAATTGCTAGTTACTTCTCATCTTTGTAGTTAATCTCCATTACACCCTGGAGTTAATTACATCTCTTGCTAGCTGTGTTTCAGAGAAAATTGCTCTGGGAGTCGACTACCAAAGAGTGGGAGTCGACTACTAGCTGGAAATTGTTTTTCTCCTGAAACACTCTGGGAGTCGACTACCACTCCTAGGGAGTCGACTACCAGCTGTCGAATTTCAATGTTTTGACCTGATTTTAATTATCTCTCCAACTTATTGCTCCCATGATTTTCGGGGCAAAAGTCAAACTAATTTGAAATTCAAATCCTCTCATTTTACCTATAAATAGAGAATCATTTTGCGAGATCAAAATACACAATATACTTGAATTCAAAATTCTCTCTTGTGCAAAATTCTAAAGGATCTCTAATTTTCAGCTCTCATTTCTTTTAGCCAAATCTGCGTTTATATTTCTGATCTCTTTTCTTTAAGTTATTATTATTTTTGAGATCAACATTTTATTTGGCTATTGTTTTTCAAAATCCATGTTCTCTATTCTCTGATTCTATTTGAAAGGATTTTTGAAAACATTGATTTAGATCACAAAGACTTAATTCATATCTTTGTGTGATCTAAGATCATATTCTATTTAGCCACGAATACACTTTGTTATCTATTACTCTTGACTATAGAATTTGGGTGTAAATCCAAACTCCACCAAATATTGTGGTGAGTTGGATATTGATTTTCATTATGTGATCTGCCCTTTGTTATAAGGGTGTTGAAAATCCTAGACAAGTCTAGGTGTTGCAGTGCTGCAATCGGAAATCCTAGTCAAGGCTAGGTGTGTGGAAAAATCCTAACGAGTGGAGTTAGGTGCTTGTATTTGCCAAGGCAAATAGTGGAAATCTCGTACCGGATTGGTCAGAGACTGGACGTACCTAATGTTGTGGGGAACCAGGATAAAAATCCTTGTGTTTGCGTTTGATTCTTTCTGTGTTTGTTTATCTTTGCACTTATATTATTATTTGCTGATTGTTGCAAAGATTAACTCTCTGTTATCCGCTGTGAATATAGATATAATATTGGTATTATCTGTAATCGCATCTATCTCATTCTTTTAGCTGAGCTGTGTATAATATCCCTCTGAGAGTCGACTACTGTTCATAGGGAGTTGACTACCAGAAGAGTTTTCTCTCTGATTTGTTTTTAAGATTACTTAAGTTGATTAAGAACCAAGCGTAGATCACTCTACTTGGTTTCTTAGGCAACATTAGAAGGTTTTGAATTGTGCTAACCAATTAGAACGAAAAAGTTTATTTTTATACAACACTATTCAACCCCCTTCTAATATTGTTTGCCATCCACAGGATCCAACACTTGGTATCAGAGCAAGGCTATAAAGGTAATGGCAGCAACATCGTTTCACTCTGAAGGACTCAACACCATGCGACCACCCCTGTTCAAAGGAACAAACTACGCTAGCTGGAAGATCCAGATGAAGACTCACTTGGAGTCGATGTACATCTAAGCATGGACCATCACTAAAGTTCCATATATCGCACCTACCGAAGTTGAGTTCGGAAAATGGTCAGCCGACGACAAGAAGAGAGCAAATATCAATGCAAAGGCGATGAATGCACTATTTTGCACCATAACAAGTAATGAATTCAATCAAGTTTCTCAATGCGATACAGCGCATCAAATATGGCACACCCTTCAGGTAAGTCATGAGGGAACTGAAAAGGTAAAAGAATCCAGTATAAATGTTTTACACTCTAAATTTGAATCTTTCAAAATGGAAGAAGGAGAGAGTATCACCGATGTGAATACTCGTTTTACTAACATTACAAATGAGATCACGGGATTAGGAAAGAAACTTTATGAATACGAGCAGGTGATGAAGATATTGAGATCTCTCTGACCCGAATGGAAAGGAAAGACAACCGCGATTCGAGAGCACACAACGTGAAAGATCTTACCATCGAAGAGCTGATGGGAAATCTCATGGCATATGAGATTGAACTTAAAGAAGACAAGAAGATCGAAGAAAAACCAAAGAAGAAGAATCTTGCTTTCAAAGCTCAAGAAGAAGATTCCGACTACACGGACAAAGAGGATCATATTGCCTTCATCTCAAAGAACTTTAAAGAGTTCATCATAAGTAAGTATGGTAAACGCTCTTTTAGACCCACTAACGGTATTATCTGTTTTGGTTGTAATAAACCAGGGCACGTCAAAAGAGACTATCCCTTGGAAAGGAACAACCATGATTCCAAACAACGTGGAAAGAACCGAGAGAGCCACGAGAGAAGAAACAATGGAAGACACAGGTTTCGACGACCAAAGAAGGAAGCCTACGCAGCCTTCGACCAAAGCGACGTTTCTTCATCCGATGAATCCTCAGAAGATGACAAAGACGGAAGAAGAGAGACAACACATATGTGTTTTATGGCTTCCACATCATCTAAGGTAAGCACCATGCAAAATTCATCTAGTGATAATGATTCATCATCAAGTGATGATGAAGATATGGATTATATGGGAGCATATAAGGAGCTATGAAAAATGCATGAAAAGCTCATTAAAGAACATAGAAAAACACTTTGATTAGTTAAGAACGAGACTAAAGAAAAGGACAAGATTAATAAAGAAAACATTGCATTAAAAGAAAAGAATGAGTCTTTGCAAAAAGACATTCTTTTCATGAATGAAATGGTTGAAAATTTGAATAATCTTCTCATATCTGTCAAAGACACATACGACGCTATGATGAAAATTGTTGAAAATTTCAACAAAGGAAAGGGAAAGCTAGATAGTTTAATTGAAAACCAAGAAGCTTCATCTAGCAAAATGGGACTTGGATATGTTTCAAATCATACCAAGAAACGTGTTAAGCATACTAGGATGCATCATTCTAACAAAAATATTTTGAGCATCTGGATACCAAAGAACATGTCCGAGCAGAGACAAAAAAGGTACGCCATAAACTTTGTTCAAAAAGTTCATTTGTACACGAATTACAAATATGTTTTCTATAAAGGAACTAAACCATATTGGGTTTGGTTTCCTGAAGACTAACCCTCTGTACTCAAAAGCAAGGAGTACCATAAACGCTTATCTTTTCAGGTACTCAAAAAGAACGAGGAGGACAAACAAGAACAGCGTCAAAAAGCTTTTGCGACAAAAATTGCTTCGCAAAACTATATGTTCAAAATGTTTAAATAAATTAAAGTGATTGTTAAATTTTTAAAAAAAATTCTTTTATATGATTATAAATGTTTGCTTTATATTTATAAAACATTTTTCTTTCAAAAACGCACTCAGCCTAGGACCAAACCCCCTCAGGATGAGAAAACGACTCGGCCCAGCAGGGAGTCGACTACCTATATGAGGGAGTCGATTACCAGTGAGCTGTGCGGAAATATGGGTTATTTTTTTCTTACTGGTTTTGGGTTCCATTAAGTTAAATGGGTTAAAAGACAAGAGGCAACTTAAACCCAATAAGGAGAAATGATCTCAACCCTTGATCTCTTGATCTAAAGACCTCTATTCATCATCTTCTTTTACCCTAAGAGATAAAAACCCCAAAGCAACCAACCCTAGGTAGTCGACTACCTCTCTTTCACCCCTCTTTGAAATTTTTTTTCTTGCTCTTTTGGGTTATTCACCTCATCTCATCATCCTCCAAAGTATATCTCAAGGTAAAAACTCCTCTCATCAACTTTTACTTCATTTACTTGTTGATATTCTTGTTTTGTAAATCAATTTTGTTTTTATCTAGATGCCTTTCAAGAAAACTATCTCTAAGAAGAGGAAGTTTACAAATGAATCATCTCTCTCTCAAAGAGAAATTATTGAAGCTTACCTCTTTAAGAATGTTTCATATGACAAATTTCTTAGCATCTCTAAAAGGAAAATCCTCCCTGAGAGATTTGTTAACTTAGATCATGTTCTAAATTACGAAATTGTCGATATTCTAGAGTTTCAGAATCTTCTTACCCTATTTTCATCTAAAAATGTCTTCATGTGCTATCCTAGGCTTGTGTAACTTTTTTACACCAACATGGACTTTGATCTTGTTAAATCTAGATTTGTCACCAAAGGTCTTGACTCTAAAATAGCCATGACTATTAAATCCCTTAGGCAAGCCTTAGGAATTTCTTACTCTGGAGAACTGCTGGATAATATTGAAATGACTAATAGGGATATCATTGATAGAATGTACTTACCAGGTAGATATTTTCAAACTAAACTACCTTGTAGTGATTTGCGCTCCCCAGCAAGAATTTTAGCAAATATCATATCCTATAATATCACGCAGAAGTCGGGTAGCCATTCTATCCTTTCTGAAAAACAGGACAAATGTATTTACGCAATGCTAGGTAATATCCGCGTAAATTGGTCTAAAGTTATCATGGATTCCATTCTTGCCTCTGCAACATCTGATAGGTTATCTACCTCCTTAGCTCATGGCCATTATCTTACAATTCTATTTATTGGTCAAAATGTTCCTGTTGACAATGAAACCGAAATTTTGGAACCGGCTCTTATGTTTGATGCACACACGCTCGGAAGAATGGGGCTTCATATTGATCTCAACCAAAATGTCCCTGAAGAAACTCTTGCTGCTGAACAAGGAGAATCTTCTGCTAAAAAGAAAGGTAAAACCCCTATTGTTACAGAATCTGATGAAGAAGAAGAGGAAGAAAAAGATTGTGAAGGAGAAGAAGATGATGATGAGGAGCCACCGGCCTATATTGTGGAACTTCAAGACATGTTGCTTAAGAAGATTTCAAACTTGAAGATTTCTCAAAAGGCAGGATTTGAAGCTCTTAACAAGAAGGTTGATGATCTGAAGGATCTGGTGGTGAGTAGCAATGATATGACCGAGAAAACTTTCAAGACAATCGACAATCCTTGAGGAGATCAAGTCCTTGAAGAAGGAGAAGAATGGTGGTCATTCTTAATTTTAAAACAATGGTCTTTTTAAACAATGGTCTTTTTAAAAAACAATGGTTTTCAAACTCTTGGTCTGTAATAACTACCTTATGTTGTGATGGTTGACACTCTTATAATTTTTTTGTTTATGGTTGAACATTATGCTTAATTATTATCTAATATATTTTGCTAAAAATATGTTGATCATATCATTATACTAATACTTCTCTGCAGAATTGATCATTGATTTACTTTCTCTCCAACTTCATGTTTATTATCTGAAATATTTGTTGAAATAAGTATGTTATTTTTGATTGATAACAAGGGGAAGAAAGATATGAAATGCAAAAATGAATGTATTGTTTTTGCTAACGGCTTTGATGCAGGGGAGTACCGCATCTAAGCAGGGGGAGTAAGTAATTTTATTAGAGTCAATATTGATTTAAACTTACTTCATTTTTCATTTGGGTGTCATCATCAAAAAGGGAGAGAATGATGCAAATTGTTATCTATTACTCTTGGCTATAGAATCTGGGTGTAAATCCAAACTCCACCAAATATTGTGGTGAGTTGGATATTGATTTTTATTTTGTGATCTGCCCTTTGTTATAAGGGTATTGGAAATCCTAGACAAGTCTAGGTGTTTCAGTGTTGCAATCGAAAATCCTGGTCAAGACTAGGTGTGTGGGAAAATCCTAACGAGTGGAGTTAGGTGCTTGTATTTGCCAAGGCAAATAGTGGAAATCTCGTACCGGATTGGTCGGGGACTGGACGTACCCAAGGTTGTGGGGAACCAGGATAAAAATCCTTGTATTTGTGTTTGATTCCTTTTGTGTTTGTTTATCTTTGCACTTATATTATTATTTGCCGATTGTTGGAAAGATTATATCACGCCCCGCTTCCCAAAATTACGGAAGCGAAACGTGATTAAGGTCCGCTTGGGCCGGAGCCGTGAGGCTCGGACCTAATAAGCGTCTGTAGGGTTACCATTTAATATTACAGGTTCTTGCATTTATAAAATTTCGGAACAACAAAAGTATTGAAAGAAGGATGCATTCATTTTATAAAAGATATAATATCCAGCATGTGACAAGTCTAATAAAAGAAGCCTAAGCATGGCAATAAACTACAAAAAGGAAACTAATGGCGCGAAGCACCCAACCTAGGCAGACTGTAAAGTGGTGCTATGCACCCAACCAAAAAGTAGTAACCTCTGAAAGTCTGCAACGGTGAGGGGACTCTAGGTCTGGTTCTCGTCAGGAACGTACTCCGGGTCGACGTCATCTGGCTCCAAGTATTCAGGTACATCTGGCTCGTCCACGTACTCTGGTTCAACACCTGACGTACAGCACCCAAGAGAAAAGGAACTGTACGTTAGGTAATTTAAGAGCAACATTTTACTGGTTGATTAATATGATGTTGTTATGACATGGCAGTTATACTAGATAGAAAGTAAAGTGGTGCAAGAAAAGTAAACATGGCAGATAGTAGCTGTAGCATGTGCTACCGGCAACGGGACTAAGCTAGACGGGACAGGACAGGACAAGACAAGACAAGACATGTGTGACTCGAAGGGTTCATGCCTTATGGTTTGAGGAAGATCAGACCCTCTCCTCATGCGACCTCTAAACCCTACCCAAAACCCAAGTGCTCAAGACAAGACAGTATAGGACCACTCACTCTGCTAGGTGAGTACCTCTATCCCCATGGTCTGTAGCATATCTCTCACTCTGCGAGGTGAGCGACGAACATCCCGTAGGTGAATCTGTACCACTGTATAGGACCACTTACTCCGTTAGGTGAGTGCCTCTATCCTCACGGTCTGCTGGGACACTCACTCTGCTAGGTGAATACCGAGCTTCCTGTTGGTGTTTTGTAACGAAGATCACCCACTCTGCTAGGTGAGCGTCTTATTGCTCGTAGGCTATGTAAGACATGATTTGCAAGATGTTCATGACATGGCAAGAGTAAAGTTGTTCTAGGGTGTCCACACGCACGCACACACAGATGAAACCTGTGATAGCAGTTGTTGTTGTTGTTGTTGATTCTAGGGGGTCCACACACACAGATAAGTCCTATGGTGTCAGTTGTAGTTGTTGTTTGTGCTTAGACTTCGTCGTCAAGTCTAAGCTGTCAAGGGGGTCTCGGACGCTATCATTTCACGTTCGGTTCTCTTTAGTCGTACTTTCACAGTTAAAGGGGTGATGGCCTAAACGTGGCCGAAAGTACGCAAGTAGAAACACTTGCCTGCGATGGCGAGAGTGTCGTCTATCTGGAGAGTCCAGTCGAAGTGGTGTGTCAGTGAGGGTCCGTCTGAAACGGGTCAACAGTGGTGTCAGGACACGTTTTCACCATTCCTATTAGAGTTCATTTCTATGTTCAACGGGACTATCCTAGCAGGCCAAGTCACGTTTTTGTTTTGGTTCAGCCTAATCGACGATCATCCTATGTGCACAGATATTCAGTCCTTCATCGATGTCTAATATTTTGCAATGTTTTAAAAGAGCAGAAATGAAATTTAGTTATTGTTGATGATTTTTACATTAGGTTTTCGATTTGCTACAGTGGGGGTTCTTTCTACACGTTAGAGGACTAACCTTTTGACGTCGATCGAAAAGCGGATGTAAGGTCTGAACGGTGATAGATCGGTGTCGTCTGCAACATCTCAGCCACAGGTAGCACAGCAAGACACTTCTGGACAGCAAGATGGAGGCATAAAACAGCGAGCAAATATCGATCTCTCACCCGTTGCGGGTAGCGCAATAGATCTTCACGATGGCGGCAACGTCGGGGAAAAACACGCGAGTTCGGCGACGCGCATGAACTCCTAGGATCCAAGGGGCTGTCGGTGATCGAAGGAGGTCAGTGGGGGTTGCTTGGCCTGGTGGTTGGCCGACGGCATCAGTGCACGGCGATGGGCGGCCGTGAGACGACGAAGAGGACAGATTTACGCAACGATCATTGTCGCACGTCGCGGTGGAAAAGCGGCGACCAGAGGAGTCAAAGGGGACTTGTAATAGCTAAAGGGGTTCAAGAGCGATCTAACGGTGATGGAGTGGTTGCCGGAAGTGGTCGGAGATGGCCGGGCGTCTGCGTTGAAGAACAGTGCACAGATCTGTCAAAAACAGCCGCTAGGGCTTGGTTTCAACGGGTTTTCGAGGAGTTAGAGATGAGGGAAGAGAGTAAGGGGAATTGCAAATGATAGGAGGGTTCGATAGGAGTCCAAGGTGGTAGGGTGGTCGCCGACGGTGGCCGACAGTGGCCGGGCACGGCGTTTTTCCGGCGATGGACAGATCTGTTCAAACTGCCATTTGTGTTGTGTTTGAGTGTTTTGAAGGAGATAGAGACTAGAGGAAAGGGGAAGGAGAGTTACAGGTGATAGGGGGTTTGAGAGGAGTCAAGTGGGGGTGGTAGTGGTCGCCGACGGTGGCAGACAGCTGGCGGCCGTGAGCAGATCTGGCGAGATGTACAGCAGCATCAATTTTCGGCCAAGGCTTGTTTGATGTGGGGTTTGAGAGTTTTTGAGAGGGGGAGAGGGAGGAGAGGAGGAGGAGATGGTGGTGGCCGGAGGTAGGGTGCTGGAGGAGGCCGTCGGTAGCTGGAGGATGAGTAAGGAGGCTGTTAGGGCTGATTTGTGTGGGTTGCTAGGGTTCGGCCTGGGTTAGTTGTTTTTTGAAGATGAAGTTTGCTTAAACAAAATTTAAGGGGGGTATAATTAAGGGGTGACTAGGAGAGATGGTGAGTGAAGGGGGTGTACAAAGTGGGAAAATGTTGGGTGAGGGTAGTGGCTGAATCAAATTTCATGATACGTACAAATCTTCTAAGATTTGATTAGCAATTTGAATTTGAAATTGATAAGGCTAAACGGGCTTCGAAATTACATAGTGATTTGGGTGGGCTAGGGGTGTCAGAAAATTACGAAAAAAATATCGGGACGACCGTGATGAAGAGAGGCTCGGGGGTACAGTGGTCGATCACATGTTGGGTTCACAGAAAATGAACTAAAAAATAAAGGTCAGGCGACTAAGTCTAAAGCTACGACGTCTCTCCAATCGAACTTGATTTGTGGGAGAACGACCTGTGAAATGACGTTCACCAAAAATCCCACAAATAACCACTCTTCTCTACGGTCACACCGACATATCACATCGTATAGTCCAGATCCAAAAGAGGCCAAATAAAATACGCACACAAAAAGAGTCGTATGCGCTGAAAATACGAACAGTCGGAAAGCGGCCGTTACATTCTACACACCTTAGAAATGATTCTGCCCTCGGAATCACTTATACTAATAACAATAATATCTATACACACTTATGCCTACAGCTCCCATATTCCACATAATGATCTCTAATCCGATAACTTCAAACATTGTTCCTCAAATAATCCATCTAAACCCGTCTCTCCACTAGCTAATGCTACAACTAGAAACACAACATAGCACTTGACTATAAATCCACATTATCGTCTACCAGTCATCAATCATCTCACCCCCAATACATTCTCCATCATATTTTCTCATAAATTTATCCTCCATAATCAATGAACCATCAAACTACATCTATCCTTACCACTATAACTAATCCCAACCAATATTAAATCCGTCTACCTAACCATCCATTCATCTCAACACGTCGTGTTATTCCCAATGTCTTCTCACGTCAACTTAATAATCAAGTCTTGATGCTTTAAATGCTCTACTCATTTCATGATCACCGTAAATCATAATATAACTCCATAGCTACTCCCATCTACCACTCGTCTAAGTTTCAAAACTGATAAGTAATCATCTCCCTGTGTATAATTTCATTCAACCAGAATTCCCCATTGAGTCTTTCACGCATTGGTATTATTAAAAGTAAATAGATAAGTCTTGGATGTCTCCCTCTTTTCATTCGAAAAAAATCTAATCTAATATCCTTGTGTTCAAAATCAATTAATCACTGTTACATCATATCTCCTCACACACTATGACTACCCGCACACATAATCCTATAACAATAAAAGCTAGTCCTGATAATATAACAACAATAAAATAACACTTCGAAGAGGGAACGAAGAGAAAAGAAAGTTTAAGGCCAATGACATATTTTAAAACAGGTGGAAAAAAACGTGTGCAGTTGTGGTATTGGATGAGGGAAGATAGGTGGGTTGTGATCTTGTGAGCTAGTTTCAAAACTTTAAAGATTTAGTTTAAAAGAAAACAAAAGTTTTGATACAATCACATGCAGCCAAATATAAGCTATACTATAATACGAAAAACTAAGTCTAAGGAATTGCCTGCTATGACGCTATCCATACCTATATAAATACCATCATTCAGACAACTCCATATGTATATCACGGACCACACTGAGTATACACACATGACACAAGAGACAATCTTTAAGATCCTAAGGGTAGCACACTCATACAGATCCACACAGTCTACCTATATACATGCACCATGACGACATCACAAAAAATCAATGGGCCCACTACTAAACTAGAGTTGACAAGGCAATGACAAGCTCTAATGTCTAAACAATAGAAAGGAAAACCGAAATCGAAAACGTAACGAAATAAGATCGAAAGGAACGAGTTTCAATAAGGCGGGGTAAGGAGATAGCTGGTTAGGTGGGACAAAATATTGCTCAAAATAATTAAGTAGATGAAAGAAGAATTACGTGTAAAATATGGTATCATATACATTTATACTTATAAAAATATGTAGAAATGGTGAGCAGATGGTAGAAAATTACAACTCGGAATATGTGAGGTAGTGATTTGTTTCACAAATGAAAAAAGGTTTATACAAAAAAAATTTGAAATATGAGCACGATGAACATAGTAGTTTAGAAAATATTCTAAAAGTACGTACGGTAAGTGGTTAAAATAAATTCCATAGTTTAGAAAGGAAAAAATGTTATAGTGAATTATCAAAATGGTAGAAAGGTTTTTAAACCGAAATACAAAAGATACGGGTTCGAAAATAATTACGAGATAGTAACTAAAAAAATTTACGACCAAGAAGGATTTAAAATCCAAGAGAAAAGAAAAAAATTTTAATTCAACCGAAAAGCAAGAAATTTAAATATGTATTAAGGGGTTCTCAAAGAAGTTAAACTGAGCGAAGAATTTAATGAGGAAATTTGAAAATACTTTTAGATGAAACATGATTTGCAATGGGGAAGACTCAAAGAATTAACGATAATCGTCATGAAGCGATCACATGAATTGAGATCGAGGAATGTGATCGCATGATGAATACGCCTAAGATATGATTCATGAAAAGCTGGGATGGAAACCTACGACTGATAACACAGAAGTGTAATGATTGGGAAGATACTAGAAATCAGAGGTTCTAATTATCGGGCCATCAAAAGATCAGGAGAACTCGGCTTTAAGACTTCCTGATGAGCTAGACTGTAATAGAGAGATCTCAGGGAAGAGTCCTAAGCGAGTCAAGATTTCATTCTGCTGGGCCCGAAGTTGATGGACCCGAGCAAACGACTAAAAGAAAGACTCTAGAAATCTAACATGGTCAGAGTCGGGTGAGGGGCTACTAGAGTATCCTAAGACGAGTATGACTAAATCTTAACCAAGGCGCCTGACTATCAAACTTGGACGTCTATCTAAGTATTCCTACCATCTAAGACAAGGAAAACCCTATTTAAACTTGTACATGTTAAACTGGATCTATATTAAATGAATGCGGTACTCCTATTGTTTCGAACTTTTGCACGACCTGCATAGGCCACCACTAAAACCTGTCACGCAACGCTTCCCAAAAAGACGGAAGCGAAACGTGACTAAGGTCCGCTTGGGCCGGAGCCGTGAGGCTCGGACCCAATAAGCGTCTGTAGGCTTACCATTTAATATTACAGGTTCTTACATTTATAAAATGTCGGAACAACAAAAGTATTGAAAGAAGGATGCAATCATTTTATAAAAGATATAATATCCAGCATGTGACAAGCCTAATAAAAGGAGCCTAAGCATGGCAACAAACTGCAAAAAGGAAACTAATGGCGCGAAGCACCTAACCTAGGCAGAGGGTAAAGTGGTGCTACGCATCCAACCAAAAAGTAGTAACCTCTGAAAGTCCGCAACTGTGAGGGACCTCTAGGTCTGGTTCTCGTCAGGAACGTACTCCGGGTCGATGTCATCTGGCTCCAAGTATTCAGGTACATCCGGCTCGTCCACGTACTCTGGCTCAACACCTGATGTACAGCACCGAAGAGAAAAGGAACTGTACATCAGGTAACATCTACAAGAAAGGGGTGAGAGACTCTACTGCAAGTGTAAGTTAATTTAAGAGCAATATTTTACTGGTTGATTAACATGATGTTGTAATGACATGGCAGTTATACGATGCAGAAAGTAAAGCATTGCAGGAAAAGTAAACGCGGTAGACAATAGCCGTAGCGTGTGCTACCAGCTACAGGACTAAGCTAGAGGGGATAGGACAAGACAAGACAAGACATGTGTGACTTGATGGGTTCACGCCTTACGGTTTGAGGGGGATCAGACCCTCTCCCCATGTGACCGCTCAATCCTACCCCAAACCCAAGTGCTCAAGACAAGACAGTATAGGACCACTCACTCTGCTAAGTGAGTGCCTCTATCCCCACGGTTTGTAGCGTATCTCTCACTCTGCTAGGTGAGCAACGAACGTCCCGTAGGTGAATCTGTACCACTGTATAGGACCACTCACTTTGCTAGGTGAGTGCCTCTATCCTCACGGTCTGCTGGGACACTCACCCTGCTAGGTGAATACCGAGCTTTCCGTTGGTGTTCTGTAACGAAGATCACCCACTATGCTAGGTGAGCTTCTTATTGCCCGCATGCTATGTAAGATATGACGTACAAAATGGTCATCACATTGCAAGAGTAAAGTTGTTCTAGGGTGTCCACACGCACGCACACACAGATGAAACCTATGATAGCAGTTGTTGTTGTTGTTGATTCTAGGGGTCCACACACACGTACACAAAGATAAGTTCTATGGTGTCAGTTGTAGTTGTTGTTTGTGCTTAGACTTCGTTGTCAAGTCTAAGCTGTCAAGGGGATCCCGGACGCTATTATTTCACGTTTGGTTCTCTTTAGTCGTACTTTCACAATTAAAGGGATGATGGCCTAAACATGGCCAAAAGTACGCAAGTAGAAACACTTGCCTGCGATGGCGAGAGCATCGTCTGTCTGGAGCGTCCCGTCGAAGTGATGCATCGACGAGGGTCCGCCTGAAACGGGTCAATGGCGGTGTCAGTACACATTTTTCACCATTTCTATTAGAGTTCATTGCTATGTTCAACGGGGCTATCCTAGCAGTCCAAGTCACGTTTTTCTTTTGGTTCAGCCTAATCGACGATCTATCCTATGTGCGTAGATATTCAGTCCTTCGTCGATGTCTAATATTTTGCAACATATTAAAGGAGCAGAAATGAAATTTAGTTATTGTTGACGATTTTTAGATTAGATTTTCGATTTGCTACAGTGGGGATTCTTACTACGCGTTAGAGGACTAATCTTTTGACGTCGATCGAAAAGCGGATGTCGGGTCTGAACAGTGATGGATCGGCGTCATCTGCAACATCTCAGCCATAGGTAGCACAATGAGACACTTTCAGACAGCGAGGTGGAGGCACGAAACAGCGAGCAAACGTCGATCTCTCTCCCATTGCGGGTAGCGCAACGGATCTTCATGACGACGGCAACATCGGAGAAAAACACGTGAGTTCGGTGACGTGCGTGAACTCCTAGGATTCAAGGGGGCTGTCGTTGATAGAAGGAGATCAGTGGGAGTTCCTAGTCTCGGTGGATGGCCGACTGCATCAGTGCACGGCGGTGGACGGCCGTGAGATGACGAAGAGGACAGATTTACGCAACGATCATTGTCGCACGTTGCGGCAGAAAAGCGGCGACCAGAGGAGTCAAATGGGGCTTGAAATAGTTAAAAGGATTTAATAGATATTTAACGGTGGTGGAGTGGTCACCGGAAGTGGTCGGAGATGGCCGGGCGTCAGCGTTGAAGAACAGTGCACAGATCTGTCAAAAACAGCTGCTAGGGCTTGGTTTCAACGGGTTTTCGAGGAGTTAGAGATGAGAAAAGAGAGTAAGGGGAACTGCAGATGATATGGGGGTTCGAGATGAGTCCAACGGTGGTAGGGTGGTCACCGACAGTGGCCGGAGGTGACCGGACACGGCGTTTTTTCGGTGATGGACAAATCTGTCCAAACTGTAGTTTGTGCTGTGTTTGAGAGTGTTTTGAGCGAGATAGAGAGCAGAGAAAAGGGGAAGGAGAGTTGTAGGTGATAGGGGCGTTTGAGAGGAGTCAAGAGGGGGTGGTGGTGGTCGCCGGTGACGGTGGACGGTCGGCGACCGTGAGCAGATCTGGCGAGATGTACAGCAGCAGCAATTTTCGGCCAAGGCTTGTTTGATGTGGGTTTTGAGAGCTTTGGAGAGGGGGTGAGGAAGGAGAAGGAGGAGGAGAGGGTGGTGGCCGGAGGTAGGATGCTGGGGGCGGCCATCGGCGGCTGGAGGAAGAGCAAGGAGGCGGCTAGGGCTGATTTGCGTGGGTTGCTAGGGTTCAGCCTGGGTTAGTTGTTTTAGAAGATGAAGTTTGCTAAAAAAAATTTAAGGGGTGTATAATTAAGGGGTGACTAGGAGAGAGGGTGAGTGAGGGGATGTACAAAGTGGGAAAATGTTGGGAGAGGGTAGTAGCTGAATCAAATTTCATCATACGTACAAATCCTCTAAGATTTGATTAGCAATTTGAATTGAAATTGATTAGGCTAAACGGGCTTCGAAATTGATTAGTGATTTGGGTGGGCTAGGGGTGTCAGAAAATTACGAAAAAAATATCGGGACGACCGTGACGAAGAGAGGCTTGGGGGTACGGTGGTTGATCACGCGTTGGGTTCACAGAAAATGAACTAAAATATAAAGTTCAGGCAACTAAGTCTAAAGCTACGATGTCTCTCCAATCAAACCTGATTTGTGGTAGAACGACCCGTGAAATGACGTTCACCAAAAATCCCACAAATAACCACTCTTCCCTACGGTCACAACGACATATCACATCGTATAGTCTGGATCCAAGAAGAGGCCAAATAAAATATACACACGAAAAGAGTCGTACGTGCTGAAAATACGACGGTCGGATAGCCCGTTACAGATTATTAACTATCTGTTATCCGCTGTTAGTATAGATATAATATTGGTATTATCTATAATCGCATCTATCTGATTCTTTTAGCTGAGCTGTGCATAATATCCCTCTGGGAGTCGACTACTGTTCATAGGGAGTCGACTACCAGAAGAGTTTTCTCTCTGATTTGTTTTCAGATTACTTAAGTTGATTAAGGACCAAGCGTAGATCACTCTACTTGGTTTCTTAGGCAACATTAGAAGGTTTTGAATTGTGTTAACCAATTAGAACAAAAAAGTTTATTTTTATACAACACTATTCAACCCCCCCCCCCTATTCTAGTATTGTTTGCCATACACAGGATCCAACACAAGTATCAATACCATACATAGATTTCTAAATCTACATATATCCAAATTCACGTACACTTATACATACAAGGATATTATTCTAATAGTAGGTATGGACACAGACATGCATATATACTTATTAGGATCCATGCAACCATGCACATATATTCCCATGTATGGACACACACGTCCATACACATATATTATACATATCTTGCTATTACACACTCATACAGTTAAGCTACTCAAACAACACTAGCAGGTAGTCGGTAGCGACCCATACCACTATATACATAACATTCAATATATCCACACTTTTACTAGCATACTAGTACATACACAAATAAGTGTATTTCAATGTTCATACACATTCAGTAGATAGTCACACCCCATATACGCACACATTCATATACTGATACATGTATATCAGAATAGGGATCATTCACATACATATATATATATATATATATATATAATATATATATATATATATATAACCACTCATAAGACATACACCAATACACATTCAATAATAACAACACATATACACAATCACACCATACTTGCTACAACACACCTATATACATATAAGTATCTCATATACCAATACACAACCCCCCTTATGCCAATGCACTACATATATATATATACTAGTCATTACCCGTGCCCATAGGGCACGGTTTATTTAATGGCACAAAAATTCAAGTTTACTTTTATTACATAGATATATCTCTTTCCAATTTGATATATATCTCTATATATATCTATCTCATATATATCTATTATAAGAGAGGGATGTTATCAAGAGAAATTTGATAAG